>ML794911.1:319004-356077 GCA_009831015.1 Picea engelmannii | reverse complement strand
TCATATTTTCTTGGCTTACAAGTAAAACAGAGTTCTGTAGGAATTTTTATATCTCAAGAAAAATACTTGAAAGAGATGTTGAAGAAATTTCAGATGGAGGACTCCTCTCCTGTTAGTACACCCATGGTGGTTGGTTGCAATCTCAGTAAAGATGACATTTCACTCGATGTTGATCAAAGGACATATCGATCAATGATAGGCAGTCTTCTGTACATCACAACATCCTATCCTGATATAATGCAAGCTATTGGAATGGTGTGTCGTTATGAGTCTGCTCCTAAACAAATTCATTTGGTAGCTGTCAAAAGGATATTCAAATAATTGAATGGAATAATGACTTATGGTCTGTGGTATCCCAGAAATCAGAATTTTCAGTTAACTACTTATTCAGATGCAGATTGGGAAAATTGTGTAGATGAAAGAAAGAGAACCAGTGGAGGTGCCTTTTTCCTGGGAGACTCATTGGTAGCATGGATTAGTAATAAATAGGGGTCTATTTCCTTATCAACTACAGAAGCAGAGTACATTGTTGTTGCTACTTTCTGTACTCAGATCTTGTGGATGATTCAAACTCTTGTAGATTTGATGGTAAACTATATTGATCCAATTACAATTCACTGTGATAACACTAGTGCCATTAGTGTCTCCAAGAATCATGTTCTTCATTCCAAGACTAAGCATATCCCAATAAAATACCATTTTCTCAGAGAACAAGTCACAAACAGAGTTGTTCAGTTGAATTATATCCCTTCCATAGAACATATAGCAAACATCTTTACTAAACCCCTATCCAAGACACCATTTGATTATCTCCGATAGAAGTTGGGTGTCATCCCATATGACATCTAAGCAAGTTCATCTTGTTAGGGGGAGTTTGGTATTGATTGATTGATTATCTGATACCTTCTAAAAATACTGCAACAACTCAGTAGGAGCATGCTCTCTTTGACATTGATGTCAAAGGGGGAGAAAAGAATCTGGGTGCCTTTATTGCCATCAATGCCAAAGGGGGCAATTATTGGCATGTTCTATAGGCAGAGTATGCTTGTCATTTATGGCAAGTACAACAATGATGATGGATTCAGTATAGGAAGAATGTAATAGATGGGAACTAGAAGTATTTTGGGAAGACACTACAAAGCAAGCTCGATAAGATCGGAAGAGATAGTGTAGAGGATGGTTGGCATGCTTTACAGGTAGTATGTGCTTGTCACTGATGGAAAGATCAGAGTATGCAGTAAAGGAAAAACAAGGACAAAGTAAGATCAGGAGGAATTAGCGCGGAGTCGAACACAGTGCCTAAGCTCGGGAGGAGAAGCGTCAGTGATCATTGGATCCCATTTAATTTCCCGAAAGAAGGAGGACCGTCAGATCAAATTATAGACAAGAAGAATGCACAGAAGAGAAGGATAGATCTCAGGCATCATATCTGAGCATAAGTTCCGACCATCATTGGATGAGGAAGAACCTGCACATTCTTTAAAGTTCTCTATCCTTCCAACTCGCGAAATGTGAAATGGACAAATGACCTAAAATGTTGGATCCAGGATTGATCGGGGATGGATGCATGGTGAACGATCAAAGCACCATAAAGACTCCATTTCAGAGTTTTGCAGATTAGGAAATACAAAGGAAAGAGGTTCAAATTCACGATATGCGAAATCGCGAAACAATCTCGGAGTCTTACCTATCATGACTTGGAGTGACGAGAACCTCCATCTAAGGAATTGAGATATGTGAATTCACGATGAGATTTGGACCGTCAATACACCAAGATTCTGGACCATTGATCTAAGTTCCATCTTGGAGTCTCGCCTATCGCAACTTGGAGTGAAGAGAACCTCCATCTAAGGAATTGCGAGATGCGAATTCACGATGAGATCTGGACCATCAATACACCAAGATTCTGGACAGTTGATCTAAGTTCCATCTCAGAGTCTCGCCTATCGCGACTTGGAGTGACGACAACCTCCATCTAAGGAATTGCGAGATGCAAATTCATGATGAGATCTAGACCGTCAATACACCAAGATTCTGGACCGTTGATCTAAGCTCCATCTCGGAGTCTCGCCTATCACGACTTGGAGTGACGAGAACCTCCATCTAAGGAACAATGAGATGCGAATTCATGATGAGATCACATGAAGTCAATCCAACGGTGCAAGGGATTTTGGGCACGATCGAAGGGCTAATGTTGCTCCTCGCAGTCTAACTGTTGGAAACCATTGATGGTATTTGCCAAAGGATTCGAAGAGACCTCTGTGTGATTGCCAGAGGAGATGAAGGGTCTCCAAGATTCTTCCAGTGAATGAAGACGATTCTTAGAGGGACTGACAAGTGGATGAGCATTGAATTTTGTAACTGAAGAAGAAATTATAAGCTCGACTATGTCAGAGAAGGCAAAGAGTCTCGACTCCCAGAGAGGTTGAGGAATCTCAGCATGACATCCAGTGATGCTGAACACGTGGGAAAACTGCCAAAGAAGCTGAGATGTCATAATGATGATCAGACAGAGCACTCACTATGAAGAGATGTAGAATCATTATGCATATTTCATGCACAAGGTGAACAAAAGCTATAAGAACACGACACAGAGAAGTGATGAGGTTGTTGTTGTTGAGGTGAATTAATGTATGTGTGAGGAAGTAAAGAGGTGGTACAGCAGCTGAAATGGACAGGAAACAAAAGGTGCATTGAATGGGAATGGCACATAGAGCACAAAAGGTAGAAGAATAGAATGGGCAACAGATGCATGTTGGAAGACAACGAGGAAGACTGAGTAGCAAAATCTTGCAGAACAGTGATGAGATTGGTAAGCTATTATTGAACACTATATCACTGTAATTGGTTTCAGTATTTCATATTCATATTTCAGGGTGGTTGGGAGGTGCTAGGGAGGATTGGTGTCCTCAGAGGTTCAAGTGGGTTCTTGAACACAGGGAGTTGTATCTTCCTTCTAGTTGGTGCTAGAGAAACTGGGGACTTGGTGCTTCCTTCTAGTTGGTGCTAGAGAAACCAGGGAGTTGGTGATTCCTTCTAGTGGGTGCTAGAGAAAACAGAGAGTTATTTCTCTCATCAAGTTGCAACTTGCAAAAAAAAGGTTGTAGCCTCACATTGAGTTGGTGCTCAATTATAGATGATGTACAAAACTTAAAAGACTGCCTATCATTTCGAAGAAGAAGAGGTTTTCTCTCTTTATGGGTTTCCTCGTGAAAATCCATCTCTGTGTATATCTTAGGTGTGACTGATGCTCATTATTTTATTGTCCATATGTTGTATAATGTTGATGATCACTTGAAGAAAGATTAAGAATGTATTAATAGACTTAAAATTGTTTAAGCACAATAACAACTGATTCACCCCCCCCCCTTCTCAGTTGTCTTAGTAATTTCAACATATAGTCTATTGAAATACCATGTAGAGGTCTTGTTGCTAATGTTAGAAAGATGCAGGCAATGCCATATATCATTAAACATCAAGAAGTGCATCTTCAGAAAACTGTTTGGGATACTATTGGACCATATAGTATGCAAGCAAGGACTACTAGTAGATCCTGCAAAGATTGCAGTAATAGTTAACCTGCCACCACCAAAAATATTCCATCAACTAAGAGAGGGACACACATGATACTACAAAAAATTTATCAAAGGATATGCACAGATCACCACTCCAATGGAGAAAATGTTAAGGAAAGATACAAAGTTTCAGTGGAATGAGGATTGTCAACACGGTCTAGATATGCTGAAAGAAAAAATGGTAACAACGCCAATATTAGTATTCCAATACTAGGAGAAAACATTCCACGTACATGTACATGCATCGTCCATAACACTTAGAGCTATTTTGGCGCAGCCAGGAGGAAGAGATTTGGATCATCCTATAGCATTTACAAGAAGAAAACTATTAGAATCAGAGAAGAACTACACAATATAGAGAGCAACGGCTTAGCTATGGTCTACTTGCTTCAGAAGTTCATACACTACTTACTGGGGAAACATTTTAATATGTTCAAAGATCACTCAGCCCTTAAGTACCTAGTCAACAAGCCAGTGTTGGGGGGGAGAATCTGTCGATGGTTACTATTGTTTCAAGAATTTGATTTTGAAGTAATAGTCAAGATAGGGAAGATGAACACAAGACCTGATCACTTGTCAAGGATCACAAACGAAGAGGAACCTACAAATTTAGAGGACAAATTTCCAAACGCACAATTATTTTTAGTTCAGATCGTCGATGGATACTTTGCATAAATCATCTAGTACTTGAGTACAGGGACTACACCGCAGGAATATAACACCACGCAAAAGGAAAACCTAGTAGTCTGGGCTATAGATAGCATCTTGCAAAGAAATGTGCTAGAACACGAAATACCAATGATTTTAGCAGAATCCCATGAGGGAATAACAAGAGGACATTGCGCAGGAAAAGCTACTGCACAGAAGATATTGCACGCAGGACTATGGTGTCTGACCATTCACATAGACTCGAAAGAGTATTGCCAAAGATGCGATGTATGCCATAGGGTTGGTAAACCTAATAGAAGGGACAAGATGTCATTGCGACCATAGGTAACATTACAGGTATTAGACAAATGAGCAATAGATTTTGTAGGACCAATTAACCCACCAGAAAAGAGGACAGGAGAAAGGTACATTATCACTAAGACATAATACCTGACAAGATGGGGGAAGCAACACCCATCAAAGATTGCAACATAGAGACATCAACACATTTTATATTTGAACATGTGATCACTAGATTTGGTTTCCCAATAATTTTGATGAGCGACCAAAGCACTCACTTCATTAACAACATTATTGAGGCCATGACTGAGGAATTTGAAGTCCACCACCAAAACAGTACACCATATCATCCACAAGCGAATGGAATAGTAGAATCCTTTAACAAAATCCTTGAAAATGCACTGATGAAGATATGTAATGTTAATAGGGATGATTGTGACCTAAAAATACCAACAACATTGTGGGATTACAGGACCACATGAAATACATTGACAGGACACACGCCATTTAGATTGGTATATGGAAAAGAAGCAGTGGTGCCAATAGAATTCTTGGTACTCAGTCTGCGAGAATCAATTATGAACATGAAAAAATGAGGCACAATACATGATAGGTTGAATCAACTAATGATCATGGAGGAATATAGGATCCTAGAATGGTTCTAGCAACAATTTCAGAAAGCAAGGGAAAAATCTTGGCATGATAGACATATCAAGAGAAAAAATTTCAAGGCAACAGACTTAGTGTTGATGTATGAAAACAAATCCCTTTAGCATCCAGGAAAACTCAGAATGCACTGGTTAGGACCATATGAAGTAAAAAATGTCACAGATGGGGGAGTTGTATAGTTGATGGAATAAGAAGGCGCAGAACTCAGAGGGATGATCAATGGGAGTCGATTGAAGTTGTACAAGGATAGTCAACCACCCGCAACTTGAAAGTCACCGCGTAGTCAAAAAAAAAAAAAAAGTACGGGATATCAAAAGGTAACAACAGAGGCACAATGTGCCAAAAGGAGAAGGAGAACGCATGCTAAAAATTACAAGGCCAATGGTCAGTTCAAAGTGAAAACAAGAGAGAAAGGAGTCTATGGTAAAAGAAGCGCCAAGTGATGAAGGAAAGTAGAATTGAATGTCGAAAACGACTGACGGGACATCAAATTAATTGCGCTAATTGGTGATGGCAAGGTAAATCAATGGAAAGTAAGAAGGAACCAGTAGTTCAATTAAGGCATAATCACAGTAACGTCTTCGACAAGATTCACATGATGCCAATACAAAGTAGGGACGCGGGAGAGGAAAGGTTATTGCAAAATTGGAAAAGGCACATAGTGATAGAGCATACGAAGGAGAGAGTGAAGTTTGCAGAGCTTGTAGAGGATACTAAGCTCGAAGAACGACAAGTTTTTACCACCATGACACCACCTAAATAAGGAGAACTCAACCATATTTCCAGACAACCCGAGGTAGGACCAGAGCACAATCATAAACACAAAAAATAGAACAACAACCATCTCAACCACCAAAAGTCATCAATGTGGATGAAATACCATTGTCGGATGCAACACCAGTAGGCCCCACACCCATTGAGGAAGAAACCCAACATAAAACACCTACGACCATGGACATTGATATGCCGAAAGAGGGGAAAGGCTGACATAATGAGGGCGTAGGAAGCCAAGTGAAACCAAAAAACCCTATAGAAGCCCCGAGAGTCAATGGGACGGCTCCAAACCAAGAAGAAACGATTGTGCAATAATAATCATAGACAACCGCATCAAAACATCCACAGGAGGGAGTAGTGGAAGATGTCACTGGTCTACCAGAGTAGTATATCAAAGAACGAACAATGGACGCTGGAACCTCAAGTTAGCCACCATAGTGAAAGTATAAGGAGACAATACCTAGGTCACCGCACAGACAACCCGTCGCAACAATTATTTTTTCATGCATACTGGAAGGGGCACATGTACCAACAAATTTGTTAGGTTATGTAGAGAAATTGAGGTACTTAGAGCATGATGTAATAGACACAGACAAGTTCCTGGAGTTTTCTAAGAAAGTCTACCTATAGACTATGGGTATAGTACATTTTGGGGAACCAATCCATCCACCACTCCAGTGGGCAGCAGGACTGGCCAAAACTAGGATTTTAGGTCTGTTGGACCTACCACACTTTGGGAGAGGCCAATATGTAAGAAGTTACATCAAGCAGTCGATGGAAGTCACACATGGTGGATATCTATGGATGGAGTAGCTCACCTCAATAGATGTGGAGATCATCGCACACATCACAGGGCTGCCATCACGAGGCATGGATCCTGCACAGTTCCTCAAGGAAAGAAAAAAAGAGAAATCAATGGCCGAGGAGATGAAGAAGAAATACGACACCAAAAGGGGGTCACATGACATCATTATCAGGTGTATTAGTGACGTTGTGACAAGAATGTCCACAAAAATTATGGCATTCAAGTTACTCAGAAAATGCCATAAGGAGGAAGTATCGGCCAGGGTTGTCGCAGCTGCAACTTAGTGTATCGAGGGCACCACACTCACCTAGGCCCCTTATTTGTTGAATTTGTTCTTATGTGACTACAAGGATGCATAGGATCTAGGGACGTAATTTCACTATTCATGGATACTCATCCTAAAAGCCATTATGGTATGGAAGGAGCCGAAATACTCATTTTTCTCCACTAAACCCAAACCCTGTTGTGGAGCGAGATACTTATCACTTGGGGTCGATTTAGAATCCAAGAATAGAAGAGAGAATGCAACTATATTCGAAGGATATCTTTGTGACCTATAAGACACCATCACCAAAACTTGGAGGATAACGTCGAAATTTGTTGCACGATATCAGGGCATAGACAATTTAAAAGACACTAGACATGCGATGTGGATCCAGGCACAAAAGGACTCTGAAAATCAATGGCTAAAACTATGCTACTGCATCACAGAGGGGGGCATACAAATGGCCATTAATGATTGGGAAGACGAATGGAGGATTCCAATACTTACTCGAGAAATACCTGCAAAGATAGAGGATGAGGAACATACAGATTCTGAGGAGGTAGGGTAGGAACAAACATAGCCCCAAGAATTCATAGTTCCCAAGAAACCATGGATAGCTCAAGACAAGCAAAACCAAAAGAAAGGGGGGACATCTAATATAGGAGTCAGATGGGGGAGAAGAATAACACACGGGCACCCCAAGTATAGTAGAAGCAGGCCGAGATAGCACAAGGGACTATATCAAGTGCTACTCCACAAGATCCAGGCTAGAATAAGCGGCCAGCCACCCAGATGGGGGTTGCACACAAGAATACGAAGGCACATATAACACCTCCAGAGGATGATGCAGAAATGGTGGCCCAAGTGGTCTAGGATCGCACATTTGAGGATTTTGAGAATGTTGCGTGCCAAAGGGATAGAATTGAATAAGATTTGTCATACATGTGACAGATCCTAGGGAATATCAAGGAAGCACGGGCAATGGAAAACAACGTAGAAACATGCCCGTCAGCATCACAGATACGAGTTTAAGTGGAAGAAAGAGAGCAGGATACAATCCAGATGATAGCATAGCTGAGTTCAATGTTTCACATGACACCCAGCATGTTGTGCATGGATGAAATCATGGGGAAGACACCCCTAAAGGACTTGGCTCAACTGTAGTTTGTATTGCTATAGATACCAACCAAGGCACTGTATAAACTGCAAGTCAGTGTTACACAGGAGGTATAGTCTCGTGCACATATAGATACATCAGAATTGCAGCAGGTAAAGGATAACCAGGATGAGTTGGAATTGGTATTCGAGCAGGCCAAGCTTGAGACCAAAGAGGAGAAGGAACGCGTGAAGGGACTGGAACATAAAGTGATCGTAGCTGAAAAGAAGATTCCAAAGAACACGCAGATGGCCGAAATCATGGCGACAGAGAAGATTGATCAGATTGTATAGACAATAAATCAATACTAACATGAGATCAAGAATATTCGGGAGAAAATCACATGTACCACTCCACCAAAGGTGAGGGAGAAAAGGAAATAGGAGGAAACAACATAGATACAAGATATAGAACAACAAGTCCATGTAGTGGCCGTATTTTTTGAGAAAGCAACCCATCTTTGGACGAAGATGGAAGAAGATCAATAGGTCCAATAGTGGGACCAGGAAGAAGAAAGGATAAGCGCAACTATCTAGGACCTCAAGTAGAGGCAGAAGACAATGTCGATAATGGATCATGTCAAAGGGGCACAAGACATGAAGAACTGCAGGTAGAACTCATAACTACATAGATGCAAAAAAAGGAGTGTCAGGCTCAAATGGAACCACTCCAGGAGAAAGCAGCAGAGGTCATTGCAATGGAAAAGGAAGCCAAAAAATATATGGCACAAAACTAAGAATAATGGGCAAGGTTGGTCAGTGATGATATTGCAGTGCAGATATTGGACACACTTAATGAGAAGACCGTGCAAGCCCAAACACAAGCAACGAAGATCATGGATAAGTTCCAAGTGATCATAAGGGAGATCGACAAATCACACAAGGGTTAGGTGGCTCGGGATGAGCCACATATCAGTGTTAGGGGCCTATTGGAAGTAGGCCAAATCGGAAAGAAAGACTATTTTGGGAAGAAAGGCATGCACGAAGAAAGAGACAACTGGAAGGAAGAGCAGCACAGGCACATGCATGGAATACCTAACGACATTAGGGTTAGGGTTTTTGTAATACATTGTAATGGATGATGAGACAAAAACATATATATATATATAGATATAGATATATATAGATATATACCCAAGAGGTATAGAGGAGCATAGTTGTTTTAGAGTCGGACTGAGAGAGACGTGATAAGAGGGTTTTTGAGGAAGAGTCATGTTTTGATAAGTAGTTTGTAATACTTTGGCATGCGACGTAATTTTGTAAGTTGTTGAGAGGGAGAGGGATAGAAGGGTAGATCTCTAGTGTTAGATCATAGGCTAAGGAGCCTGGTGTGATATAGTCCTCCTTGTCATAGATCTCAACCCGATTGAGGAGGAGTTGTAAAGCGCGCGATGCTATATTTTTGGAACTACCATAATAAAAGAGCTTAAGAGCCAGATCTTTGTGGACATAGCCCAAGATGGGGTGAACTAGGGTAAAACCTATGTTATGGGATTGAATGTTCGTGTCTCTTTTACTGTTTATGAGTAGATATTAACATGATGAATGAATGAGTTGATTACATTACATGCATAATTAAGAATGACAGTATATTTCTTTAATAAGTTAAATACAACTCTCAGCGCACACCTCTCAGATCTCCAATCAATCCTGGACTGCAAACACCTAAGTATTGCAGTCACCCATTAAGACTATATTGGGTGAGACTACGCAGAGCACTCTATGTACTGCGTTGCCTTCTGGTTTACCGGGAGGGCCGATAGTTTTAGAGGCTTTGTTGGAACCCCAATATAATTGAACCTGGGTCAATCATGTTAAAGGTATAAAATCATATATCAAACGAATAGGAATTCGATTCTGGAAATATGCTACAACCGAAGCATGGTAAGGATGGCCCTAACCAAAAACCTCCAAAAAAACATTCCAAGGAACAAGACAATAAGGGTCAAGGAAAGATGAATAATTGCATTGGGAAGTGGTGTGACTTCCACCAAAATCCCCTGGCACAACACCAATGAATGTCGCTCGAAATAGTCATTGATGGCCGAGGTCAAAGACACAGAGCCTAACCCTAATTCGGAATTTGATCCAGAAAATATTGAAAAATAAATATCATCGATGTATACCCCACTGCCACTGTCACAACCACAATAATTCAACCATAAGAATCGGTAGATCTTGAAGAGGGGAATGCCTCTTCCATTCACAGATGTGGGTGAAGGGGAACCCATTGCATTTCATTGTTTATAATGACATCTAGAAGAACCTCATCTCAACTAAGGTCGTCAAACATTTTGGGTTGTTGACAACACCACACCCACACCCATACAACATCGATTGGCTTCACTAGGGACAAGATCTCCATGTCATCCAACAGCGTCACCTGTTGTATGGCATCGAGCCCTTCAAGGATGAGGTAATGTGTGATGTTTCCCCTATTGATGTCTGTGATGTGGTTTTGGGCCAACCATATATGTGGATTCGTCATGTTTTCTATGATTTTAGACCCCATAGTGTCATTATTACTTTGGGATTTCAACTCTATAGGATACCACAGGTAGTTCTGACTACTGCTCCACCAAAACAATGCCGCAAGGTAATCTCTCATATTGCAAAATTCATCCTCTTCGCATTTTGTTCAAAGGATGCACAAAATATCACCACAACCAATGAAAACTTAACACCTTATATCCAATAAAAATAGGTTATTTATTCACCTACAATGGTTCCTACACAATGCCTCGTCAAACCCAGAGACAACAGATTGGTGGAGCATATTCAACCCTGCCAGCAATAGGCTTGTGACAGTCTTCCATAGACCAATCAACATAAATTCTCCAACAAAGCATGAATCTCACCAAGATTCAGATTCATAAAATGATTTCCCCTCTTCCCTGGGCACTCAACGTAATGGATACCATTGCTTCCTAAGGGGGGAGGATTGATCCAGGTGGATATTGGTGGCCACCCACCTATTCCAACTGGCTCCTCTTATCAGTTTTTAGTTCAACATGTTATTTTGTACTTATTTTTAATTGTGGGTTCTACACTTCCAGGGTTTTCTTAATCCCTATGCACCTTCCAGGTGGATACTAGTGGCCTCCCACCTAATCCAACTAGCTTATTTTGTATGTTTTCATGTCAGCAAATCTTGTTGCACTTCTAGGGGCGTTTTGGGGCCTGAAAAAATGTTATTTTATCTCTTCACAGTCAAACTGTATATGAAGTTAGAGTTTGATGGTGTAATACGTAGTTCTCAAAAATACCTTTCCAATCGGCTATCACACACCTAAAATGAATATCATATGAAAAGGTTACAACACTGTGAAGTTAATGTAATAGGGTTAGGTTTTTGGATGTCTAGGGTTTTGGAATTCTTTTTTAACATAAAAAGGCCTTCAGAGCCTCATTGTAATTATCTTCTCATGAATGACCATAGCCATTGTTGCACCTCTTTCGTCACCTTAGTGAGCAAAATAGAGGTGCTTTCAAGCTTAGTTGGGTTTTCTAAGAAGGAAAGTTGTAAGGAAAAGGGTTAGAGAAAGAAATATAAAAGAACAACTAAGAATTAAAATAAGAAATAAAATAACAACTAAACTAATGAACATAGGGACATAAGGACAAAAGAAACAATAAGACCCATGTCACCAATGGTAAGGTTGATATTAGTGAAAGAAAACACCAAGAAGAAAGAGGACTGTGAGTCCCTTCTTCCTCCAAGGGAGGGCTCTAGATCCCCACAAATAAGCTCTTCTTACAACTTTGAAATGAAAATGGTGAAAGAATTCCTTACAAATCCACTCAAGGGGTGAGATGAATTGGCCAATGTAATGGTGCTAAGATACTCTTGATGAGAATAAGGGATTCCTCAAGAGAATAGTAGCAGCATAACTTTGCTATTGAAATTCCTTAAAAAATCAAGTGCACCAATGGCCTTTTTATAGCACCTCTTTGAGGTATTGTGCAACTAGATTGTAGTGTGTAAAGAGGCTAATTAGGGAATTTTTAGGTCTTTGACCAGCCACGCAGTCGGATATAGTCCATATTTGAGTGTCAAATCAACTGGGAAGCTAAACCAGAAGTGGGTGGGAGGCCGACCACTCTCATAAATGCACCGTTCTCACATGTGCATGGATTTTTGCGACCACAGTCGCGCATCGGGTGCATGTGCACTTTTCCTGCGTTTCTGTTTCACGCATGTGCATGTGCACCCTGTGTAGTCATAACACACTTTAATTTTGTCACTAGTTGTATAGTTTTTCACCCTTTGGAAATTATTTTGTGGTAATTTTGTTCCATGGGTGACCTCATAAATGTTTGGCGATGCTGAATTCTTGTAACCATTTGCGGACGAAATTTTAGTGATAACAGATGCCCCCTGATGGATGAGGTTAGGAGCATATGTATAGCTGAAATCCATCAATGTTTCTTCTACTAAGAGTGTCATTATAAGAGAGAGTGATAGTGGGATTGTCAAGAGTTACCCATTGGAGGGAGAAGGGAACCTGTAGAACCCAACCTTCCATAAGGTGTGTAAAAATAAACTATGTACAAACAAGGTGGGCATGCCCCATGCTCATGTCATGTAACTCAAAAAAGGAATGATGTATTGATGTAGACAATTGCAGTGCCCTTAGGGGAAGTTGTGATAAAGGCAACAAACAATTCTATGGAGGAACATACTATGAATAGTAGGCAGTGACATTTGTAAGAAATATCACAGATTCTGTAGGCATTGATAGCCCAGCCAAGTTCAAAGGTTTTTGGCAAATATAAGAAATAACTACAACAGTCGCAAAGTAAGACCCACCGTAACATGAGAAAGTGTTGAAGTTGAATTTTATGGGGGTCAATGACAGCAGGGAGCAATTGGGGTTCTCCCTGTGTCATCCAAGATCTCTCATTGGAAAGGTAATGAGAGTCAAGATATTGTCGCCCTTCTGGAAAATTGTGTTGATGTTGACAAAAAAGGGGGATGCGACTCCCAGAAGAAAAGGGCTTCGTGAAATCTACTAGGTGAGGTTAGGAACTGGAGTGGTACATGGTCGAAGTCAAGATGTATGAAGACTCAATACTACCCTTGGTTGGGGGTATATGTGAAGTATAAGTGGCCACAACCATTCAACTAAATCGAGAGTCAGGGGGACAACAAAACGTGGGATAAGTTGTGCCAGAGACGGGACAAAGTGAAGAAACTCAGAGGGTAGAGGTAAGTGGCCTATGGGATACTCGGAGTATATGGATAATGTCAACAAGGGTAGAGGATAAGGAATTCCCCAACCAAGGGTGACATGGGTTGCATTTGCGAAAAAAGGGAAGAAGGTCGCCAAAGGTGACGACAAAAAGGTAATGTAAATGCTGGAAACAAAGGTTTTTTACAATGTACCAAGTAAATAAAGAATAATTTGGGGTGAGTGTACAAATATAGAAACAGGTGCCCCGATGTAATATGGTTGGCCCGGGTAGGGAAAAATTTTCTTGGAGAACTGGTGGAGGGTGGGGGCCCCATGGGTGGGTTTCTGTATGAGGTAGGTGAAATGAAAGGAATTTTTCATAGGGGTAAACTGATTGTGGATGAAATGGAGGGTTCATGATACTGCGGAGGTGCAGTAAAAAATAGAACCTTGAAGAGATAATCTGGGAGTCTGGTGGGAAAGCTAGAAAAATGAGGAGAAGGAGTATGTGGCTGATTCGCGACATGATGTAAGACTATTGGGACTCCCATCCCTAAAGGGTTTGAAAAAAAACATGAGTGTCAAAGTGCAAAAGGGTGCTATGAATGAGACAACTCATGTGGGGGAGAGTGCTACCGGGTGACAGTACCTAAGATGCAAATGGAGGTGTTGGTACTGCAGAGCTGGAGATGGAGATCCTAGAGGCAACTGTCAGAGGGTGTGACTGGAGATGCAATTGAGATTCAGAGGGAATGATTACATGCCAGTGTTGATTATATACCTGAAGGGGTTGCATTGATGTATGATGACCAAGTACCTGCACACATGAAAACCAAATACTCGACATGAAAAATATCTAAAGAGAATCAAATATACAAGCCTTTATTTGATAATTTTGAACATGAGCATGCGTACCTGGATGGGGTATGAAAAAATGGTGCCCTGGGGGCTAAGGATGAAAAGTGGCCTGGAAACTATCTTGATGTAGATGATGGGATGTTGATCCCATGGCTGAAGACAGATCGAAGAACGAACACCCAGAGCTCCCGGAATGGTGATTGGAAGTTTGGCAGAAAGGCCTATATATAGTTGTAGGGCCCATATTGCCACCTCATTTGTACTTGCTTCCAAAGTGACTGGATGAGAGGTATTCAGAGGAGATTTGGAGATTTCAGGAGAGTGAGGAAATCAATTTAGGATTAGCAAGCTTCAGGTTAGTAGTCTGATCATCCTGCATAGAATTAGGTTTTCCATTTCTGGGTAGGGGTTGTATGGAGGGCCGTACAAGGGTTTTTAGGAGTGTGCACCCCCAAGTGCATGGGAGATCCGGAAATAGGTGCGTATGAGTGCACGCCTGTTACCTGGATAGTCACGCATGGGGTCGCCCTTAGGGGGGACAAAGGTGCGCATGATATGCATGCCTGTTTGATACATAGTCGCGCATGGGGTCGCCCTTAGGGGAGACAAAGGTGCGCATGATATGCGTGCCTGTTTTCTACATAGTCGCGCATGGGTGCGCGGCTAGGTAGTGGACATGAATGCTTTGATGCGCGCATGTGTCCATGATAGGGGCGCATGGAGGCACCCCTGTAGGGTGGGTAGCGCGAACGCATGCACGCCTGTGGGATGCGCATGCACGCCTGTGGGATGGACAGACGCACCTATGAAATGGAAAAGCACACATATGTGCGTGCCTGTCGGGTGAACAGGTGCACATATGTGCATGCCTGTGGGTTAAACAGTCGTGCCTTGGGGGTAAGGTTGATGGGTGTAAAACTTATCTTTTTAATGGTTTTAATGGTCAAGATGGCTGACCTAGGACTGTTTTATGTGGCCGCAGGCGATCATTTGTAACACACCCACTACGACATAATAAAATTTATGCTTTTCCTCAAGGGATAGAATCCCTGAATTCCTACGGGGGCCTAGCGTAGGCTAGTTCTTCTCTGTTAACCTCCCTGTGATCGTGGGTTAGGACCATAGGCCAAACAAACCAGGCACCTTTTCATGTTTTGCGAGTCAGCGATACAAGTGAGTCCAACCTTAAAGGTAGAATGGTGAGGGGGCTCTGGAATGAAACCCTGGCCATAGATCTGCATGTGCAGATTCTGTCCGTCCAGATCTACCCGCTGCTTAATGAAAAAGCACTAGATCCCTTTCTTTAGTCCATGTCTCGATAGGACCACATACGCACCTAAATGAAAGCACCTTTCACAAATAGCGACTTCGTGAGTCATGAGTTGAAGACCCTCGAATTTTATTCACCAATCGTCAATACCCGAGATTCCGATATGGTATGGCCCCTCCTTATTAGTGCTCTCCATGGGTGACCACCGGCTAGGGATAACTACTAGCCTTGCTCACAACTTGCAAGTTCGTGAGTTGAAAGGTTGAACCTCTGGACCCTTCTTTTACAAAACCCCGAGATGCAAAAGTCAGAGAAGGTTTGACTCCTTCTGGGCTTCTCGAAACTTGCAACTTCGCAACTTGAGTTGTTGGGCCTTTGTGCTCCTTTCTTACGAGAACCCGAAGTACGAGAAGTCAACAAAATGTTGACTCCCGTTTCAAATGATAAATGTCCACCACCTGTCACCACTTCTCCCTCTCTCTGGGCATCCTATCATTACACCACCTATCAACCACATGGGTCCCACCAAGTAGACATGCCACATGTTGTACAAGCTCTCGCAACTCGCAAGCTCAGGACTTCTATAGTCAAAACTAATTCCCCTCAACCTCTGAGACCCTAATATACGATATGGTGAGGAGGTCCTGACTCAATGGTTTCTCCTACTTCTCGCTATTCAGGACTACGCGACTCCAAGGGTTTAGTCTTCCACCTCCAAACTCACGAACCCCCTATATGTGATGTATCGAGACTTCAGATCCCACGGCTGTCCTTCCTCTTTGATCAACGGCCTAGATCACATTGTGATCTCGCAACTCGAGACTTCGTGACTCCAAGAGCTTGGTCTTCCACTTCCAAACTCACAAATCCCCGATACGCGATGTATCGAGATGTCAGATCCCACAGTTGTCCTTCCTCTTTGATCAACGGACCAAATCACATTGTGATCTTGTGACTCGGGACTTCATGACTCCAAGAGCCTGGTCTTCCACCTCCAAACTCACGAATCCCTGATACGCAATGTATCGAGATGTCAGATCCCACGACTGTCCTTCCTCTTTGATCAATGGCTCAGATCACATCACGATCTCCCAACTTGGGACTTTGTGACTCCAAGATCCTGGTCTTCCACCTCCAAACTCACGAATCCCCGATACGCAAAATAGTCAGATCTCTGCCACCTATCCTCCAACATGGACGGTCCTGATGTCTTCAGGAATTTTTGGATGTAGTCGAGTTCACTCTCCCGCCTAAGTAAAGGTTAAGATCGACAGCTTATAGAGCTCTGATGGGTCCCTGGGATCTACGGTCCGAGATCCCATCGCTATTTGTGAAGGCTGAAAGGGTGAGGTGTTAATGCCTATGCTCCTTCTCTAGATTCATTGGTGTTGATAGGCTTGGGTTATTCTGAAAAGGATTCTGACTGTTCGTTTACCAAGCGATAGGGTATTTTATTTCTATATTTGAATCTCGCTATCCCTTCTGAGCTTGAATCATGAAGTTAAAACTCTCAGAGCTTCAGGATCCCATGACCCTGAGACCTTATAAAGCTACTCTTTCTCGCATAAGGGTTCCAGAACTGGATTGCATGAACCCTCAGATGGTTCTTGGGAAATTATCCTTGATCTTAATTGTGTCTTTGGTAAGTTTCAGTACGGTTACAAGGTTTATGGGGTAATTCTCGGAAAAGAGTACTCTCAAAGGGCCTTCCCAGAATATTATGAGAAGCTAAGAAAATAAGATGATTCTCGGTGGAGAGAACTGATGTCCCAGACTGTGGAGTGAAACAAAATCAGATATGCTTGTTTCATGGAATCCTCCATTTCCCATGTAGCCTCATCTAGGCCAAAATGTTTTAACTGCACCTTGCCCTGTGAAATGGTTTGGTTCCGGAGCGGGGTTTCCTTTCTGTCCAGTATGCATTGAGGTTCTAGTATAAATTCTCCCTCCAGTTCCACTTGAATCATAGACCAATCAATTATATGGTTAGCATCATGTATATTTTTCTTCAATAATGAGACATGGAAAACATTATGTTCTTTTACTGTGGGAGGTAGTGCTAGCCTATAGGCTACAGGTCCCACTCTATCTAGAACCTCAAAGGGTCCACAATACCAAGGTGCCAACTTGGCACAAGCTCCCATTTTCAGGGAACTTTTCCTGGGCCTAACTCTGAGATATACATGATCTCCCACTTTGAACTCTCTTGGAGTTCTCTTTTGGTCGGCATAACTTTTCTGTCAGTTCTAAGCGACCTTCAAGTTTTGTTTTATCTGAGTCACCTGTTGTTCCATTTCTTTCAACATGTCGGGTCCAAAAGAAATCATGTTTACAAGATTACTCCAGCCGAATGGAGTGTTACATGGTCTACCATAGAGGACTTCGAAGGTACTCATCTTTAAGGATGCTTGGTAGCTGTTGTTGTAGGAGAAGTCTACCAGTGGCATGTAGTCTTTTCACTTCTTGGGTTGATGCATTACATGCATCCTTAACATATCTTCTAGTATTTGATTCACTCTTTCTGTCTGTCCATTGGTTTGAGGGTGATAGGTGGTGCTAAACAACAACTTGGTCTCTAAACCATCCCTTAGTGATTTCCAAAAGTTGGAAGTAAATTTCGTGTCTCTATCAGACACGATCTCTTTCGGCATACCATGTAGTCTAAATATCTCTTTCATGAATACCTGGGTGATATAGATTGCCTTACAGGTCAACTTGATGGGGATGAAGTGAGCAGACTTGCTCAATTTGTCCACCACCACCATAATGGCATCATTCTGTTTGGTTGAGGTTGGTAACCCGGTGATGAAATCCATGGATATGGTTTCCCATTTCCACTATGGGATTGGTAAAGGTTGCAATAATCTTGTTGGGTGTCGATGTTATACTTTAACCTATTGGTACTCTATGCATTTGGCTAGGTACTCGGCTATGTCTTTCTTCAATCCAGGCCAATAAAATTGTTTCATGGTGGTAGTGATCATTTTCTGGTATCCTGGATGACCCGAGTAGGGTCTTTTATGTAGTTCATCCATAATGAACCTCTTCAATTCGTCACAATCTGGGATATAAAATCTTCTTCTGTAAGTGAGTAGACCTCCTTTGGTCTTCTGGTAGCCTTCATATTTTACTCCGATGGGTTCTTGTTGTAGCTACATGGTCACGGTCTGGATGAAGGGATCTGTTTCTTGTGCATTTCTAATTATTTCCTTGACATCTGTCTCATAGGAGCTCAACGCTGCCAGGTGAATTGTTTTCATACTTCTGCTAAGGGCATCGACCACCCTATTTTCCTTTTCTTTAATGTGTTTGATTTCAAAATCAAACTCGCTAAGGAATGCCATCCACCTAGCTTGTCTAGCATTGAGCTTTGGTTGATCAAACAGGTATCGCAATCCACAGTGATCTGTCATAAGTACAAATTTTCTTCCCAGGAGGTAATGCCTCCACATTTTCAAGGCATGCACAATGGAATCCAGTTCTAGATCATGGGTCACATAGTTGACTTCATGCTCGTTCAATTTTTGGGATTCATAGTAGATCACACTTCCTTTCTACATAAGGACTCCTTTGAGCCCTTCCTTATAGGCATCTGTGCACATGAGGAAGTCAGCTTCTGGATCGACGATCTTCAGCATGGGTGCATGGGTTAGTAGATGTTTCAGGGTTTGAAATCTTTCTTCACATTTCTGTGTCCACGGGAATTTTGTCCCCTTCTTCTGGAGGGCAGTGATTGGACAACCAATCTTGGAAAATCCTTTTATAAATCTCCTATAGTATCCTACTAATCCCATAAAGGATCTGATGTCCGAAACATCCTTTGGAGTAGGCCATTCCATGATAGACTTGATTTTGTTAGATTCTATTGCTACTTCTTCTTTGGAGAGAACATGGCCTAATTAATGTATTTGCTTCTAGAAGAATTCACATTCACTGAATTTGGCATAGAGATGATGTTCTCTTAGCACTTGCAGCACAAGTCTAAGATGCTCTTCATGCTCTTTTCTATTCTTGGATTAAATTAATATATCATAAATAAAAACAAGCACAAATTTGTCTAGGAACTTGCTGAGTACATTATTCATCAAGCACATAAAAGTGGTAGGGGTTGGTCAACCCAAATGGCACTACCACAAACTCATATTGGCCATACCTTATTCGGAAGGTAGTTTTATGGATGTCTTCACCCTTGATTCGGACTTGATGGTATCCCAACCTCAAATCAATCTTTGAGGAAATAGACACACCCCCCAATTGATCGAACAAGTCATCGATCCTGGATAAGGGGTACTTGTTCTTTATGGTTACCTTATTGAGTTTCCTATAATATATATACAGTCTAAGGGTACGGTCCTTATTTTTCACGAAAAGGACTAGTGCTCCCCATGGAGACACGCTGAGTTGAATATAGCCTTTATCTATCATTTCTTTTAATTGCATCTTGATTTCAACTAACTCGGGTGTGCTCATCCACTAGGGTGTCCTAGACACCGGCACTGCTCCTGGTGCAAGTTCTATCGAGAAGTCTATGTCCCTTCTCGGAGGTAAACCCGGTACCTCTTCTAGAAACACATCTCTGTATTCTCTCAAGATAGGGTGATCATCAAGGCTTGATTTGTCACCTTCGATTTTTTTCAACACCTGTATTTCATATAGGGGACATCCCTTTCAGCAATACTTTCTCATTTGCAGAGCTAATATTTGTCTCACTGAGATAGGTTTTCGGATCCCTTGAAGGGTTATCTTTTTCCCTTATTTACTTACACATTCTAAGGTTTTATGGTAATATTCCAATCTGGTTTTATGGGCGGCTATCCAGTCCATACCAATCAGCAGATCATACGATCCCAGGGGTAATAAGTTAAGGGTTGTTTGGGTGGAAAATCTACCCAACATCAATTGGTAGGCTGGTATAACCTCTACTACCCTTCTTCTAGTGTCAGTGGCTAACTGTACCAACCATGGCTTGGTATGATTTTGTGGCTATAGTTTACACTTATCAATAGCTTTAGGTGCTATATAACTCAAACTTGAACCAGGGTCAATTAAAATAGACACTAGATGGTTGGAAATCATACCTTCTATTTCCACTACTGAAGCTTGGTGGTCGGCTTGGTTATTATCCAAGGCTACATAAATTTGTGGCACACTCTTGGCCACATCATTGATGGTAGTAGCTTCTTGGATGTTATAAATTCCCCGACTATTCTATTGTCGGTGTGGGCAGTCTCTCAGGAGATGTTCTTCTCCACAACCCCAAAATTTCAAAGGTTCCCTCTTTGGGTTATCAGTCTTCACTGATATGGGTCCAAAAGTTTTATTTCCGCTCAAGGAGGGAAAATTCTGCTGGTGCATACTCCGGGCTGGAAAGTTCATTCTTGGGTTCTTCTTGTAGTTCTTAAATCCTGGGGGTTTAATTCCCCTTTTCTGAAATCTTGAACTATTCTTTTGTTTCCATCCTTTGCGAGGTTCTGCTCGATGCCCAAATTGTTCATGACAATAGGTTGCCTTTCAAATAGTGTCTTCTAGAGTCTTTGGCTCATCAAATTCAATTCTATTCCAATAGTCCTTAGGTAGTCCACTGATGAAGCGTTGCACCTTTTCCTTTTTAGCCTTGATATAGGGTACATACCTCAACAAATCAAGGAATTTGTTGACATATTCTTCTATAGTAAGTTTTCCTAGTTTGAGTTCATAAAACTCTTTAGTCTTTTCGTCGAAATATTTTTCCAACGGATACTTCTTCCGGAAGTATTTCTCAAACCGTTCCCAAGACAAGTCCTCTTCGCGAACCCCTTTCATATTCTTAAGGTCTTCCCACCAAATGGAAGCCTTTCCATTCAAGTTGAAGGTGGCCACTCGGGCCTTCATATTTTCTAAAAATTCATGGAATCTGAAATACTTCTTTAGTCCAAGCAACCAGGCCTCTGCTTCCTCTCCCTTCTTTATTTCACCATTGAAGGAGGGTGGTTTGGCCTTTCTGAATTCTTCGAATTTTTGACCTTTGGAAGAATTTTTCTTCTTCTGTTTTCTTTGAGGATAGGAACTGGTTCTGCTGCTAGAAGAGCCCTATGAATCGCCAGCTTCCTTCTTAGAGGAATTATCCGACGCTTTCCCTTTACCTCTGGGGTGGACCTTTTTCTAGGTGCTCCTCTCAGTGTGGCCACTGATATGACCATGTTTCTGAGTTTCAAGTTCATGCTGCATTTGTCATTGTAGATCAGATAAACTCTGCAGTAAAACTACGTTAATTTCTATTTTCTTTTCTTGTTCTTTCATCATCCTTTCATTGTCGGCCTTGTAGATTTGTAATTCGACCATGAGACTCCTCACAGTCTCAGCTAGATTTGGAGGGGTCCCTGTTGCCCTCCTTTCGTCAGAATCTTCGTCTCTATTGTGGGAGACTTCTCCCACTTCATGGTGAGTCACCATACTATGTGTTGATAATTTCCCACGGTTGATCTTCCGCTTGCATGCAAAAGGAAAAACGTTGGTTGTTAGTCAATATTTATATTTATTTATAACCAGTACATAATTCATATTTTCACATGTACACACACACAAAATAGGGTTTTTTCATTCTTAACTTCATATTCTAATTAGGAAGGTTAAGACAGGGGGTTACTCTTTTTAAGATTGTTCCGAACGGAGCTTCTGCGCAACTCGTTCATGAGCCCAAGAAGGCCAAGAGTTGTAACCATGCTCTGATACCAATTTGTAACACACCCACGATGACATAATAAAATTTTCACTTTTCCTCAAGGGACAGAATCCCCAAAGTCCTACAGGGGCCTAGTGCAGGCTAGTTCTTCCCTGTTCACCTCCCTGTGATCGTGGGTTAGGACCACGGGCCAAACAAACCAGGCACATTTTCGTGTTTCGTGAATCAACGATACAAGTGAGTCCAATATTAAAGGCAGAATGGCAAGGGGGATCCGTAATGAAACCCTGGCCGTAGATCTGGGCGTGCAGATTCTAGCCATCTAGATCTACCCACCGCTTAATGAAAAAGCACTAGCTCCCTTTCTTTATTCCCTATCTCGATAGGACCACATACGCACCTAAATGCAAGCGCCTTTCATAACTCACGACTTCACGAGTCATGAGTCCAAGAACCTCAAATTTTCTTCACCAATCGTCGATACCCGAGATTCCTATATGGTATGGCCCCTCCTTATTAGCGCTCTCCATGTGTGACCACTAGCTAGGGCTAACTACTAGCCTTGCTCACAACTTGCAAGTTCGCGAGTTGAAAGGTTGAACCTCTGGGCCCTTCTTTTACAAAACCCTGATATGCAAAAGTCAGAGAAGGTTTGACTCATTTCGGTCTTCTCGAAACTCACAACTTCGCGACTTGAGTTGTTGGGCCTTTGTGCTCCTTTCTTACGAGAGCCCGAAGTATGAGAAGTCAACAAAATGTTGACTCTCATTTAAAATGACACGTGTCCACCACCTGTCACCACTTCTCCCTATCTCTAGGCATCCTATCATTACACCACCTATCAACCACGTGGGTCCCACCAAGCGAACATGCAAAATGTTGCACAAGCTCTCACAACTCGCAACCTCGGGACTTCTGCAGTCGAAACTGATTCCCCTCAACCTCCAAGACCCCGATATGTGATATGGCGAGGAGGTCCTAACTCAATGGTTGCTCCTGCTTCTTGCTATTCGAGACTTCGTGACTCCAAGGGTTTGGTATTCCACCTCCAAACTCACGAACCCTCGATATGCGATGTATTGAGACGTCAGATCCCACGACTGTCCTTCCTCTTTGATCAATGGCCCAGATCGCATCGCGATCTCATGACTCGGGACTTTGTGACTTCAATAGCTTGGTCTTCCACCTCCAAACTCATGAATCCCCAATACACGATGTATCGAGACGTTAGATCCCACAAATATACTTCCTCTTTGATCAATGGCCCAGATCACATCGCGATCTCATGACTCGGGACTTCGTGACTCCAAGAGCTTGGTCTTCTACCTCCAAACTCATGAATTCATGATACGCGATGTATCTAGATGTCAGATCCCACGGATGTCCTTCCTCTTTGATCAATGGCCCATATCACATCCCGATCTCGTGACTTGGGGCTTCATGACTCCAAGATCCTCGTCTTCCACCTCCAAAATCACGAATCCCCGATACGCGAAATAGTCAGATCTCTGCCACCTGTCCTCCAACATGGACGGTCCCGATGTCTTAGAGACTTTTGGGATGTAGTTGAGTTCACTCTCCCACCTAAGTAAAGGTTAATATCGATGGCTTATAGAGCTCCGATGGGTCCCTAGGATCTACGGTCTGAGATACCATCGCTATTTATGAAGGCTGAAAGGGCGAGGTGTTAACGCCTATGCTCCTTCTCTAGATCCGTCGGTGTTGATAGGGTTGGGGTATTCTCAAAAGGATTCCGACTGTTCATTTACCAAGCGATAGGGTATTTTCTTTCTATATTTGAATCTCGCTATCCCTTCTTAGCTTGAATCACAAAGTTCAAACTCTCGGAGCTTTAGGCTCCCATGACCCCGAGACCTTAGAAAGATACTCTTTCTTGCATAAGGGTTCCAGACCCGGATTGCATGAACCCTCAGACGGTTCTCGGGCAATTATCCCTGATCTTAATCATGTCTATGGTAAGGTTTAGTACGGTTACAAGGTTTATGGGGTAATTCTCATAAAAGAGTACTCTCAAGGGGCCTTCCCGGAATATTACGAGAAACTAAGAAAATAAGATGATTCTCGGTGGAGTGAACTGATGTCCCAGACTTAATCATTTGTGCAGAAAACAACTATGGCATGTAAGCATACACATGCATCCATTCTATCAAATAAAACATTAGGTAAACACTTCTATTCAGAACTATTTACAAGCAAATAAATTGAACATGCAATTATGGCATTAACTTCAAATAACACTTATCAGAAATAACACCAGAGGTGCTACAACTGATGAGAGGGGTGCTCGTTTCCACCCAACTGTAGGCTCAGTGACTCCCAATGGATTTACCACTATCCACCCCCAAGCTGAGACCATGATGCTACGAGACTGTGTCTCTGTTTTCCCAGTGAACGAGAACGAAGGTTACACCCCTTCTTCTCTGCTATCACTCACTCTGTATTTTCTAGAGTTACTCTTCCTTCCCTCACATCTTCCCCCTTCATGCTTCTTCCTCACACATTTTCCTCTTGTGAGGTTGCGTGTGGTGTGATTTCCCTTACGGTGGTCAGGCCCGAGGCTCCTACGGATGGGCGGTTCACTTCCCCCCATCCCTCATTAATTCCTAAGGAGCCATCTACCTACCAACCTATGAGTAATTTATTTCGGGCCTGCGAGCCACTCTTGGTTCTTCAGGCCAGTGAAGTCCAAATACGATATTGGTTTCAGTGGAAGTTAATGCCACCTTTCTAGGTGCCTTCCACCACCTTTCTCCGACCATCGTGGTCTCTTTTTCAGCACCTCCCCTCTCAGCAATCCTGCAATATATATTCATAATATTGTTCACATTCATTGACCTTTTTCACAAGGTCCATTCACATCACACATTCACATTTTTGGGTTTGCCACAATACTTGGCCAGTATAGTTATTTTTACAGACTGGGGGAAACAGGGTGTTACAATTTTGCACGATGTCGATTGGTTGGCAAGAGCGGGATTGGTTCCAGCTGAGGGGTGTCGTGGCAATTGACGAGATGGGGGTTCATGCTACTTTGGTATCTTGCGGGCTACTGAAGTTCTTTGAGTGCCCGTTGATATGGGCGCATGAGTATCTCCTACAATTTCTTATCCGGATGTGGAGTCCAGACCTGCATTATTTTATGGTGTGGGGAGAGTAGATTTCCTTCACTACGGTGGAGGATATATATTTTTTGACTAGGCTCCCATTTTAGGGAACGCCCCTACCGGCAGAGCCGGTGTTACCTTCAGACGTGGCATTAGTGACATTGGGCCGGATGTACTATTCGAGGGTGAACTTTATGTCAGGCTCCTTCATGAGCATTGGGGCAATGGATGCTGTAGTGCATCCCTGTATAACAACGATGATTGTGAGGGTGTATGGGTCCCTCAGGACTCAGCAGATCAGTGGTGGTCAATTGAGTATTATGGGGAGGGTACTGGCCGATGAGTACTTTTCCTGGGGGCTTACGCTACATACCAGGATGGTAGGGCAGCTGGACCGATGTCGGTCCACCGACACATGGGACTTTGCATTTGGGTCCATCCTGGTGGCCTGGGTTTTGGAGAGGGTGCCTATGTTGCACCCCAGGATTTTATTGGGCACGCTTGGGGCATGAGAGTTGCGACTAAAGTGGTGGGTGACGATTTTGGCTCGCCATGGTGGTGGTGAGGGTGGCCACTTTTTTACAGTGGAGGAGGTGCAGGTGTGGTGGTAGATTCTGTAGGTTATACTGCAGTTTCCATATGCTGGTGTTGACTTCCGGGGTGATCCAAACATGGTTTTACCTCCAGGGGAGGTATTTGATCACCGAGGTATGTTTATGAGTTTTGATATGTTGATTTTTTGAGATATCATGACATGTGTATTTGGTATGGATGTTGATACTATGTTTTATTTGTTTGTATGTGCAGATGTGGGACCTCGCGGGTGCAAGGTTGAGCTATTGAGAGCACCGTCTCGCCAGGAGCTGGGGAGACAATAGTAGGGAGGACTGCAGGTAGGAGAGAAACGTCGACATGAGGATGCCAAGGTGAGACCTACTGAGGATGAGAGAGCAACGAGGAGACACCGATTTGATGATCCAGGTGCCAGGCCATCGCATGCTCCTCCGGTGGACACTGGAACAGATTTTGAGGATATTCACCACAGCCTAGAGGTGGTGCTACAGGTCATGCCTGAAGGCATGTGGTCGCGCATCCAGGATGAGGGAATCTTGGAGCAGTGTGTGGGAGTTCTGCCACCATGGCAGGTTGTGGTGCGGCGAGTAGCAGTAGCAAGTGTTGTTATGACTGGACGGTTACCTCCCGGTCCAGAGGGACTAGTAGTGGGTGGGGGACCACTGCCTGAGGGAGGGGAAGGAGGTGGTTCTCTAGAGGCACCATGAGTGTCACTCTATCTATTTTTGTATTTTTTATATAGGCTAGTGAGCCCATTTTGTACCGAGGTGCTTCGTTGGTCTGCGGACGTTTGTATATCTATATGTAAACATTTTGATGTCATTATAGAGCGATTTATATATATATGAGTATACATCTTGGGATATATGTGATGTTTACATGTTCTTGGATGATGTCTAATTGATATATGTTGTGACAGGTTTTTGATATGTTTATGTATATGGAGGGGTATCTTGATGCGATATATGCCAATCTAACAACATGTTAGCTAAGTTATCTGTAATTTGATTCAATTGTCTTGGAATATGTGTAAACGTAATGAAATCAAAATGTCGAGATAAAAGTCTAACCTGCAGGTATTTGCGAAAGAGGCAAGGATCGCAGACACGATACACATTGTTGAGTTGGAGAATGACTAGTTGAGAGTCGAGAAAGACGCTAAGGTGACGAATACCATGATTCTGGGCATCGACGAGGAGGCCAATGACGACAATGTATTCATCTTGGTTGTTGGTCACTAAACCCAAACATATGTCGCTCGAATGGAACATTTCATGTGAGGGGGTATAGAGGGCCCAAGTTGCCAAAGCGAGATTTTGTGTCCAACGGCTGGTGTCGGCGGCATAACCGATGTGGTAGGTCGGTGGAGAAAGCATCCGTCAATAGCACAAATAATAGTTTAGACGTGAGGGATGGAAAAAAATATTAAAAACACTATAAAAGAAATAACCTAAAGTAGAATTTCTACGCTTAGGCATAAAATTTTCTTAAGTATAACCAGTTGATGGGTTCTTTGAGAGAGAGGCCTTCGGGAGAGGCGAGGATGTATGCACCTTTAGTGAGGCAATGTTGGATAATGTAGGGGTCATGCCATAGTGAATCGAATTTTCCATGACCGAAGGTATCGTGAGTGATATTGTAAGCAAGGACGAGGTCGCCTTCGTGAAATGAGCGAAGGTTGACATGGCGATCAAAGGTGACCTTTGACCATTTTTTAGCTGCCTCATTGTTCTGTAATGAAGATTGACAATCTTCATCCAGGGACTCTAAGTTTAGCAAGCGCTGCTCCATTGGAGCAGTGTCGGGTAATAGCTCAATTGCGGTGCGTAAGGTGGCAATTTCTCACCTAATGGAAAGAGTGGCCTCAACCCCATGGACTAGATGAAATGGTGTGAAACCAGTGGCTGTTTTCACAGCCATTTGGTAATCCCATAGCATGGAAAATAACATATGATGCCAATTAACCGTGTGCTGTAACATGATCTTGAGGACCTTGTTAACTGCTTCGACCTATCCGTTAGACTGAGGGTAATATGGTGAGGCAAACTCATGGGAGAATCCTAACTGATATGAGAGTTTGACGAAAATCTCAGTCTCAAAGTGTTTCCCGTGATCGGAAACTAGTTGAAGGGGTACTCCAAAGCGGGATATGACGTGGTTAAAGAAAAAATAGACTGTAGTGTCAGTGGTATTGTTGAAGGTGGGCATATCTTTAGCCTATTTTGTGAAGTAATCAACTGTGAAAACAATGTATTTGTGGCCATTGCTGGAGGGGGGATTACAAGTCAAGAAGTCAATGCCCCATTTACAAAAGGGGCCAGCAGTAATGACTGGGTGAAGAAGAGCAGGTGGTGCTCATGCTTTGTTGGCGTAAAGCTGACATTTCTCACATCGCTTCACAGTGTGAATGCAATAGTGAAACAATGTAGGCCAAAAATAACTTGCTCGGATGATTTTCTAAGCAGTGGATATTCCCGAAAGATGGCCCCCACATGCGCTGCTATGGCAGTCGTTCAATACTCTATCAGCCTCGTCAATAGTCAAGCATCGATGAAGTATGGTGTCAACCCCTCGTCGATATAAGATATCGTCGATGAGGATATAGCGGGGGGGCTGATGGAAAATACGTGGACGATCATCTCGTGAGAGGTGGTTACCAAAATTTTGGGTTCAGAGGTAGACAAGGAGGCTGTCGTACCAAGGATCATCTAAAGTGATGTAAAAGAGATGTTTGTCGGGGAAGTCAGTATCGACGGGGGCACTAGTAGTGTCAAAGGGGAAGGCCATGACAAGTTCAGCGAGGACGAGAGATTTCTTTCTCTTGGGTGTTGAGAATTCAAGATCATACTCCTGAAGGATAAGGAGAATTCAAGTCGTGCGAAGTAGAATGTAATGACATGGTTTTTGTACTGCAAGGATGACTGCAAGGGCTAGTTTCTCTTCGTGTTTGTACTTCAAGGCTAGCCCGGAAAGGTTTTTACTAACGTAGTAAATGACGTTCTCATGATCGTCATCGCCAATTTGTATGAGAACTCCTGCTACTGAGACAGTTGATGATGATATGTAGAGGATATAGTCGTGATTATAGTTGGGTGAACTAATTAAAGGGGCGTTAGATAGCGCCATTTTAATATCATCAAATGATTTTTGGGCATGTTCATCCCATTGAAATGGGATTTCATGGCATAGTAAGCGAAGGAAATCGTGTACGTGAGTGGCGTAGTCTGGGACAAATCGCCGTAGAAAGTTATCTTTTCCTTGTAGGCTTTGGAGTTGACGTAAATTCCAGGGAGGTGGAATTTCTGTGATGGCTTGGACTTTGAGGGGGTCCACAGTAATACCACTTTGGGAAACGATGAATTTGGGGAGGTGCCCTGCAGTGATGTAGAAAACAAACTTGTGGAGGTTCAAGTGGATGTTGTACTGATGACACTGTTGGAAGATGATCCGTAAATCATCAAGATGTTTGGTGTGTTTCTTAGATTGAGCGGTGAGGTCATCCAAGTATGAAAGGATGATATGAGCCATATCGTGAAAAATGTATGTCATAGCCCGTTGAAAAGTTGCGCCAGCATTCTTTAAGCCAAAATACATGACACGGTATGAAAAAGTACCCCAAGGGGTAGTGAATGCGATTTTGTATTAATCAGTTGGGTGAATTTGGATTTGATTATAACCAGAGAAGTTGCCCATGAAGGATAGAGCCTCGTGGCCTGCATAGTCGTCGATGATTTTATCAATGAAAGGCATTGGAAAGTTGTCTTTGGGACATGCGTGATTGAGATCGTGAAAGTCCATGTAGACACAGATAGTGCCCTATTTTTTGTTAATGGGTATAGGGTTGGAAACCCATGATGTATAGGCGATGGGGTAGATGAACCCGGTTGCGCATAATTTGTCAATCTTGGCTTTGGTAGCTGCTTCTTTGGATGGGTGTAGCGGTCACTGTTTTTGACGAACTGGTGAAATGTAAGGCCAGGTGTCGATGTGATGTTCGATGATAGAGGGATCAAGGCCAGGCATTTTTGTGTACGACCAGGCAAAAATATCTTGATATTCTTGGAAGAGGGATTTATAGGTGGTGATTTCTTGAGGAGTGCATGCGACACCAATTGTGATCTCCTCGACGACTCCATTTTCGATGGAAATGTCGATTTTGATGGTCGGGGAAATGTTGGCCATGTTGCCTTCTTCAAAAGCATCATGGGTAGGAATAGGGTTGTTGAACTAGTCAATATGCCCTGATGAGATAAAATCCTTGGCTTCGACCGCGTATATGGGGTGTTGGTTAGGAGGCGTGGAGGCTTCCTGTGGGAAGAAGAGCACTCGATGATGTAGGGAATCCCATGGGTAGTCGAGGGTGTTTAATTCTTCAAGTATGTCCTCATCAGAATGGAATTGATGGGAATACAAGGTGTCGTAAGGAGTGATATCAGTGACTGTCTTTGTGTGGTTGTCTCCTGGTGATGAAGAAGCAGGGGGAATGACGTAATGAGGTTGTGATGGTTCGCTCGACATAAACCAAATAGCAAAGTACTGAGGAGTACCTGTGGTAGTTGGGTGTAAAATTTTCGTAGGGAAATGAATGGGAGAATTGGGGGCATTTGGGGGTGAATCCTTGGATAAGTCATCCAAGAACCATGGAGGTGTTAGGAGGGCCTTGGGTTCAGGAGAAATGATATGAATAATCTCTAGTGATGAGGTAAGGTCAACCATCGATTCTGTAGGGTTTTGAATCAAGGTCAATTGGCATTGCCTGTATTCAATGATCATAGGACATTGGTATGTAAAATGATCTAAGGATTCACATAGAGAGCAAGGGCACCTCATACGTTCATTGAATGAAGTTGTGACATAATGGATGTCACTGATGTTTGGTAGGGATGATGTAGCTAGATTGGGTTTGTTCTAGAAGCTGTGGCATACTACGGCTAATGTCTACTGGAAGCATGGCAGTGCTGGGAAATGGTGTGTATAATGGCCATATTCTGAACATATTTCACAAGCGAATTTGGTTCGCAACCCTTTACTACTTGAGTGAGAGGTGGGGGTGACAGTACTTGCTACAGTGGCAAGTGTTGATGGTGTTTGACTGAGTGGAATCAGGTTTCGTAACTCCGGTAGAGATGGGCAGTTGTTGGTTTGGTGTCCATATTTCTCACATAGCGTGCAAGGGGGTTGGACGTGTGAGGGAAGTAGAGCTATGGGCTCCTTCTTCTTTCTCTTGACCCTAGCTATGGCAGGGAGGGTAGTGAGTGGGGGTGTAGAGGGTATGGTGGGAGTGATTATGGGAATCGTCATTGGGATTCCTTCTGTTTGGGGGGGAAGGGAAGGTCGAGGGACCATCTCTAGTGGATGCAAATACCAAACTGGAATTTCTAACACCATATTAGGGAGGGTAAGTGTTGCAACTACTTGGAAAGCTTGTACGCTGGGTGGAGGGTAGAAGAAGGGAATTTGAGTAATGGCTTGGGGAACTATCTCCCAAACCAGGACTTGGCCTTGGGGAGAGGTGAAATCATGGACTGGTGAGGTCAACCAGTTTGCAGGAGGTTCATGAGGGGGGAGCTCTGCGACTAGTGGGACATCAGATATGATAGAATCCTCCCTAGGAGGAAGGGTATCCTCTATGTCAGTTCCATTGGATGATATGACACATACTTGATTGGAAGGATGAAGGAGTGGTGGTGCACCATGGTAAGTTCCTAACAATGATGAGTCTTTGAAAATTCCGGGACCCATTTCAATGAGTGGGTATGCATCATGACTCGTGTGGATGAGAGGAAGAATGTTATCGATGTTGGCAAATGGGTTAGGCTCATAATGTGAGACTTGGTCAATGGTAATGATCTTCCCTTTATGGGGGAACATCATCATTCGAAAGATGGAAGAGGAAACTTCCTTCATAGAGTACATGTAGCTACGACCGAACAAGATATTATAATCGAGTGGGGCATCAATAACTTCAAGGTCGATGAGAATAGTCTTGTCCCCGAGTTCTACGGGGACATTTTGGAAGATTCCTTCAAGAGACAATGGTCATCTGTCATAAGCTCATAAGGTAATGGCAGATGGTATGAGTTCGGGGGAACCAAGTTTCTTCCATACAGATTTGGACATAATGCATGTGGATGCACCTTCATCGATGATGCACCGATGAACTGTAATGTTCCAAATTTTTACTGGGATTTGAAAAGCGATCATAGCGGGAAGACAAGGTTCTCCATTGTCGAGATCAAATGTAATGAGTTGAGTATCTGCGGGATAGACTACCCCCAAGGCGGAAAGTAATGATTTTCGTTTAGTGGGACAAGTCTGAAGGACTTCTAAGACTGACATGGTAGTCGAGGATTGTGCTAAGTCATCAACCAAACTATAATTATGAGCTTCCCTAGCCTGTGGGTTGTGGACATTCCTGTGCAATGGGATGCGAGGGATGCAAAGAGGTGGTTGTACTTTAGGGTGAGGGATCACCAACAGGGGTCTCGTTGGTGCAGGGATAGTTTCTGGAGGAATGGGAGGAGACTCAGTGGGTGCATGGTACTGACGATTACGTGTTTGCAGAAGGATTTCTTCCTCACTGGTGAGAAGGATAGTATGATCTACGGGATTTTTTGGGTTGAGATATTGTCCTACCTGAGGTGGGGTAGGTTGTGTGTCTTGTTGGGTGTTTATCACACCTTGGTGTGGAATAGGATTCTGCAGTACAACTAAGGGGGGTTGTTGCACGTATTGTTGTGGGGCCTGCTAAGGGGCAGGCAGTGATGGAGGATGTGGTAGACTACCTGAGTCTTTCAACCATTTAAAATCAGCGATTTGGGGGAATGATGAGTATAATGACCGAACTCACCGCAAAGGGCATAAGGGAAGCTAGTTTTGATAGTATTGTTATTTCTCCCTTGATGCCTGTTGTTATTGCCTTGTTGGGGGTTCTGATTCCCTTGGTTCTGGTTGCCCCCAGTAGGTTGGTTTTGTTGGGGTTGATTCCCGCCTTGGCCTGGGTTATTATTGTTCCTGTTTCTTCCTTTCTTTTTGGCATTATTCGACAGATGGGTCGGATTTTTCGTATTCAATTGTTCGAAATTTGGATATTGTTGAACGGGAGAGGGTTGAACAAAATTCACCCTAGCGTGAGGATGTGGGGGAGCCATAGGTTGCGGGGGACCAGGAAATGGAAAGTACAGATTCCATGGGATTTGTGATCTGTAAGGTATGTAGGAAGTCATGGCACTTTCTCTAGTACTCAAAGTATAAGATGAGGTAGAGGAGGTACCAGAACTTGTTTGGATCGGGGGGTGTATTGGGGGTGCCGGTGTTGGCCCACTGATGGGAGGAGGAATAGCAATAGGGTATGGCTATTGATAAGGGGGTGGGGGGTAATAAGAGGTTCCCCCATACAGTGATGGATATTGAGGTGTGCCATACATTGGTGGTAGTTGGGGTTGAGGACTGTGGTGTGTGGTATTACCAATCAATCCATCTGCTGAGTGAGACATCTCGGGTTTGTCTTGACCAAATGGCCAGATTTGGGGATATCAGGAAGTACCATGTATAAGTACTCTGATTGTGAATAGATGAGGTCATATTGTTGAGCCTTACTGATGTCTTCTTCTTCATATTGAGGGAAGGTGGAAGCTACATCTTTATCGAGGAGAGAGACAAGTGATCTGAGAAACTAGTCAAGACATTGTTGTTTGGTGGTTTCAACTTTACACAAACTACGTCGTCTACGCCACTCGTGAATGTGATCAGTGATATGTGTGGCTGAGGTTTGTTTGAAATTAGAGAGTAGTTCAATACCATTGTCATGGCGGATTGGCAATTGGAAGAAGGTCAAAAATGCTTTGTCCAAGGACTCAAAAGTCACATGGGACCTCGATTTTTCGTCTACATACCATTTGGTTGATCGGCCAATGAGTGTGCATTGAAATTATCGTAGTCTGATGGAATCATCCATAATGTTGTTGGAAGAGCACCATAGCTGGAAAGTCATGACATGGTTGGCAGGGTCATCACCTGACTTTCCTTCAAATTTGGGGATGTCTGAAGGTGGTTTGGTAGGCATTGCAGGCCATGTGGGGTCATTTAATATAGGATCATTTGTGAGTTTGCTTAGATCTGGTATGTTAATAGAGGCCAAATATGGCATCTGCAGTGGGGGGGAGGATTAGCTCCAGCCATACTATGAGTGTGTTGTGAACCTGACCCTTGAGGGGGACTAGGTGGGTTGGTACTTCCCCCTTGAGAGGAAGTTGGCTCCCTGATTCTGTGTAAAGGAGAGAGAGTGGACGGAGGACCTTGGGAAGTGGACCCAAGTAATGTGGAACCAAGAAAATCTGATCCTAATATAGTGGCACTCATAGGAGTGTGTGAAGGTAGTGCCGATGAGTTGGCAAGACTAGGAACTCCCCCTAAAATAGGAGGGAGGTTTAGTAAGCATCTAGAATGATGGGGTTTCTGTGGGTCCCCTATGATGTCCAACTAGCTGAGTGGATGTGTGCAAAATGTGATGAGAGAAAATAAACAAGAGCCTTTGTTGTGAATTTTGAACTTTACACAATATATATATCTAGATCAAAATGTAATCAGAAGTGCATCATACATAAAGTGTTTTTGAAAAAGAAGCATATATGTGGATAAGTGGGTTTTTCCGCATGGGGAATCAAAGAAAACAAATGCTCATTTCCTAAAAGACGTAACATGCTTCCTCTCAAATAGCACTGGACCTCACAATAGTACTCAACAGTGGGGTCTGATGTCACCAGAAGAGAAACTAGTGAAGGATGAAATAATCAGTTATAATGATGGGTAAAGGGGCATATCCCAAAAGAGCTGGCGATATTTCCCAATAGCCACACAAAATCTGATCAAGGTGCAATTTCAGCCCACAATTTCCACTTGGGTAGATGTCCTAAAATTTGGTCACTAGGTACCTCGATCAAAGTGTGGCATTTAGATTTTCGGCCTAAGAAATGGGTCACAGGCTGGATCTCGTCCAAGAGGTGGGTGCCTCAAGGGGGGATGCACAAAACAACCGGATCTCAACCTTCAACCCTTCATGGGTATCTCCCTGCCTTATGGTGTTAGGAACACTTGACTTGGAGGATTTTCAGTTCCCTATTTGACAACTTCTATTGTTTTGACAATGTGAGAACCAGATAACGGGGAGTTATTTGGATGCCTATCCCCAAAATCCTACCTAGACTAAAAAAATTCTTTTGGCACCTCCTGTGGAGGAAAACTTAGTGATTTTTTAGAAAAAAATTAGATGTAGTTGTTTGAGAGGTTGGGGGTGTGAACCAACCTCGTGGAAATTAAACAGGAGTGGATAGTTTCATTAAGAAAAGGGTGGGGTGTTTCGGAATCCCTTTGGAGGAAACTTACTTTGACCTCCATGTTTCAAGAAGAAACTATGTGAGTGATAAGTGACTTTTGTGTGTGAATGAGTGAAAGTGTGCCAATGTTTTAATGAATTAGGTGTCACCTTGCTGCATGTGGACTTCGCTTGGTCCTTACAAGTGTTGATTACCTAATTAACTAAGTGCCTTTGGTACAACCTTGCGTAATTCAAAAGTCCCTAGGAAGCTACCATGTGGACATGTGGGTCCTTTACTATTCCTTTAACTCCCTATTGTGATTTAATCTAAGAAAAGATTTGAAACTATCCTATATTGTGATTATGTGGGCACGTATGGGCCTGTTACAAAACCTTTAAACTTCCCTAGTGATTTAATCTAAGAAAGTAAATTTCAACACTATCCTATCTTTGTAGCATGTGGGCATGTATGGGCCCGTTACAATATTAAGATGTGTTTGAAAAAATAAACTAAGAGGAGTCCCAAGAGGGGTTGTTGTCCTCTCCTAAATGTTTTAATCTTTTTTTAAGGGAGATGAAATTGTTCCGCAATCTTTTTTTGATTCTCAAGGTCACTTGGAGGAGCGAGAGAAGAGCATACTAAGCGATTGTTATCCAAATTCTAGTCCCAATGCAAGTTTTATGTGACTACAAATGATTTCGAACTTATATTTTTAGTCAAAGCAAGCCATCCATGTGGCGAAAATGAAAGCAAAAGAGGAAATAATGATTTTAAACCCCCTAAGTGCCTATGTGTTTTGACTAATCCCTTTATATGAAGAGGGGACTAAGTGTGGTGTAGCTTAAAAACATGCATGAAATCACTTTTAAGAAGGCTAGGGGCATTCCCCAAATCACAAAAAACCTTACAATGTTTAGTTTTATGCACAGGTGCACGAGTCTCAGTGTAGACAGAGGTGCACTGAGCGCCTGTGCATAGACCAAAACGAGCTCTTGGGCGTAGGTGCGTAGAACAATACTATGACTTAGGAACATGTTCACACGATGAGCATCTGTGGGCCAAAAAACCCATGCACAGATGACACACGGCCATGAAAGAAAATTCCGGATGGAATTCTCTCAATTCAACTTGGAATTGGATGTTTAGCAGGTCGGCTTGGGTCGGTTAATGAACCTGCAAGTTAAATAAACCAAAATAAGACCTAGAAAAACCCAAATGGGGTAGGAAATTGATACCTTTCCCCAGTGGATTTGCCAATCTATTGCACCTCTTTCGTCACCTTAGTGAGCAAAATAGAGGTGCTTGCAAGCTTAGTTGGGTTTGCTAAGCAGGACAACTGTAAGGAAAATGGTTAGAGAAAGAAATATAAAAGAACAACTAAGAATTAAAATAAGAAATAAAATAACAACTAAACTAATGAACATAGGGACATAAGGACAAAAGAAACAATAAGACCCATGTCACCAATGGTAAGGTTGATATTAGTGAAAGAAAACACCAAGAAGAAAGAGGACTATGAGTCCCTTCTTCCTCCAAGGGAGGGCTCTTGGACCCCCACAAATAAGATCTTCTTACAATTTTGAAATGAAAATGGTGAAATAATTCCTTACAAATCCACTCAAGGGGTGAGATGGATTGCCCAATGTAATGGTGCTAAGATACTCTTGATGATAATAAGAGATTCCTCAAGAGAATAGTAGCAACATAACTTTTCTATTGAAATTCCTTAAAAAATGAAGTGCAACCATGGCCTTTTTATAGCACCTCTTTGAGGTATTGTGCAACCAGCTTGTAGTGTGTAAAGAGGCTAATTAGGGAATTTTTAGGTCTTTGACCAGCCACCCAGTCGGATCCAGTCCAGATTTGAGTGTCAAATCAACTTGGAAGCTGAACCAGAAGTGGGT
>ML794911.1:289864-318552 GCA_009831015.1 Picea engelmannii | reverse complement strand
GGGGGCTGCAAAAATGAGACATAATCTCTTGTGTCAAAGGTATATATGAATTTTTCTCCATTGTTGCTGAAATAGTAGAGCACTCGAGTAACCTAATATTCTTCCCATTGTCTTCAAGTGGATGTACCAAAAAGAATCCATGTCTTTTCTCCTAATTATTTTTGAATTGGTGGAGGACTCCCAATATTCCTCTACTTTTTTTGAAGTGGCCATATGTGACAAAGAATACATGGCCTGTTTTTGTGAAATTAGTGTGTGGTGTTCCTTGATAGATAAAACAAGATATTTAGATAGAGATAGATAGAAATACAACCACAAAAATGAAATAAATAGAACCAAAGTATGAAAATAACAACAATACATACAATTTTATTGATATTTAGAATTGAGATCAATGTTCACCTATTATTGGCATGTAGTGGTTGGACCCAGGGTTAATCATCAATAAACCAACAAAACCCTTAGACATCGACCCTTTTACCATCACCTGCAAGCAAATGAAGTCTCACCTAAGGCATATAGAGGGGCTTTAGGAACCAAGGTTCTACAATGATTAGGGGAGGTGAGGCATTCAACATGTCTTTACTAACCATCTACTCATGTGCACAATTTCCATTCATCAACAATTACTTATCATGCAACATACCCTGTGTGTGACATTAATTTACTTGAAATACATCCATTCACTAGTTACTTCAATGTGTGACATTATAACATCATATATGAATAACACATTCAACATACTTGTCAAATCTACAAGTTTTTGGCGAATCCAAGTTGGTGATAGATTGGGAAAGAGGTATCAATAATATTCAAAACCCCATGTTAGCCTCATTGCTAAGAGACATCAAGCTCACTTTTAGATACTTTGAATGGATTTCCTTCCAGCACATTCTGAGGGAAATTAATTCAAAAGTAGATGAACTCTCAAAGGAAGGACTGCAGCTACAGAAATGATCCTTCATTTTTTATGAATTATTTGAAGGAACAGAAAATGAAGCAATGGAATTTTGTCTCTGGATATTTTTTTCTTTTTGTAAGGATATATATGTTTTTGGATATTTTGAACAACTTGTAGAAGTTTTTTGAAAAAATCCTTTATAGGCCTATTTTGAAGTAGAAAGATGTATAGGCAGTATAGTTCCTGAAGAAATTTTATAGAGGCTTGTCATGAAATACTATAACATGTATATTCTCCTATGAATATACAAGTTTTTTTTTTATTATGAAAAAAAAATACATTCAACATAATTAAGAATTTATCATCATTGCATACTAACAATAAGCATCATAACATGCAACAACAACACATCATGACACAAGGGTTTAATGTGGTTCAACCGACTTGGGCTACATCCACAATAGTTGGATTCTTATATTAGTCATTTATAGTATTCTTACAGTTGCGCACTGCACTTAGAAAATATGAAACAATAACATTACCCAAACCCACCTAGTCGTTTTGCTGCAGTGCGAGCCTACTCCTGGAAACCTCACTCATAACATCCGAACACTTAGCCAAAAATGAAGCTCATGAAAAATTCCCCATAACATCTCATTCTTTTAACCCATATCTACCTCAACCCTTTACATATTTATACATCAAAACCCAACGGTCTATAACCGTTTTCCATCTTTTACATATTGCTCCATCACACTTCCTCCTATCATGCACTTTGACCCTTTAAAGTATGATCTTTTCACACACTCTAGACCATATTCTAATTTCCTTTCCTTATTTGACTTATTATGGTGCAAATCCCAAAACCTGACCAAAATTCCTATCCAATAGCCCCCCAACACTCACATGTGGCTCGTCCCAAGCCACTCAGGCCTTCTTCCAAGTTGCAAAACCAAAACAAATCAGTAGTATTTTCTATGGATTGGGTTTCTTGTGATGAAATGTCATTTGTATTCTGTGAGATGCTTTCTAACTTAAGACATTCTTCCTAGATAGTTGTGGAGTTGAATAAGCATGGAACTCCTTCGAAACTTTCTCCTTCAATCTGGGTAGATGGTTTTATTTTTTCTCGAGTATCATAACTATCACCATACCCAGGTTATTGTTGTACAAAAAATCCTCTTTCCTTGTTATTCATGTTCGTGTGCTCCTTCTTGATGCTTCTCTAGTTCATGTAGCTTCTATTTCACTTTTATGTTTCCTTATGTTCTATGCAGTCTGATTCTGGGAAAGTTTTCCAATTTCAGGTCGATTACTTCTGTCCTCGAGACTTCCTCCTGCACTGATGTTGTGGCCTACTTATGGCTCTACTATTTTTCTTTAGGTGGCACCATAGGTATCTTTTGTAAACTACTCAGCTCCACTACCCTCCTTTCTTTCTCTAAACTATGATCAGATTCTATACTACACTTAGCTATTTTACCTATCTTCTTAAATCAATAGGAAACAATGGTCTGCCCCTTTTTCCTACTTTATATCGAGTTGGCTCTTTGCATCCCTACTTGAAATATCATTGGAGTGTACATATACTCGATTTCTTCCCTATCCTGCAATAATGTTGTATCCTTCAAAACATTACGGTCTAAATTGGCCACCCTATAAAAATCTTTGTCACACTCATTCCTACCGTCTCCCAATTGTGTTCAATTTCATATTTTTTTCCTGTTGGTTTTTAATTATGACTATGCGCTTCCACTACTTCGCCATCATATTCTGTCTTCAATGCATGTCCCATCATGGATATTCTTTTTCGTGCCTTCTATGCCTACCTTTGTTGCAGTTCAATCTTCCTGCACATGCTTCTTGTCTTTTCTGCAACATGCCTTGGTTCAACTTCTTACTATTCTAACTATTTGAACACTACCTTTTTTCTTCCTGTCAATATTTTGTCTCTTACTCTATCTTTTATTTATTTTTCTTCCTTTTCCATCTTCATGCTCTTAACTATTATCTACACAATCTCTTCTCTCTATGAAAACTTGTTTCCTTTGTCTATGCGCTCTTCTTCTTGTGTATTTCTCTTCTGTGACATTTACCTACTTTTTCCTTTTTACCTTCTAATATTAACTTCTTGGGATCTTCAACTTTTGACTTCTTCTCTTAACCATATTTTTTATTTTTCCTATTTTTCTTTCTTTTTCCTTCTTTTTCTTCCTTTTCTTTCTATAACACACTATGATACAACTTATCCTGCATAATTCACCTAGTGCATGAAAGGACAGTCATCCCTATACAATTTTATTTGACTCTCATTCACTAGTCCTTCCACGACTTTTCCATCCAATTGTTATATCTACACAACACCTACTTATATCACATATATCATCATGTATGGCCCTAGCCAGTGCATCCTAAACTTCTTCTACTTGATGTGTTTATCATGCCATGGTTTTTCACATGTCTTATGTACTTGTTGATGAAACCCTACAAAAAATCGCTCTTCCTATAATACCAGTAATTGTGATAGACTTTATTTTATTGCAACAAAATATGTAAGGTCTGTCATCACAACAATGCATAGACTTTGTACAAGAAATTCCATGGGAATGATTGTTTCCTAACCATATGCTAATATAAAAGGTGTCTAACCTATCAACTTCTTGCATGTAGTTCTATAAGCCCATAACACTGCAGGAATAATTAAATCTTAGTCGTCTTGTCTTGGATTACATACCTTGGTAAATGCATTCTCTAGTATCTTATTGAAGGCCTCCATAGTTCCATTAGATTGAGGGTGATATGGAGTTCTCTTTTGATGTTGAATCTAGAATTCTTATGTTAATTCTACAATTGTCTTGTTCAAAAATTGAGTCCCCTACTCACTCATAAGTACTTTAGGACACCCAAACCTTGTAACTACATTCTCAAATAAGAACCATGCAGTTGTCTCTGTGTTACAATCTGTAATTGGTTCTTCCTTTGCCCATATTTTCAAGTAGTCCATCGTGATAACTATGTACTTGGATCTTGTTTTCCTCCCTGGTGGATTAATTGGTCCAAAAAAATCCACTTCCCATTTTTCAAATGCCTACAAGGTGAATTGCATATTCAAAATCATCTCATCTCATCACGACACCCTTCCTTCTCTCTGAAAAATATCAAAACTCTGACACTATTCCTTAACATCTTTATGGAGGGTGGGCCACCATAGCCCTGTGTGCAAGATCTTCTGCATTTTTTCCTTTCTTGTGTAATGAGCTCCTACAATTTCATCATTCACCTCTACTAGGATCATTGATATTTCATGTTCTATCACGCATCATCTCAGCATCCCATCTACACCTAACTTATATAATTTTCTTTTGATCAAATGATAATCTATTGCTTTAAACACTAATTTCTTCTTCTTTTCTAATGTCATGTCAAATGGAGTGATTCTTGTAATAAAAAATTGGATACTATATGAAAAGTGGTTTCTACCATTTGAACTGAGCATAAATGTGAATCTGGTAAACTATCATATAGGTTCCCTACATCTTCTCCTATCACTATTTGTGACAAATGGTCTAGTCCTACATTCAGTTTCCCTGGGTTCAAAATAACTACAAAATCATACTCGTGGAACAACAATAACCATCTGCATATTCTCCCCNCCGCGGCCCCCCCAACAATGGCTTGTTCCCTAGGTATCTAAGCACATAGTGGTATGTAAACATCTTGAAATGGGACCCCAACAAGTAGTGTAATAACCTTTGCAAGGAATAAACCATTTTCAAGCCTTCCCTTTTTGTCGTCATGTTATTCTTCTCAATAGTCAACAACTTCTTGCTAGCAAAGGAAATTGGATGGTCTAACTCTCCCTCTCGTAGTTGAGACAACATTGCACTGAGCACTATCGATGATACATCCACATGAACATGAAACTTTTTTTTCCAATCCAGGAACACCAGAATGGGTGCAGTTACTAACTTCTTCTTCAATACGTACAAAACCTACTGGCAGTTTTCATTCCACTGAAACATATCTTCTTTCTTTAATAACTTTCCCATTAGAGATATAATATGCGCATAGCCTTTAATAAATTTCTTGTAATATCATGTATGACCCAATGTTGTTCTCAATTGTCTCACTAATTATGGAAATGGAAAATTAACAATTATTATTATCTTGGTAGGATCAACCAACAAACCCTGCTTGCATACAACATGACCTAATAACATCCCAAAGGGTGCACAAAAAATACACTTCTTCAAATTTAATGATATATGATATTGACTACATCTATCTAGCACCAACCATAGAGTTTTTGTGTGATCTTTCAACAAACTAAGCACAGTCCAATCATCTAAGTACACTTTAATAAGCCTATGAATAAATTCCTTAAAGGATGTTACAACTACTCTAGAAAATAAAACAAGTGCATTCTTTAACCAAACGACATCACGATGTATTGGTAGCTTCCCCATTCTGTCGCAGATGTCATCTTATGTCTTTCTTCTAGCGAAATCTTTATCTGATGGTATCCTGAAAATCTATTGGCAAATGAGTAGGCCTCCTGCCCTCCTACATTTTTTAATACTTCATATTTAAAGGGAATCAGAAAAGGGTCATGTAAACATGCATCATTCAATTTCCTTAAGTCTACACAAATTCTAATACCTATTGTTTTCTTATCTTGAACTACCATTGGTATTATCCATTCAGACTCTGCGACGAGATCAATGATACTGACTTCTATCATTCTGTCAATATTTTCTTTCACTTTTTCCTTGTACTTCATATTCAATCTATAAGGTATATGTCTTACTATCTTATCATCATATTTTAATGAGATCTTCATCTCACCTAATTCCCCATATATTCCCTTCATCTTTGAAAAGGTTGTCAAAAATAGATCTTGATACTCATGGAGTAGATCTGCAAGCTTTTCAAATATCTCATCATTCCAATAGTCACCAACATTCAGGACCTTAGGCTTCTATTTTGTGCTAATGTTCACTATGTGTACTCTTAATGGATTCACATATGCATTGGATTTGAGTTCTGGACCTTCTATGGTGCACTCCCCTTCAGTCTATGGTACTTGCATATTTCTTGGATCATCTTCTTCTTGATCTTCTTTAGTAGCATTCTAACATTCTAGTAATTCATGGATTGTCACAGATTATTTATGTGAACTACACGCAAGTACTACTTCTATCTAATATTATTCCATAAAAATATTACTTCTAATGACTTACAGAGATGCATCTACTAAGGACGACTCAAATTAAAATCTAAATGTTACCTTGAAATTCTGATTGACCTCTTCCCAGTCTGTTTTCTTTCTACTCACTTCTAGTTCTAGATACTAGTTCTTGGGAACCGTCTCAAGTGTATGTATGAACCTGCACATCAATTACTACTTTGAAACTTGTGACCAAGTTGTCATACATTGTGCAACATGGTCTGTCAGACTTCTCATCCTTGAATACCTGTGCATAATTTTTTCTATTCCAAATCTAGTCTGCATCAACCTTTTACAGTGTTGCCAATTCTCTATTCCTTCCTTGTTTCTTTCCCACCATCTCAATGGGGTTTCTCTCAGTACGACATCTAATGCCATCAATATTTTTTGTTCAGGTATTTGCAACTCAAATTCTTTTACGAAGGATCTTACCTTATTTAATTCATCAAACCTTGGTGTATCACGTACCTATGTTCCGATCCTGTGCAAAGAGTGAGTAATGTGATAATATATTCTAGTTGATACTTCATGCAACAATTGTTTTCAATGTTCTAGTCCTTCCTCTAAATCTAATGCAAAAGAGATAATGCTTCTCCAACTAATAACACCATATGTAGTAGGATTTATGTAGTCATCTATGCGCGTAGTCATATTATATAAGTTATCAATTTCATTTCTCATAGGTTCCACATACCTTCTTGCCTCTGTGGGGTTTAATGGTGTAGTGAATTTTAAGCCTCCTTCAAAAATAATTTCTCTCTTCTTCAAGTTATCACCTATTTTTCAAAGGCCCAATCCAATTTGAGCAATGTTGGATATGGTTGGTTTTTGTCCACAATCTCAATGACCTCAAAGTCAACTACACTATGCACTCCAACTATGTTAATAAGTACTCATACTAGTCTCCCAATCGGTATTATCTTATGTTGGTTTCCAAATCTCAATTGAATAGTTGACCAAAATAACTTTGGTTTCCCCATCATTTCCCACGTCTATCTTGTAAGAAGATTTACATCTGATCCTAAGTCTAAGATGAAATTATCCATGCCATACTCTCATATCTGCACACTCAATATGAATTCTTTGTTTTCCCTTTTCTTGCGCAATACTTGGTTCACTTCTCTCTATGTCATAGGTACTTCTCTATATTATGAGCATTGATCGATAATCTCGCATAGTGCTTTCAACGTTGTTTCCTCCATAAATTCTAAAAAACTCTTTAGAAAATATTTCAAAGTGTTTACCTTCTTGACTAACCTTTCTGGAATGGTGTGATCATAGACTAAGGGCATATCATATACTGGTGGCATATTTTACATTGATGTTATCTATTCTAGTCCTAGTATTTCCTTCCTGGCTTGCTAATGTGTCTCTTTCTCTTTCTATGGGTTAAATGCTAGCGTAGGTTGAACTATTTTCTTTATCCATTTCTCGACCCCCTTTCCCTTTTATATCGCATCTAGTCTAGTTATCATTCCTACACATGTAACGACTGCTACTCTGGATTGATCATCATTCTCCTCGGTTGTTATCATTTGTATCTTCTGGTTATGGTTATGGTTTTGATTTTGGTTCCCTCTTTCTTGTAATTTTTCTATAAGTTAAGGAAAATATTATATCGCATGGTCCAATTCTCTATAGTATGTGAAATTCATGCAAGGATTCGAGTAGTCACTTGCTAAATGCGTCGATTTATTGTAGTTATAACAAATTATTAGTCCTCTTCCTCCTCTACCACATCCTCCTTGTCCTTGACCTATGTTGATTCCTCATTTTCCACCCTGATTAAATCCTCTCAGAGTATTGTAATGTGGAACCCCTCCTTCTATTTCTACGTTTTATTATTGTATTTTTTACACATATGAAGTGCGCTCTCTCATTAAGTTGAGTGTGTGACAATCTTTTTCATCATTTCCTATAGATTTGCAAAAATTACAGAACAAATTCTTGGGAATACTCTGGTACTTCTGCAGTAATGGAAAAGTAGTCGGATGATGTCTCAATGTATTACATATTTCACAATACCCTACTCCTCCTTCCAATGGGTTCGGTGCTCCCATATCCATATACTATGCAAATGTTGGGCATTTGTCCTTATGATGGTCGTCTATCTTACATGTAATACACCAAACTTTCTCATGATTTTCCCTTTCCTTCATTATTTCTGGAAACTGGATCCTTAGCGAAGCCAAATGTGACTGACCCTCTTCCATCCCTACTCCATATCCTATAGGATATGATTCTAACTTCATCGCAATTTCTAATTCTTCTGGTTGCGACGTGACCTTCTGTCATGTCAACGAAAAATGAATGCGTGGCAACAAACCTTCAATAAACCATTCTCTATGTTTTCCATTAGGAATATGAAATGTTAATATACCCATCACATCCTTAAATATATGGTCGTAATTCCAAACTATCTCATTCTATACTTTATTAATTTCTTTCATCTCTGTGATATATTACGACTTGGAATTTGGCTTCTGAAATTGCATTAAAAAAGCTTGTCCAATATCTGTCAATGTCCTTGATTTTCCGGTCGGTGTAGTAGTGTGATAATTCATTTACCATAACAATGTGAAACCTATGAAAATCAATGATAATTGTGCAATCTTCATTGCTTCATCTTGGACATTATTCACAGTCCATATCATATCACATACAAACAAATGTTTCTATGGGTCTTCCGACCCCACTCCCTGGAATTCAAGAATTATTAATGTATGATATATTCCTGCCATTGTATTTTGTGTAGTACTTATCTTTAGGGATGTTGATTGACTCTAGTTCATTGCGCTACTTCCACTATTCTGATCGTTGTTATGAATTCCTCCACTAACTAGAATTTCTCTTGACAAAGTTTTAGTTTCTGCTTAAGATATTGGTGATGCACATGGGGTAGTGGCTTCGAAATAGATTGCAATATGAGATGGGATTCCTTATTATAATGGACTATACTGAGGATCTTTTTCTTTCTATTTCCTTTCTCGGTGCGGTAAGATTTGAAGTACTACGCAGGGGTCTCTTTTCTCAACTAATTTGTGTTGTGCTTCTCTCTCAGCCACAACCTCCTTCTTACTATACCTAAACCTTTTCCCACAACACAATACTCCAATCTCTCCATATGATTCAGTGTCTTCCTCTCTCGACATCCTTAGTCCAATTTTTCCTCACTCATCCTCTCCACTCTCAGACCATCCTCTAGTCATCCCCCATTTCCCCTATGTGCGTGAAGGCGCACATAACAAGGTCATCCCCTAGTTCCCACAACACAATACTCCAATCTCTCCATCTGATTCAGTGTCTTCCTCTCTCAGCATCCTCTGTCCAATTTTTCCTCACTTATCCTCTCCACTCTCAGACCATCCTCTGGTCATCCCCCAATTCCCCTATGTGCGTGAACTTGCGCATAACAATTAGATTCCATATTCATAACATTCTTGTCACACAACAACATATTTATTCAAGTAGACAGTGTGCTCAAATATATTCCACGCGGACCCTTGAAAAATTCCCTCTCTATGACATTATAAGACTGGGTACAATCTACTGCAAACTCTATAATGTAACCTCTCAGTACACTATTCAACCAAAAATCAACTATGCGAGAAAATTTATTACTTACTGTATTCAATTGTCTGATAAATTCAGGGGTCTAGTTTCTCAGGGCTTTAGCTTGATATCTTTCAACATTCTCTACTAGCCTTTCTAACCATTTAGTCAATTTTTTTGAAAATTCACCAAAAATGATTTCATGAAGATCTTTGAACACATACCTATGCAACCAATGTTTGTCGCTGAGTCGTGGGTTCCTATTTTGTTCTCTGAAAATTTCCTATTGCTTCCTCTCTATCCATTTTGTGATCTCTTCCTTATTCAGCCTCCAAAAAATTCCCCTCAATTACATATCTTGGTCCTGACAACATAACCATTTGTTGGTGCAAGTGGGCATACCCAGGGTTAATCATATATACACCAACAAAACCCTTAGACACCATCCCTTTCGGAATCACCTACAAAGAAAGTGAAGTCTCACCTGAGGCATCTAGAGGCACTGCAGGAACCAAGGTTCTACAGTGATAAGGGGAAGTGAGGCATCTAACATGTATTTACTAACCATCTACTCATGTGTGACATTTCCATTCATTAACAATTACTTATCAAATGAAATACCCTATGTGTGACATTACTTTACTTGACATACATTCATTTGCTAGTTACTTCAATGCATGAAATTATAACATCATGAATAACACATTCATCATACTTAAGCATTTATCATCATTGAACAGTAACAGTAAACATTATAACATGCAAATACAACACATCATGACACAAGGGTTAATGTGGTTCACCCCACTTGGGCTATGTCAACAACGACGAGCTTCTTATATTATTCATTTATTATATTATTACACCTGCACACTACACTTACAAAATATGCAACAATAATATTACCCAAAACCACCTAGTTGTTCTGCTGTAGTATGAGCCTACTCCCAGAAACCTCAGTCATAACATCTAAACACTTAACCAAAAGTTCAAATCATTCACAATGCACCATAACTTCTCATTCTTCAAACCCCTATCTACCTCGAGCCTTTAAATATTTATACATCAAAATAGGTATAAGCCCATTACAAAATGTCCCAAAACCCAATGGTCTATAACTGTCTTCCTCCTTTTATGTGCTTCTCCATCATGTTTCCTCCTATCGCATGGTTTGACTCCTTAAAGTCCTCTCCCATCATGCGCTCTGGTCCATATTCTAACTTCCTTTTCTTCTTATACTTATTATGTCGCAAATCCTGAAACTTAACCAAACTTCCTATCCAACACCTACCTTTGAGGGGGAAACCTCAATTTGAGGAAAGCTCCAAATACAATGGAATTCATATGGCAACTGATTACATAGATTATGTTATTAAAAAAGACCATAACCACCTATTGGACCTCTATTAATAAGGCCTCAACCACTAACAAGTGAACCTTCTTTAATGAGTCCAAATTACATTTATTGATTTCACACTCTACTATATTGCAAGGATTTTTAAGAGAGATGGCCCCAGTACATTAAGTAACAACCTCTTTTGATAACTAGGGGATTTAGGTTGTACCCTAACATGCCCCCCCCCTTACAAAAAAGGAATATCCTCATGGTTGGAGATGAGGAAATTAATGGAGAATCTATATTGGTTCCCATTTAGAATATTTGAGCTATGTATCCTCTCATTGGATCAAGACTTCATAAATAGTGCACTAAAAAAAACATGGCTTTCATTTTTCCAAAATAGCCTTGGGCCACAACCAAATGTAGCTGTCCTCATTGAGTTCAAGAAGGATGTTTTGAAATATATAATTGGACCCTCGGGACCACTTTATTCAAGTGGGGCACATGAAAGAATGTGGGGAGATTATAATCGTGGGTGCAACCAATTTCTAAGCCATCGAGCCTATACATTTGAGTATAGTATAGGTTCTGTAACACTTAGGTGCTAAAATTTAGTGTCTATTCTCCTTAAGTGATGTCAAATTATAATCCTAGAGACATAGGAACACCTGATCCACTTACTCAAAGTGGTGTTTGGAGCAGTGTTAATCAACCTATTGCTTCATGTAATTCTAGGCCAACACCAAATTATCCTCGAGGGTATGAAGAATGTCAACTTTGAATGTGATGGTTTGGTCCACCTCCTGAAATTTAGAGAAGCCTCATAAGTAGGAGATCACTTGTGAGAGATTTTTTCCATAGACTGCCTCATAGGGCCTCATTTTAGTAGCACCATGATAAGTGGTATTGTTTCAACATTCATTCAATGGTAATCACTAGACCCAGTGGGATTCCTAATCCAAGGAAAAGCATAGTAAATAATATTACAAACACTTGTTGACTACTTTAATTTGGCCATCTATTTAGGGGTAATACACTATGCTAAGATTTGATTAAGTACCTTGAAGCCAAAAAAAATATTATGATAAATTACTCATGAAGGTGAGGTCACAATCAATCACAATTGATTTAGGCATGCCATGGAGTTTCAAAATGTTGTCCATGAATACTCGAGCTACTATGAAAGCCTTGAATGGGTGTTGTAAGTAAAAAAATTAAGCATATTTAGAAAGGTGAACATTAACTAACATGATCATTGATTTATTGTCTAATTTCAATAAACACGTTGTGAAATCAATAAATATGTTAGTCCACATGATGGCTGGAATGGGTAAAGGTTTTAATGCTACTAGAGGATTTATAGTTTCACCTTTGTGCCATTGGAAAATGTCACATTTATCCATAAAGGTGTAGATGTTTGTCTACATTCCTTTCCAAAATAGTGAATGCTTAATCCATTCATATTTTTTATGAAACCCAGAATGACATTTTCCAAAGAATATTTTTCATGGGAAAAGAGTTGTATGATGAGATATGATATGAGTTTTTTTATCACATATAGTTTTCAAGGGAATCGGGTCATCCAACTTTATGGTATGCACAGGAAGCATCCAAATGCAACATTCAAAAGTAGTCCATTTTGGGTTCGAAAAACTGGCAAACATATTCAATTTTTAGCCGTAAGATATAAGCGAGATAAATATCAGCAATATTAAGACACGACCATTAGATCTCTTTGGAGAGAAATCAACAGTGGGGAGGCATTGTGGGGATAGAGATACAAATTAATTTTTTTTCAAGTTGTGAGCCCACAATCGCTTAGGATCGTTGATCTTGCTAGATCAACAAATCAACGGTGCATATAGATCCCGCTATGAACGAGCATCTTCTCATTGTGGGGATCAGAAGGGAAATTAAAGTATCTACTATTTGTGATCCCAAAATCACTCATGGTTGTTTATTTTTGCAACAGTATCCCATGAAGTCCTGAAGTCCCGAAGTTAATGAGAGGCGACCATGTCAACCAGGAGAAATTTTCTTCGGGAGATTTCTAGCCAAGTGGCCTAAAATCCTGAAGTGAATCTCGGTCATCCAAATCAAGAGGCCATGCATCACCATATCTCTCACTTTGGGATTTTGGCATTTCAAAGAATCGCATGAGAAAGAAAGAGAAAAAGGCCCAAATCCCGAATTCTCGAAGTGAATCTCGATCGTCCAAATCAAGAGTCCATGTGTCACCATATCTCACACTTTGAGAATTCAACACTCCTGAGGATTGTGAGAGCTATGCATTGAAAAGGCCCGAAGCTCAAACTCCTGAAGTAATTATGAACCATTGATCTTTGCAGCAGTAAATAGGGTTCATCCAAGAGTGGCACGTGGCAACAAAATCAAGGTTTCCCAAATCACAGATCAACGACCATGCTTCATTATGGGGATAAAACATGCTCAAACGATAAAATTCTTGAGTGATCCCGCAATCGAAACCATGGTATAGAAAAAGTGCTACGTGGTGGGAGGTGGTGAATTTCGGGCTCAAAATTGGTGTGGATCCAAACCACCTTTGACGGTCTCGCAATCGCATGCCTATATAACACCAAATCTAATAGCAGCAAGCAGTCGCCCCCTAGGCATTAAGTTGCACTTCAATCCCAAGGAGGATTTAGTTAATTGAAAGGGACTGGTAGATGAAAACTCAACTCATTCCATAAATAGAAGATGTCGAAGCTATGGCCGAGGAGACATAGTTGTCAACCCGATGTACCACAATGGACAATTTCTTCTTACAGACCCATACTGATCTCAGCTTGCATCTGACGGGAGGAAACACACACAGTCTGACAAAAGGATGTGCAGATTGAGATGGCCAAATTACACTCCTGGTAGTTGTGGACTGATCTAATACAAATAGACCAGTTTTTTTTTTTTTGAAAAGGAGGTGTTTTCAGAGGCTCGAGAGCCGAGAGAGTTTTAGGAGCAGGGCTCTGTATTTTCTAGTTATAAGCATGAAGGCTTGGATTGTAAATATTGTGTTATTGAAGATTCCTTTGAGACATTTTTATCAGACCATCTTCTTAGTTTACATGCTTTTCTGTTTTTGTTGTCTGGATGTAATCTCTCTGATCTATGGATTCCTGAGGCGATAGAGGATATGTTGTAATCTTTCCCATATTTCATGGTTCATTGCTCAAATATTTTCTATTTTTTTTTCTTTTCTGGATGTAATCTCTCTGATTTATGGATTCCTAAGGTGATGGATGATTTGCTGTCATCATGTTGTTGGCCCTCGACCAAGTTTTGAGGAAACCTTGGTTAGATTTGGACCACTTTTTGGACTTTGACACATTGTTCGAGGAAGGAGCGCCTAGGGAGAGTTGAGATCACGGATCTCACTGATTTTGTGGGCTATGTGGACCCAATAAGGGGTTCTTTAGGGTTTTTGTAATGGGTTATGGGATGTAGGCTCATGGGGTTTACCCATGATTAGGCCTTATTGTAAGGGATTGTAAAAGTATAAATAAGTAAGAATGTATGGTAGAAGTAGAAATTTTTTTGGAGCTAAGTGCAAGTAGTTGAGTCTCTTTGTGCAACAAAATGTATATGCGTTAAGGATGTGTGCTTGATAGAGAATTGGATTTGTGCCTTGACCTAGTTTTGGATGGAGGATTTGGTGTTCAGTGTGCAGATATTTTGTCTAGTGTGAAGATTGACTATGTGCCTTAGTGCATGGGATTGAATGAATGTATGATTCAAAAGAATAATAAATAAGGCGAAGCAGTTGGTGGACGTAGTTTCACACTAGAGTGAACCATGTATATCTTGTGTCTTTTGTTTTATTTGTTTTGTGTTGTTTATGTTATGAATTTGCTCAGTCCTTTGATTATTATGTAGGATAGACAGATATGTTATTTCTTAAGGGATCTATTTGTGTTAAGGTTAAATGAATGTTAGATATACTTAGTGCTAAGTGCTCAGGATATAGAATCATTTATGGTTACTGTGCTAGATCTATATTTGGGTATGTTCTGTTATGTAAATAAATATAATGAAATAATGCATATCACATTCTAATTGTTAATAAAATACTCTGTGAAGCATTGTTATCACAGATATGTGTCCCAACTTGGTTACAGACACCTGTGTACTATAACCTCCCTGCATCTACCTTGGGTGAGACCTCGCCTACTTTGCGGGTGTTGTCGAAAGGGCCGGTAGTTGGGTTTTTGTTGGTGCGTTGTTAAGCAGTGAACCCTGGGTCTTCCCCTGTGCCAACAAATGGTTCCGTTGCCGAGACCTAAAACCGTGATTGTTGGGAACTGAAGTAAAGAAAAGAGAAGCTCGGTGCGTAGATATGCTACTGAAGTGCGCAATACTCTACTTGAATTGTGAAGCTTTGTGCTAAGAAAGAAATCCGATCTAAAGTAAAGAGGTAATATCTTAAAAGAGGTAAATATTTGTTCTTTGACAAGAGTAAGATAAGTGGAGTTTTTTGTTTCAAAAGCATGAACTTAAATATTTTTAATAGATTATGTCCTAGTCTGAAGGCTAGGGAGGAGTTGCAAGAAAGAATTGATCTGAGTAAAATTAATATAAATGAAGAAAGATATGTTATTACTATACATAGAAAGAGGTTTTGGACTAATAAGTGGATGCAGGAACCTAGAATTTTTTTTTGCAGATTGAAGGTCCAGCACTATGATCCTAGTGCTCAGTACAGAAGAGGTTGGGGAACATTTAAAAGAAAAAGAGGATTGACATTGTGTTATAACTACAGAAGATCAGGACATCTTGCTAAGGAATGCCCTGGTACAGGTCTGATTTGTATTTTTTGTAAGATTGTTGGTCACGAGGTTGAGGATTGTCCAAGGATGATTTCTAAAGTTGAACGAATGAACATGAGAAAAGAAAACTATGAAGAAAGTAAAGAGACTATGAGAATGTTAGAAATTCATAAAGAAAAAAGGCCAGAGGAAGTTCAGACTACATTAGTACAGTTGAAATTAATGATGCAGTTGAAATTAATGATGGATGTTCACAAAGATGTCAGTTTACGAGAGATCATGAAAGTAAAACAATGCATAAGTGAAAGAATATAAGACTTCAACATAGACTGTATCTTGGATGAGGAAACACAAGTAAATATTATGATATAAGACACTTGGGAAATTTTGGGAAAGCCTACTGTGGTACCTTCATTGGGAATGATAGGCTTTTTTAAGGGTAACATGACAACTTTATGTGGAAGAGTAACTAATGTACCTATTACTATTCATGGAACATCGACTGAAGAGGAACTTGAAGTCATTAAGTTTATTAGGGAAAATTCCCCTTTCCCACTTTTCCTAGGTAAGACTTGGATTGAGAAGGATCATATCAAAAGGAAAGTAGAGGAAGAAGCCACAAAAAATAAAAATAAAGAAATAAGGGATTTCATAGCTAGAAAAGTAGACTGACTAATAGAAGAACAAGAGGATAAGTCGAAGTAATAGAACAAAGTAACAATGAAGGAGGAACAAAAAGAAAAAGAATTAGCTATCAAGGTTGAAAGAATGAAAATAGATTTGAAGGATCTATCTATGCAAGAAAGAAGAATACCCACCGAGGAAGTATTGAGAGAAGGGATATTAACTTCAGACCCTTTGAGGGCACATAAATAGTGTGAAGTCACTACGCTAGGGGAAGATAAGAATAAGAATGGAAATAGGATTCCAGAAACATTTAGAGAGACTCAGATCACAGGAAAGAAGGCAAGAAAGCTCAATAAAAAAAAAATTGAGTTGGAAAAGATACAAGAAGCTACAAATATCAGATGGAAGACTTTGCAGACTGGAACCTTACAGGAGGCAAGTTCAAGGGATTTGAACCTCGCCAGAACAAAAAGACCGCACAGAATGGGACTTTTTCCCGGTGAAGATATATGACCATTGGAGGCACCCTGACCATTAAAATGATCCTCTAGAACGGTTAGAAAACAAATTTATGGGCCGATGGACCTCTTTTGGATGTTGAGACCGTGCCTTAACGGACAAATTTTCATTGATGGAAGCATTCCTGGCCATTGGAAGAATCCGTTACAATGCCTCACTTATTTAACTTGTTGATCGTTGCGCCAGGACCACTTTTTTCTACCCATGATTGACTGATATAAACAAATAATTTTCTAAGTGTCTATATGTGTTATCTAAAACTAGACCTCATCGCCCATTCATCTACCCCACCTGTCCTTTCATCTACCCTGACCTGTCTATTTAAAAGTGAGAATATCGGGTGAACCTAGTGAATTAGAGAAGTCTATCGAGGAATTCCTCAAGAAGATAATGACCGACATACCATTATCTGAAGTTGTCTATGCGTTGTCGAATAGGGGACTGCAAGCTTCCCCTTTGACTGGACGTCACTCTGGTCATGTTAACCCCGTGACTAAGCAACAAAGTAAGAACTATGGTGATATGGATAATGCGAAGTAGATACTATTGATCCTACCTGATTATATCCCACCTTTGGCTGGAACATTTAACCGTGATATCATCCCCCGATATTATGAGTACACTGTGTTCACCACGTACATTTTGAAAGGAATACGCGTAGTCGGGAGTTAGTTAGGACAGATCCTATTATTGAAGAAAAACAACTTCAACTTGGGTGACCGAAAGAACTACGCCATGTTTCCACCCCATCATTATTTCACAAAGACAACTAAAAACAACCCTCGCCTTGTCTCACAACCATGGATTAAGGAGTTGGCGCAGTCCACCGTGATGAATGTAATGAACATCCTCCATTTTAGCCGCCACTAGGAGGTTAACTCTTGCGTTAAACTCATCTTGTCGTGCTATCATGGCAGATACTTGTGGCTTGATAGAATGATTACTGTGGACCCAATGTTGATCCACCAAATTATAGGCTTGAGTGTGAAGGGCCTTGACCCTCAGCAATTTTATCCAGGGAAGGCTTCGAACCATTCCTTGGAACAACACATCAAGGAAAGCGAGGTTACAAGGTAGCCTCTATATAGGATGGTGCAGTGCGCCTCTCTTTCCAACTCATAGCTGTCAAGTTCGTAAGGAAGAAACACCCCACACAGGTCACCAGGTTCATGGTGGACCTTGCAGGAAAATGTGTGGAGGGCATGTAGATGAACTGGGTGAACTACCTCATCAAAGAGATGGAGAAGGATTTTAATGAAGCCCAAGATTTGGGATATGAATTCCACTACTATTGGCTGATCATTTTGATGGCATTGGTCGCCTGGGAAATTCCTAAAGTAGCCACCTTCCTAGAGATCGAACCCTCAGAGTCGTTGACTTCTCGGTTTTCAATCTTGTGGTACACCAATGAAATGACAAAGAAATGGAAGTCCAATGCATTGTTTCATGCATACTATCAAAAAATAAAGGTTTCCATTGAATCGTTTCCACACATGACACCATGCACCTTGCACCAGTACCGACCAATAGAAAAGTTCCATGCATATTTGTATTTCATCTACATCACTGCGCATAGAGATGAGAACCAAGAATAATTATAGTCATACTACAAGTTGACAGACGAAGACATGGAAAAAATTACAAAGGAGTGGTTGGAGGAATTTATTGTACCTATCGTTGATGCAAAACTCTCTGACACTAACACCATAGGAAGCCCCATAGTCACTCAGGTTGAGCATGTCAGATAGTCTAGCGGGATGAAGAAGAATAAAAAGTAGGAGGAAGTCCAGGATATAGAGACTGATGAAGAGGACAACGCTTCTAAAGATAACGAGTTTGACTCACTTGAAGGAGGATGAGAAGATGAAGCAGAAGGATAGGGAGGAGGGGACAAAGTAGAAGAGAAAGGAAGAGGTGAAGCTACACCGCTTGAAGACCCCCCTACTGGAATAGTCACACCGCAGAAGAGGAATATTTCTTTGAAGAAACCTTTAGCACAGAAGAATATGCATGCTAATAATCCCCAGTTAGAGGTCACGCTCATAGAGGATGATATCAGTTTGGTCCGTGAAGCTATGGAGGACACTTCCGAGGAAATATTGTGTAGATATGGAAGGATCGAGAAGGAACTGAAGGAAGTACACCTAGTTGTCCATTTGGCCCACATAGTACCCACTGTGCCTTCCTCGTCACAGACTATAGAATTGGGGGATGAACCATCCCAATTAAGAATATTGGCGGATGCAATAGAAGCTCGACTTCAAAGAGTCTAGGAAGAGAATGAGAAGGCTATAGAATCATTGAAGCAGGAGAAATAGGAATTCCTAGCATAATTAAGAGAAACACAGGACAGGGTAGCAGCCCCAGAAAGTGAGAAAGTAGAGCTTCAGGTGAACTCCAGGAGGAAAAGGCCCAGCTACAAAGAGAAAAGGAGAATTTTCTCATAGAATGGGCCATAGTCAAAGAAGTAGTGGGTAAATCATGTCACTCTATGCTAGGCTTGGAACAAGAGGAGAAAGAGTTGGTCAAGGCTCAAGTAGTGAAGCTCGTTGAGACCCTCTAGCAGCTTCAAACTAGGATAATAGAAATGGAGACCCAAGCAGTACCGATCACCCCATAGGAAGTGTGTGAACAAAGGGAGGAGACCTCTAAGAACACACTAATAAGGATAAGAACCCTTGCCTCACAATGAAAACAACTGAGTAATAGAATCACATAGACATATGAATGCCTTGTCAAGGATTCAGAGCTAAGAAATTTGGAAGCCTAGTTACAGGAGGCATAACACCAGGAATTTTCAATGCAAGCTCAGATGAAGCTACTCACCATAGTTGAAATAATGAAGAGATCCCAGGAGCAACGCATAGTACAAAAAAATATCACTTCCCTCCAGGGTAGAGTAATGGAATTTATGTAGAAGAAGAAACCTCTGTAGGATGAAGCCTACAAGGTGTTCGAATAAATTGATGGACAAGGCTCACAATTGGACCAATTGGTTGCAAAAGTAGAACAATGCCTGGAAGGGCATGTTATAGAGCAGACGATCTAGTAGCTCGCTGAGCAGGAGGCTTAGGCGAAGAAGCAAGTCAAGGCAACCTGAGTTAAGCTCGAGGCCTTTGAAGTAGCATTTCCTAGACTTGAGTGACTCAGGATGAGTTACAAGTGAGTGTTGGGGGCCTGTTGGCCCTCGACCAAGTTTTGAGGAAACCTTGGTCAGAGTTGGACCACTTTTTGGACTTTGACACATTGGTCGAGGAAGGAGCACCTAGGCGAAGCTAAGATCGCGGATCTCACTAATTTTATGAGCTATGTGGACCCAGTAAGGGGTTCTTTAGGGTTTTTGTAATGGGTTATGAAATGTCCGCCCATGGGGTTTACCCATGATTAGGCCTTATTGTAAGGGATTGTAAAATTATAAATAAGTAAGAATGTATGGTAGAAGTAGATAATTTTTCAGAGCTAAGTGCAAGTAGTTGAGTCACTTTTTGCAACATAATGTATATGCGTTACGTCTTTGTGCTTGATAGAGAATTGGCTCTGTGCCTTGACCTAGTTTTGGAAGGAGGATCTAGTGCTCAGTGCACAGATCTTTTGTCTAGTGCGAAGAATTAATCTGTGGCTTAGTGCATAGGAGTGAATGAATGTAAGATTCAGAATAATAATAAATAAGTCAAAGAGGTTGGTGGACGTATCCCCACACTAGGGTGAACCACATATATCTTGTGTCTTTGGTTTGCTTTGTGTTGTGTTGTTTATGTTATGAATCTGCTCAGTTCTTTGATTATTATGTAGGATAGACAGATATGTTATTGCTTAAGTTCTTTGCTTGTGTTAAGTTTAAATGAATGTTATATCTACTCAATGCTAAGTGCTCAAGATATAGAATCATTTATGGTTACTGCACTAGATCTATATTTGGCTATGTTCTACGATGTAAATAAAGATAGTAAACTAATGCATACCACCTTCTAAGTGTTAATAGAATACTCTATGAAGTATTGTTATCACAGATCTGTGTCCCATATTGGTTATAGACACCTATGTCCTGTAACCCCCCCATTTCTACCTCGGGTGAGACCTCGCCTGCTTCGCAGGTGTTGCTAAAAGGGCCGGTAGTCGGGGTTTTGTTGGTGTGCTATTAAGCATTGAACCCTGGGTCTTCCCCTGTGCCAACACATGCCCATATTTCATGGTTCATCAAATATTTTCTATTTTTCTTCTTTTTTGGATGTAGCATCTCTCTGATCTATCGATTCCTAAGGCGGTAGAGGATCTAGTGTCATCTTTCCCTTCTTTCATGGTTCATCACTCAAACATTTTCTGTATTCTTTCTCCTCATCACCACATAAATCCTTTGTCTGATAGGTAGTTTAAATGTATTCATTATTCACGATACCTATGACTCCATATCCCAACTGTCCCAACTGATCTACAATTACTTTTGTTATCTTTTTCTCTCCTTCCAGTATTACTGATCCACCTACTCGAACCATTTTAATCCATTTACCTTATTTTGATGGGTACTGGGATTATCCTCTTGCATTCAGAGGGTGACTCTCAGTGCTAACATTAATGGCGTCATTGCCGGGGACGGAAGTGAAGACATCTTCCCTGGGAGAATGACAATGAAAATATCCAGTTTTAGATGGTGAATTGAATCTGGACACATTATTCTAACTGCTCATCTTTCACCATGGAGACTCCATTGTTCAAAAATCTGTTAGCGACTCCACTGGTTGGAAATGGAAAATAGTTTATCTCATAGGTATGTTTTCTATGATTTTTCAAAGATAATTGGTTTCCCTAATCTAGTTCCTAGTAGAGATGAATGGGAAAGTAGCCTTCCTAAATTTCAAGGAGAAGAGTGGGAGGAGCCAACTGAACACTTGATAAATTTTCATGATTTTATTCACCATCTTCGTATCATGCACGAAGATGTTCAGATAAATCTTTTCAGGTATTCATTATAGGGGACTGTTCATGATTGGTGTAGATCTCTCCCATTTGCAAGTATCAACTCTTTGGCAAACTTTCATGCAACTTTAAATTCCTTTTGTAAATAATAATTCCGAGCTAAACGTCTTTTTGAGGGATGTTGCAATGAGTTTTCTTTGCTCCATAAAGATTTTGCTAGTCAAGAAAGCCCGATTTGTGATGAAGCATTTATTGTAGAAGAAAACATTTACCATGAAGATCATGGGGTGTTGAATGATATTCATTATGATAGAAATAACATAGAAACGTCTGGCATCATATCAGATGTATCTGTTGTTTTAAATATTCATGAATATCAAAATCTCTCTTTTGAATATTCTTATGACGAAGAGAAAGTGTATTCTGCAGTAGATATTTCTCCTGAATGTGAAGTTGAGATAGATGATAAGCTAGTTAAAATAACTACGAAATATTTCTCTTTGTTTTTTCCTAGATTTTTAGAACTGAAGGAAAATTTCATTTTCTTATCTTATGGAGAAAATGTAGAGGATATTCATGTTAGAAAAAAAAAGATCGTGGATAAATAAAATAAAACAGATGCAAAAATAAAACACAGAAGATACACAATACAATAGAGACACGGATATATGTGGTTCACCTAGTGTGGGCTACATCCACCAAAGAAATTGCCAGGTCCTTCCTTTATTATTATCCAACAAATGAAGGGATACAACCTACAACAAACCCATTGTAACTTCCTCTTCGTTTTCTCAAATTCTCCTATCTCAAAATACAATATTCGCTATACTCCTTAGCCACAATACATTTCCCTCATAAAAGAGAGTTTCCTTCTAGGGAAAAAAACCCTAACATGATTTCTACCGTTAGATCTAGGACCTTATAATGAACAGTCTAGATTTACAATGAAATTACAATATACATTTACAAGGCAATTTTTCCTCTGGACTCCTCCACTTGGAAGAGTGTACATTATTCTGGGGTGTAAAGTATTCATGGGGTAAAAACCCAACTGAAAAAAAAGACCTCAGAATATGGAATATAATCAGGCTCCACAACCAACAATTCATGTCCTTGAAGCAGATGTTTTTGGCAAACCTGCTTATGATGAAGAAGTTGCTTCAAATGTTGACCAAAAACAACCAATTTTTTATGAATATCCCAGTGAAGATGATGAAGAGAAGATATTTTTCATGGCTCTTTTGGAACCTTGTAGCATGGTTCTTGTGTTTGATAATTATGAACATGATATTTGGGTGCGCCATGAAGGAGAAAAGGAAGGGATAAATATGCATCTCATCTCATGTCCAGCACTGGTAAATGAGAAAATATTGTCTAGGATTAGCCAACCTGCATCAATCCTTTACCCCCCTGTACATGCTAGGAAAACTAAACCATAGGTGAGCAATAATGAAGTAAAGGAGGTAATTTATTACCAGGTTAGCATGACTTATTATAAATGTTATGACCCTGTAGGGTTATATATGGAGTTGAGTTTTCCAAAATCACTGGAGCCTGCAAAATTATTCATCTTATTATCATTTGGGGGTATCGTCAGTGTTCCAAAACATGTTTTCATTATGCTGTCATACTTCCCTTACCTTTTGTGGATCATTTGTAGTGAAAAGGAGAATTATGTTACCAAGTATTTTGGGTGTCTATGTAATGTCCCTTTCCAAATAGGAGCTTCAAAGAGGAGGCTTAATGGTCTAAACTACCCCGTTAGACTATAGCCAAGGCCAAAGAGGGGTAAACAAGGTTACTAGAGGTCACTCCAGTCACAGGTGTTATATTTGAAAAGTGGCATTGAGCTAAAAAGGGTTAAAAGTGCTTTTAAGTCATTATGAGCTAAAAATAGAAGTCAACAGTAAATTAGGCTTTCAGCAGTGATTTAGGGTTTTGGAAGTCAACAGTGAATTAGGGTTTCAGTATGATTTAGGGTTTTGGAAGTCAATAGTGAATTAGGGTTTCAACATGATTAAGGGTTTTGGAAAGCTGTAAAGGAAGGGTCGGTGACCTAATTCATTATTATGCAGATTATGCCTTATCATTGAGGAGAAGAGGCGCATCTTAGGAGAGATAGATAGTTCAATGTATTCCAGGAGGAAGACACCAGTTGGTTGATTTTGGTGTTGAAAGACACACCCTAGTCCCCGAGAAGATCATCCAAGTCTTCCATCATTCTTCATTGATTCCGCAGTGCTCCCATATTCCAGGTATTATCTTAGTTTCTTATTTGTATTCTGGCTAAGATCCTTTTGTCTTTTGATCTAGCCGAGTGTTGTTATTTTATTCAACCGCAGTTGCTTATTTATATTCCAGCTAAGATCCTTCGTATGTTGATCTAGTCGAGTATTTCCAGTTATTCTGCTGCATTTGGCCATTTTGTAATCCACAGAGATATCATAATACAAACATTGCAGTCCTTTGTTGTGTTTATTATTTGTATGATCATTTATATGTTGTAAACCTTTGATCCTACACACACATTAGCAACATTTCCTAGACTATCCAAGTCAGGAACATTAGAGTGGTATCAGAGCTTTAGTATTGTCAGCCTATGACTAAAGACAATGAGTGTAGAAGAAGACCCAGAGGGCCGTAAACACATAGGTGATGAATATTTCACTTACAACAGGCATCAGGAAATAAGGCATAGGCCTGATTTTCCCCCTTTTCCTCCTAGATCAGAGGAAGAGGAAGAGGCACATAGAGAAGAAGAGAGAAGGGTAGAGCCTAACGCTGAGTGCGAGGCAGAGAGGATACTAGGAGACATATATGAGTGACTAGAGGGTAGTGGCAAGACCCCCATAGATCCAGAGGCAGCTTTCATGCAGGTTATCAACAATATGTTAGCTAGTCAACGGACCATGTCTCAGTCCTTGGCACAGGTGGTTGATATATTGGCTAGAGTGGGCACCCCAGATACACAAGTCCCACATGCAACACAAGGGAACTTAAGAGCAAGCAGTAGACCCCAGTCACCCTCTTGCACATACACCTCTGCCAGTAGGATTCCCAGACCCTTGTTTCCTAGTTTCCAAAGGGCACCCCCAGTAGCAGCACCTCCACCAATAGCACAGAGTCCACCCACTCATGCCAATGACATTGCAGAGTATAGGAGGGAGCATGCAAAATTGGGTCATGACTTCCATCAGGACATGACCTTATTCGAGTATTGTGGGCTTAGACTCAGGAATCACCCTAGAGATCCATAGAGGGGAGGACCACAACAAAAGTAGGGGCATAACCTTGATTTCATCCAAAAAGTTGGGAAACTCACCATCTCTTCTTTTGATGGACCATCCAAATACACCGCCAAAGATTGGGTACAGAAGCTAGACACATATTACAAGCTCAACGAGATGACCGAGACAGAGGCCATCAATTTCACGACCTTACACTTGGAGGGTGAGGCACACAAGTGGTGGTATCATGGACTGGTGACATTGGGTCACAGTTACATCAACTCCTATAGGGAGTTTACAGATAGGCTCATGGTCAGGTTTGATAGGAAGGATCCCGAGATACACTTCAGGGATCTAGCCCAGTTGCGACAAACTAGCACGGTAGAGGCATTCATCATAGAGTTTCAGTGGGTATCCATGGTAGTGATATATATATTAGAGACCAAGCTGATCATGATATTCACATAAGGACTCACAGAGCCTTTAAGAGGATGGGTTAAGGCATACAGGCCTCCCACTTTGTAGGATGCCATCCTTCACACTCAAGATCTGGCAGACTCAGTGCCAAACACTAAATTTTTTTCCAAACCATTTATGCCCCAGAGGGATCAAGACAAGAAGCCATTCGAGAGAGAATGGAAGGGAAAGGAGAAGTTGGATGATGAGACTAGGCAAGAGCTTATGAGGAAGAATATTTGCTTCAGCTGTAGAGATCCTTGGGTCCCAGGCCACAGGTGCATGGGCAAAGGAGAGATTCATTATATTGAGGTAGCAGCAGATAGCATGGACAGTGAGGAGGAGGAGAAAGATAGTGGATCCACTAGTTCAGAGGAGGAGTTAGCACTAGTATATGAGAAACCTCCCTGTAGACCACCAACACCAACAGGAGCCCATCCTCCAGTAGTCCCACAATCGCCAGAATAGGCTAACAAGAGGAAACCAACAAAGGGAGGTGTCATAGCGATCCTTTCTGGTGTTCCCAGGTATGATACCCTCCCTATCAAAGGGATTATTCAGGGGCAATGGGAAATCACCCTGATAGATGGTGGGGCCACCCACAACTTCATCGATGATTCACTAGTATCGAGACAGGCACTTCAGACAGAGGAATTTGAGGGGTTTGATGTTGCGGTAGCAGATGGCCACACAGTGGAGTGTCTAGACAGAGTTCCAAACTTAGAGATGAAGTTAGGCAACTACAGAGTGAGAGACACATTTTATGTGGTTGACCTATCGGACACAGATGTGGTGTTAGGAGTTCAGTGGATGATTACCTTGGGAAAAATCATTACCAACTACCAAACCTTGGAAATGGGATTCAGAGATCAGGATGGGAAGAAGGTTGTTCTAAGAGGTATGCCGATAGGAGCACCCAGAATATTTTTAGCCAAGAGGATGGAGAGAATATTTAGACATGGGGAAGTAGCATATGCTCCAAAATGCTTGATCACTACTCAGAAGGATTCTAAAGGTCGACAAAAATACCATACAGAGATCAAGAATTTATTGGGACGACATTATCAGGTCTTTGAGGTAATTCCACCAGGGAGACCACCTGACAGGGGGTTTGAGCACACCATTGAGTTGGAGGAGGGGGCCAAACCTATGATCACCCCCCCTATTGTCATCCTAGGAGGTTCAAGGATAAGATAGAGAAGGCAATCAAGGAATTGTTGGTGATGGGACACATTAGACCGAGGAGCAACCCATTTGCTTCTTCAGTTGTCTTAGTTATGAAGAAGGATGGCACCATGAGGATGTACATTGATTACTGAGCCTTGAACAAGAAAACCATCAAGAATTAGTACCCTATCCCATGCATAGAAGAGTTGATGGATGAACTGCATGGGGCAGTTTTCTTCTCAAAAGTTGATCTACGCTCTGGATATCATCAGATCAGCATCCGAGAGCAGGACATAGAGAAGAGGACATTTCAATGTCATTTTGGACACTTCAAGTTCCTGGTTATGCCATTTGGACTAACCAATGCACTCACTACATTATAGTCTTGCATGAACCATATATTCAGGGATCAGTTAAGGAAATCAGTCTTGGTTTTCTTCAATGACATCTTGATCTATAATCGGTCATGGAAAGAGCATATGAGGTACCTGGATGAGGTATTGAGCATCATGGAGGCACATTCATTATATGCCAAAGAGTCCAAGTGAGAGTTTGTTATGACAAAGATGATTTACTTAGGCCACATCATTAGTGCACAAGGGGTACAGGTGCACCAAGAGAAGATCAGGGCCATTCTGGATTGGTCGATGCCTAAGAACGTGACAAAATTGAGGGGCTTCTTTGGGCTGTGCAGCTATTACAGATGGTTCATCCGGGGTTTTTCTCAGCTTGGAGCACCACTGACAGATCTTACCAAGCATGGGGCCTTCATATGGACCGAGAAATCACAGGAAGTGTTAGGGTCCTAACCCGCAAATAGGTAGATTAATATATTTGGATGTAATAAAGGTCAATATTAATAAGGCCTGTCAATAAAATAGAATAAGGCGGATGTAAGAAGACCTAATAGAAACTTTTCCTTATAGAAGGATCTTCCTCTAGATGCTTCTCTTGATAGACATTTTGTATAAATAAGGGTCGAGGGTATGAAAACCCTATCTTGAAGATTATTGTAACAGAGCACTGTTTGATTGGAGGTTGCCCCCTCGAAGAGGCTTGTGAACATTGCTTTCTAAATCAAAGTGATATTTCTATTGTTGTTCTTATATCATTTATGTGTTATTGTGGAGATTATGCTGGATATTTTACTGTTATTTTTCCATTTCTAGTATTTTATTTATGTTCTGCATATTTTTATATCTGGTATCTTGCAAGTGGTATCAGAGCACTTTCCTTGGCAGAAATTGTGGGAATTTTTTTTTCAGGGTAGAGATGTATTCCGACGTCTTTAAACCACATAGATATGTCATTACACGCATGTTGTGGGGTATTCTACCCTACGGACTAATAAGCTAGGGCTCTAAACTTATACGCAGATCATGACCCTTAAGATTTAACTTTTGACCTTCTACCCAAAATCTCAATCCCTTTTCTCAGGCAAACACGGGAAGAATAAACCAACCTTTTTCCGACGGTTGAAGTAGATCCTCCGTTGAGTTGTTGTCTCCTCGTTGTTGCTTCTCCTTCCACAAAGCTTCCTACAATCAAGACAATACTATGCATGCATGCTACTGATCTACTAGGGGGTTAGAGATAAAACATAAATCAAATAACATAGATGAGATTCATGTATTCGGGACGGGAAAAGTATATTTTTTTATTAACTTCAATATGAACCAACTTACAATGATTTCTGAGGTTGGTCACCGTTCCATGGTCCTGATCCTGGGCTCTTCCTCTTCTTTTTTGTCCTCCAACTGTTGCTTCTTGAGTTTCTCCTAAAGCTTAAGGCAAGGATAAAGGGTTGGGACAAAACTGGCTTGGCAATTTGGCAAAGTTTCTTTGCTATGATTTTTTCCTCCTTTGAATAGTACCCCTACCCCTCCTTTTATAGGCTAGAAGGAGCTAGGGTTCTTGGCGAACTCTCGGCCATGCATGGCTCGGAGTTCCAGTTAACTGACAAAAAGCCTCGTGTCCC
>ML794911.1:243188-268448 GCA_009831015.1 Picea engelmannii | reverse complement strand
GGTAGAGATTATGTTAGGGTTTTTTGCCCTAGAAGGCAACCCTCTTTTATGAGGGAAATGTATTATGGCTATGGATGATGGTGAATATTGTATTCTGAGAGAGGAGACTGTGAGAGAAAGAAGAGGAAGTTACAGCGGGTTTTTCTATAGGTTGCATCCCTTCATTTGCTGGATAATAATAAAAGAAGGACCTGGAAATTTCTCTGGTGGACGTAGCCCACACTGGGTGAACCACGTAAATCTGTGTCTCTCTTGTATTGTGTGTCTTCTATGTTTTGTTTCTGCATTTGTTTTATTTTATTGCTCCGTGGTCCTGTTTTTCTAACATTTTTCTATCTTCACTTTGATTGGTTTGTGTTGTCTTGGTCTTGAACTCACGAACGAGAGCATCGACGCGAAGCGGGAGCAATAGAGACCCTAGGAAGTGATACAAAGGTATGTTACTTGTTCCTCCCTACTAGCCTGTTCAATGGTCAAAAATTAGGGAAAGAGTCATGTTCTGTCCTGTTTTGTTCTAGATCTAGGTGGATCTAGGGAGATCTGTTAGTGTCTGCACCTACCGATTAGTCTGATAACAAAATTGGCGAATCCACTGGGGATATAACCCATTTTATTTGTGGTTTTTGGTATTTTTGCTTGGCCATTTTCTCTTTCCTTTCCTTTATTCATTCATATCAATCTCTGAGTCTTCAGGATACCCTAATAGACCCTCTAGGTCCAGAGGCCTCTTCAAATTTTGTGTCTTTTTCCAAAAAATTGATTAGTTTCAGACATTCTCGCACTTTACTCCACAGTGGCCTACGAGAATATACTGAGTTCGCACCCTGCTTTTAGGTTCAGTGCAAGGTTCTCGCACTCTACTCAAATCTCACCTGCGAGAATGACCTATTCTCGCACTGTGTAATACTCTCAGCCCACGAAGCCATTTTTTCAAAATTTTGGCTTTAAGACTTTTTCATGGTCAACTGCCCAGATTAGTATAGGTGCCTAATTAGACCTTCTTGGACCATTTGTTGATGTTTTCTTGTCTTCGTTCTTGTGCATGAACAGTCTTAGGAAATCAAGACTCTTCCTATCCATTTTTCTTGACTTTCGTTTCTTGACTTTTCTTTGCAAAGATATACTCTCTGATTTTGGAATCTGAGTGTGCTTGTTTGGTTAAGAACCGGTGATCGGTTGAAAGTTGAGCTTCTTTGTCCTTATCATTTTCTCATTGTTTGAAAACTCATTTTTCTCATGCAATTGAAAAGATAAGTTTGGTTTGCTTGTTATTTTTGTTTCCATTGAAAGAATGGTTTGGGTTTCTATATATTGCTTGTTCATTAGTTTTTTGATTTTCTGCACTCTCACCATCCTGGTGTAGGTCCTTTTTGAAAAGTGAACAAACGTTTTTCTTTCAAAAGCATTTTCGTCTTCAAAAGTATTGAAAATCAATTGTTGAAATTATTGAAAAAGAAACAATAGAGAATTGTTATTCTTGTGTGATTTGTTGCAATTGCATTTTAAAGGAAATTGTGTCTTGTAGTTCAAGTTTGATCTGGAAAACTTCTCTTTCCCTCCCGTACATAGGATTCCTTAAAAGAAAATTGCTATATTTCATTCTTATCCATGCATCGTTGGGTCAGAGTCTTATAAAACATCAGTTTCATCTCCTCTTCCTTTGAGTAACAACAGCCCCTAATAACATTGCGCAATCGTAAAATTTAACTAGTAACTCTTTTCTAGGGCTCTATTACACCAACATTTAGCTAGGCTAGCGCTTTGGAATAGGTAGAGAGATACACTCTCCAAAGCACAAATCAGACAATAGCATCTTGTGTTAGGGAGTGTCAAATTCCATTTACAACATCTTATCCTGGGAAGCCCTTCTCACACAAGGGTCAAACACGAGGTTGCATTGATATTGACAGAGTTACTCACCCTGCTTTGTTGATATCGGTGTAGAGATTGCATGTATTACGGGGGTCACTCGGAGCTATACCCACAATGATGAATGGAATCCTTTTGAGTTCATTTCAGGCTAGATACCCTACCCTTGCATGTCGATCGGACTGTCAACTGTCCCCCCAGGCTTTATTGTTGTCAGTGGTAACCTTAGCGGGCTATCTTTCTAGGGTCTTACACAAGGTGACTATGAAGGGGAAAGTCTTCATGGTACCTGAAATCGACGTTGGCTAGACTCACTCAGGCTCCTTGGAGGGTATACCCACGATTATGTGTGGGAGCTTGCACCAGGGTGTAAGTACATTAAGCAGGTCGTCAGCGTAAATTTTCCACCCTAGCCCAGCCCCTTCTCGTCTCGTTGTTGCGACATTGGATTTCATCACCAACTAGTGGCTTTAGAATTAGAAGGTCTTGTTTGCTTGGTGTTGCTTCCTAGATTTTGTTTACTAGCACATGTTGTTTGTTTACCAAAGTTGACCATATGATTTTCTTCGTAAGTTTGTCGCTCGTTTACAATATCTCCTCCACGTCGTTCACGTAGAATGCAGGGTTTATCTCTAGAGCATATGGAAGGTTCTCAACCCTTGCCTACAAGTTCACCTGAGGGCTCTCCTCCACAGAGTGTAGTCCAAGTCGTCACCACACCACAAGTGGAATGAACTGACTCTCTAGAACATTTCTGAATTACTAATACTTGAGAGGAATTTCAACTTCACCCTGATTCTGAGCGACCGTTTATGCGACTAAATTCTTCCAGAGACTTAGTTGTTACATCTTCTGGATCACCAGTTGGACCCTTTCCAGGCATAGAAGGCCAAGAACCTTTTTGGTCTACGGTTGTTTTTCGACGGTACCTTTTTGTTCCAGGCTCACCTGTGATTTTTGAAATCACCCCACCTGTGATTTCTGAAATGTCTAGTCCAGAGACAGTACCATTTACTACCGTATATCACTTTATTTGTATAGACACCCTACGATTTGACCACATCTTGACCGTCCCTATCAAAATGGCCCATCATATAGATACTACGAGTGTTCACACCAGGTTTACCATGGTTAGTCTCGCTCCCATCAGTACACCGCGAACGCCCAGCGTCACCTCGACACTACCACCTGGATATTGTGCATTGAATGCTTCCATTCCCACTCCTACGCAAACCCCATCCGGCTCTCCTGGTGGTCCTTCTTCTTCAGGTCACTCTCTTCCCAATTTTATTCCAACACTCCCTCAATTTCCTTTTGGAGGACCTTCCTCGTCTTCCACTGGCAGTCTTAATCCTAGTGGCACTATTCTGTCATTCACATCAAATTACCAGATTCCCGTTGGTGGACAATTTCACCAAGGTGGTATCACTCAACCCCCTCTCAGCGGGCAAATTCCTATTGGAACGCAAATCCCAATTGGAACACAACCCCCAATTGGAACACTACCCCCAATTGGAACACCACCTTCGATAGGAGGACTGACCCCACCTTATGGACAAAACATACCTCCATCCTTGGCCCAATATTGGAATCAGTTGATACAACATCCTCCTCAATCGACTGGGGGCAGCAGTTTCCAACTGCGTCCGTAATACCCCCTAGTATGGGCCAACCATATCAGGTTCGTTCAATCCTATTTGGGGCTCGACTACTCAAACTCACGTCCCTGTTCCAAGGTACAATCCCATGAGCTACTATCCTCTTCCTGGGTATTCACATTATATGCAGACTGCTTATGTTCCTACTGGTTTGTCGATGGGGCTTCCTCCCCAAAGCCACTAGTACCTGCAGGTGAATCGACAGTTACCCTTTTTGGCCACTTTGGATTTTCTATATTTGTCAAGGATTTTAAATGATCCAATTCGTCACTCTCCCCAATGTCCTGCTATACCAGCCAAGCTACCATCGAACATTCCTAAATTCGATGGCAAAGTGGGAGAGGAACCAAACAATCACATCATGACTTTTCACCTCTGGTGTTCATCTAACTCGTTGATGGATGACTCTATTCATTTACGTCTTTTTCAATGAACCCTCACAGGTTCTACTGTGAAGTGGTATATAGAATTACCATGAGGTTTCTTCTCTGACTTCAACACCCTATCTATGGCTTTCCTCACACACTACCAGTTACCGATTCGTTATGACACAGGGACCGAGATTTTGACTTCTTTCAAACAAAACAAAGCCACTCATATATATGATCACATTCACGAGTGGCGACGGAGATGACTTCTCATCAAACTCGAAATCCCCGATCAGTTGTTGGCAGAGTGGTTCACAAAATCATTTGTGAATGACATCAATCATGACATTGCCATGGGTGGAGTAGTCACAGAAGAGTAGGCCATAAGTCGTGCTCAATACCTTGACCTCTTTTACTCACAAACGGGTACTCTTTATGACTTACTACCTGACTTACCTCATCCTTCCACTTCCACCACTTCGACTACTCCAGTTGCTTCACATGCAGCAGACGGTGTGATTGGCACTTTCCAGGCCCAACCACATGCCACCTCAATCACCAACCCCAAACCTGCTTCTTCTAATGTTCAAAATGATCTGTCTCCTGCCCCTCCCACCGACAAGACTTCTGAGGTAAATGCAGTTCAATCTACCCTAGCCATTAAAAACAAATCCAAAAAGGAAAGGGGTAAGAATACGGAGGAAAAAAATAATTTTCAAGCAGAGAAAACCAAAACTACCCCTGTTGACGATCAAGATAAGCGCAAACCTCGATACCCTTGTCTTATCTGTGGTGATGATCACTACACGAAGGATTGTCCACGACGCGTCAAGGTCACTAAGTTCCTTCAAGGAGCTCCAAAACCACCTACTCTAGCCATTTTGTCCCAACCCTTCCCGTGTCAACAACAGGCTCAGTTGATCATTCATGACCAACCTCATCTTCTACTACATCTTATGTATTGATGTGTACTGGTGATTCAAAGCAGAACGACATTGCACTTACCACTCGAGCCAAAGATTATTCTCCATCTAAAGAGAAGGTTGATGATCTACCTCCTTTCTCGATACAACCCTCTCCCATGACTCCACCTACCAATGGTCCTCTTCATCTCGAATGACCGAGCCTCGACAAAGTTCTTCGACCCCCCCCCCAAAGGGCATCATTCAGAAATCTTCTTTCAATCCTCATGCTCGTGCTGCCCAGAACTACAACATTGTTGAAGATCTGGCCCAAGCACCTTCTACGATGTCAACCCTTGAAGTCCTTCAAAGTTGTCCCACACAACGGAAGGCACTGTTGAAAGCTATCGATGGAATCAACTCGACGGATACGAATTTAATAATTTTTGACTTGGAAGATCACATTCCAAGGTTACCCCCTCAACTCGCATTCCAGATCCAAGTGATTGTCTCTGACAAAAACATTTTTCGAACAGTTATCGATGAGGGTGCCTCGACGTGTGTCATGTCTCTTACTTGCTGGAAATCCATTGGCTCTCCCTCTTTGCATGAATCCCAGAACACTCTAAAAGCCTTCAATGGCTCCGATTTTAAGCCCTATGGTGTCCTTCCTTCATTTCCCATCACGTTAGAAGGTAAAATGGTCCAAGTTGAAGTGGAAGTCTTCGACGCTCCCCTTGATTACAATCTTCTGCTTGGCCGCAGTTGGATCGATTCCATGCACACAGTTGTGTCGACGCTTTTTCGTGTGTTACGTTTCCCACATCAAGGGAAGGTAGTCACTGTTGACCAATTAGCCTTCTTTAACTCCGACACCTGTAATGGAAATGTACCATTCATCGCTAAAACCCCATCGGGTTATGAGAACATTGGTGTAGGCCTTATCAAAGACTCTTTGTTAATGGGTACTTTCCCCATTCCACCGCCTGATGTTCCACACTCGTATGTTGCTTCAATCAACATGATCTCCACCTTGATTCATGAACTTCCTACGTCTCACAACCCTTGGATAGTACCTAACCCTGGAGATCATCTTCTTTATGGTGATGCCATGCCGTTAAGTCTAGTCGAATCTGCCTATCTGGCCATTCAATCGACAACCCCTTCTACCCCCTCTCTTGGTGAGTTATCTCCAGATCCTTTCCGTGTCTTTTTTCCCACTGACGAGATGATCATGCCTGTCATGGAGGACACCCCTTGGGATGATGGACATCATCGTTCCATCCTCTTTCTAGAGAAAGATACCATTGAGAACTACCAATAGATATTGACGTTGTCGACTGTTGTTGTCATCTCAACCGTTCTTGGGTCCACAAACGATGTTTTTTCCAAAGGGAACTTAATAAATATCTCACCCACTATTCCCCTCGACATATCCGTCAAACCTGGGACTGTCGAAAATGTCCATATTAGAGCTTCGTGTTCTTCTGACGAAGTCATCACCTACACATCCCTTTTCAAAGAGTTTCGTGACATCTTTGCCTGGAGCTACGAATAAATGTCAGGTATCGACCCTGAGATTGTGATACATGAGATCAACACATACCCTGACACTAAACCTGTCTAGCAATTCCTTCGTCCAATTCACCCACGTAAAGCAGCAGTATCAAGCTCGAAGTAGAGAAACTTCTCAAAGCCGGATTTATTTATCCGGTGGATCTCACTGACTGGGTTTCCAATCTTGTCCCGATTGACAAGAAACAAGGAACAATTCATGTATGCGTTGATTATAGGGCTATCAACAAAGCTTGTCCCAAAGACAACTTTTCTACCCCCTTCGTCGATCAGATTGTCGACGATTGCACCGGAAGTGAAATCTTCTCTCTCATGGATGGTTTCTCCGGGTATAACCAAATCAACATTGTTCCCGAGGATCAACATAAGACTGTTTTTATTTGTCCTTGGGGTACTTTTTCCTATCGGAAACTCCCTCTTGGTCTCAAGAACACTGGCACCACTTTTCAATGCGCTATTTCTTATGCTTTATGCTTTCCATGATATCAAGCACATCATTCAACCATATCTGGACAATTTGCCCGCTCACTCAATGTGCCGAGTCGATCATCCAACCCACCTCCGAGCCATTTTCGTCCACTATCGGTTCTACCGTATACGTTTGAATCCTCATAAGTGCATTTTCTGCATGGAATCCAGCCACCTTCTAGGTTTTATCGTGTCGCGTCAAGGGATCAGGGTGGATCCTTTAAAGGTTGAGGAAATACTTAATCTCCCTCCTCCTTCTACACTTTTCTAGTTGCAAAGTTTGCAAGGGAAAGAAAACTTTCTTCATCATTTTATCCCAAATTACGCCGAGATAACTTGTGGATTTATGCAGTTACTAAAAAAGGGGTCTATGTTTGTATGGGATACCATCGCCAACAATGCTTTCGAAGCTTTGAAATTGTCCCTAACACGTGCTCTGCTTCACTTTCCCCCCAATTACAGTCGCAATTATTTCCTTTACCTTGTTTCCTCGGATTACACCATTGGTATGGTTCTTGTCCAAGAGGATGATGCTAACGACGAACATGTGATTTACTACTTGATTCGAAGTCTAATGCCTACAGAAATCAAGTATTTACATGTCAAAAAATTGGCCTTGGCAGTCGTCTAAGCTGTCCAATGCTTCCGGCACTATATCCTCTCGTGAAAGACTACAGTGATTTCTCACTGCAACCCTATGCAACACATTCTCACATGTCAATTGCTAAGGGGAAAATACTCCAAATGGATTGTGATACTCCAGGAGTTTGACTTGGAATTCGAACGCGCCAAGTCTAAGAAGTCCTTAGTGTTTGCTGAGTTGATATGCAACTTTCCCTATTCTGAAATGGAAAATGTAGCAGCTGATTCATTACCCGATGAATCCCTTTTCCTCATCAACACTGATGATCTTTGGTATGGCGATATCATTATATATCTCCAAACCCAGACTTTCCGGCCAACTTTGTCTAGCACTGACCGATGTCGAATACGATACCAAGCTCATCAATATATTATCCTCGGGGATACTCTTTATCATCGTAGGATTGACTCCATTTTTTTACGCTGCCTCACATTCGATGAGGCGGAGAGAGCTCTGAATGACTACCATTCTGGAGCCCGTGGTGGTCATATGTCTGGGTATGCTACTGCGCAGAAGATCTTACGAGAAGGGTATTTTTGGCCTTCTTTATTTAACGACTGCATAATCGTTGTTCAAAAATTCCATGCTTTCCAGACCTATAATAACAAGATACGATCACATCCTACTCCTCTTCACCCTGTGGTCTCTGTTGGTCCCTTTGCGAAATGGGGCAATTATTTCATGACATGTCACCCTCACTCTGCTAGTGGGTATGGATACATTATTGTAGCCGTAGATTACTTTACGAAATGGGCCGAGGCGATGCCGACATTTGACAACATTGGAAATACCGCAACATTATTCATTTTTAATCACATCATAGCTCATTTTGGTGTTCCCCAGGCTATCGTCACTGATCATGGTAGCCACTTTTGAAACTTCATTATGTCCGAACTTACTAAAAAGTTGGGTCTTCGCCATGAAAACTCAACGCCCTATTACCCACAAGACAACGACCAAGTCGAAGTAATTAACAAAGTTCTCATAACTATGCTCTGACGAATGATAGGGATTCACAAAACAAGTTGGCACACAATGTTGTTTTTGGCATTGTGGGCTTATTGGACATCTGTCAAGTCTGCTACTGGGTCGCCATAAGCATAATCGTCGAGGCATAAGAATAATCGTGACATTGAGCATGAGGCAGAGAGGATATTAGGAGATAGATATGAGCGACCAGAGGGCAATGGCAAGGCCCCTGTAGATCCAGAGGCATCTTCCATTCAGGTTATCAATGGTATGTTAGCTAGTCAATGGACCATGTCTCAGTCCTTGGCATAGGTGGTTGATAGATTATCTAGAGTGGGCACCTCAGATACACAAGTCCCGCATGTAGCACAGGGGAACTCAGGAGCAGGCACTAGACCCCAGTCACCCTCTCGCACATACACCTCTACGAGTAGGATTCTCAGATCCTTGTTTCCCAGTTTCTAGAGGGCACCCCTAGTAGTAGCACCACCACCAATAGCACAGAGGCCAGCCACTCATGCTGACGACATTGCAGAGTATAGGAGGGAGTATGCAACATTGGGTCGTGACTTCCATCAGGACATGACCTTAGTCGAGTACTATGGACTTAGACTCAGGAACCACCCCAGAGAGCCACAGAGGGGAGGACCACAACAATAGTAGGTGCATAACCTCGATTTTATCTGAAAAGTTTGGAAACTCACAATCCCTTCTTTCGACGAATCGTCCAAATACACCACCAGAGATTGGGTACAGAAGCTAGACACATATTACAAGCTCAACCAGATGACCGAGACAAATGCCATCAGTTTCGCGACATTACACTTGGAGGGTGAGGCACACAAGTGGTGGTATCATGGACTGGTGACATTGGGTCACATTCACATCACCTCATATAGGGAGTTTATAGATAGGCTCATGGATAGGTTTGATAGGAAGGATCCTGAGATACAATTCATGGATCTAGCCTAGTTGTGACAAACTAACATAGCATAGGCATTCATCACAGAGTTTCAGCAGGTAGCCATGGAAGTGAAATATATATCAGAGCCCAGGTTGATCATGTTATTCATAGAAGGACTCACAGAGGCTTTGAGAGGATGGGTGAAGGAATACAGGCCTCCCACTTTGCAAGATGACATCCTTCGCACTCGAGATCTGGCAGACTCAATGCCAGAGACTAAAAATTTCTCCAAACCATTTGCACCCCAGAGGGATTGATGCAGAAGCATCATCTCACATCAACCATCCAACCACGCCATCCACATTAGCAGATTCAAATTGCATGCATTTAAGGCCGAAGAGAGGTGCAACCCTCATTTTGATTTGAAATTAAATGTAATTAAATGTTTTTATTTGTTGAGCTGGGAAGTCGTGCCTTTGCGCAGGTTGTAGGTAGATAGGCCTTTATTTTTTGTAAGGCTGTGATCTAGATCCGACCTGTGGACTAGACAAGCATTGAATGTAATTGAATAGGGTAGTTGAGGTTTGGAGGGAAGAGCTTGAAGAGCCCCCTCAGGTAAAATATCGAGAGGATCTCATTTTGTAAGAGTTAGAATAGAAAGAGTTAGAAGAGAGGAGAAGAGTCGAGACCTTGTTACAGGCTATGCTCAGGAACACCCTTGTACAAAAAAGGCATTTTCCATTTTAATATAAACAACAGTTTTTCCTGCATCTTTCATGTGTTGAATGAATGTATGTGAGTGTTATTTATATGTTGTGAATGTACGTTATGTTTATGCATTTACAGAAGTTGTTTTGGTTTCAGGCTTGAGAGGTCTTTGAGGCTTCACACCAGGAGGGTGTGACAGAACACTGTGGGTTCTGATAGCTGTGCACAGAGGGTGCATTTCTGAACTCTGTGGAGTTAGACAGAGGCATGCCAAGTGGGCATAGAAGCTAAAATCAACAACTCAGAGGAAGACCTCAAGGTTGTTGAATACCTTGGAGGCAAGGCTATGTATGAGGAAATACAGTTGCAGATAGAATCTCTGAGGAATTCTGTGAAGCTCTGCCAGGAGGGCATTGAGCCAGAGCAAGGAGTGCACAGGAGAAGAACTCTACTGTGAGTTCAGATTGAAGCCAGAATCACTAAGGATTCTAAGAGCTCTTCCAAGTGGGCATTGAGCATATGCATAGTGATGCATTGAGAATAACTCTACTGTGAGTTCAGACAGGAGAACAAAAATCACTAAGGATTCTGAGAGTTCTGCCAGGTGGGAATTGAGTAGGTGTAAGGAGGACACAAAAGACAGAACTACTGGATGTTCTGTAAGAAGATACTCTGCCAAGTGGGCATGGAGTAAGTGCTAGAGCACACAGAGGGATTTTGTTGACTTGAGAAGAAGGCGGAAGCTCTGAGGAGTTCTGTAAGAGGCTCTACCAAGTGGGCATTGAGCATATTCACAGGGTTATTGGATACCTAGAAATACTCAGCAATAGGTTTCTTGAGCAGACTGAGTGCCAGGAGGGCCTCATAATTCTCCATCTATAGGAGAAAGAGAGAATGATATGTTTCCTTATAAGTCTGGGCAAGAAGAGAAGCTCAGGAGGAATAACACTTTGCTTGTAGAGACTCTGTAGAGAAGAATAAGTCATAATCCTTCAAGGATTTGGGAGTGGAAGCTTAGGAGGGGCAGCGTTTTCATATGTGCACAGATGAGAATTCACAGTTGTGGAGATCGCAGAGAAAAGAAGGAAAAGGTCAAGGCCTTTGAACGATTGAAATTATTCTAAGTATTGGAAGAAAAGCGCCAGAGCTGGGGAGGAGCAATAAATTCCATTAGATCAACCAAGGAGATTTGGACCATTGAAAGGTTTTCACGTCCAGGGAGCAGCAGGAGGAGCGCATGGAACAGAAAGGATCTGGACCGTCAGATCTTGGTCTAATTACCCGAAAACCATTAGATCTATCAAGAGTTGTGAGGGAGTTAAACCCTCATACAGTAGAGCAAAGGTGAAATTCCTGAAGAAGTTGGTATCGGGATATCGGCGTTTGGGAGTTCAGGAGTCTGGAGGACGAAGGTTTGGACTCTTGATATCAAAAGTCCCGAAATAGGGAAAGCATCTGAGCCATCCGATTGGAAGGACATGTGTCACGAGATCAACCATATCGGGGTTTCCCAGGTTGAGGAACTAAAGGCTTAGCATCCGGATTCGTGAAGTTGCAAAGTTTGAGAACTCCAAAAAGGTGGGAAGTTCCATCGTGGGACCCATGTAGAAGATGTGTCAGAATTTCACCATTTCAGCATATCGAAGGGTAGGGGGTTAAGACTTTTGTCTCAAGAGTCCCGAAGCAGCGAATAGCGAAGTCACGAAGGGATCTAAACTATCCATCGAGGAAGGACAGGTGGTAGAGGTCAGAGGATCTTGCGAACTCAGAGGTTCGCAAGGTAAGAGACAAGGAGTTGGTTACTCAAACTCACAAGAGGTGAAGTTGTGAGAATATCGGAACCATCGCGGAGTCAGTAAAGAGCTGAGAGATCTAGGATTTGGGTCTCGGGAACTCAGAGGTTCATAGGGTGAGAGGCCAAGCCTTGGGTGCTCCAAGTTGCGAAGTCGCGAGGAGCGAGGAAGGAGGATAGCCATTGGATCTGGGTCATAGGAGGACCGTTAGTTCAGAGTCCCATCATATTTCGGAGGATCGGTAATTTCGAGGACAAGAGATCCAATGCATTTTGGCATTTGAAAGCCCAAAATCATGAAGAAGGAGAAGGTTGGGAAATTTCTAATTGGCATTTTTCATATCGATATTTCAGGGGTCCAGAGGATGAGAGGTTGAGCGCTTGGGTCGTGAAACCCTAAAATAGAGTTGCGGTCATATGAGATATGGTCATGTGGACCAGGAGATAGCCCTAGGGGATAAATGTTGTTGAATCATTTTGGCATATTGGAATATCGGTGATCGGGAGATTGCGAGAATAGTTATTCTCGTGACATCGAGAATTAAGAAACCCCGACACCGAAGTTTGCATTTCCTGTGGGGAAAATGTTCACAGTCACATTTGGGCCATGAAGGAAAAGGAAGGACCTGTGGATCGGGTTTTAATAGAGATTCTAGCAAGGAATCGAAAGAGCCACTTCGGCTCGAAGGTGACATTAGAATGATCCTTAAGACTCGTAGGTTGCGCAGAGACTCTGTTGAGGCAGAGAGGTGGCACCTGCATCAAGTGGTATCAGAGCCCAGATTCTATTTGTATATTGTAGACAGAAGGAGAAGGAAAAGGAAGACAGGGTTGTTGAAGACTCTGTGGTGATTGTTCGTGGGTAGGTAGCAATCAAGAAGACAGTTAGCATGACTGTAGGAAGAAGCTGAAGCACTCAGATTAGTAGGAGTGAGCAGCAAATTTGCCAGGAGGGTAGAAAGAGACAACAACATGGCTACTGAAGGCCGTAGGCATGCTGGGAGGAAGAGCAAAGCAGAAAAGCTTGCAGAAATAGATAAAGAGCTCGCTGAAATAAGGGCGGACATAGAGAAGCTTGCATTGCGGATGCAGTAGAAAGCCAAGCCAAGATGGGTATATGAATGGCCCATGAGGGAGTCGAAGGTAAAATGGCCAGTCAAGGAGTTGATGGCTAGAAGACAGCATAGGTTGTTAAAAGGATGGTTGAGGCATGCTAAAAACCTCGACGGACCTTAGGAAATGGTTCAAATATGTGAACCAGAGACTAGATTTTTTTGTTATGCTGAAGATGAAATGGGATCGACTGAAGATCTCAAGAACTACTAGGAGGGAAGAGAGGAAATTCCAAATTTCCAAGTGGGAAAAGAGCTGAGATCACTGCGGGATCTCACGGACTGTCAGGAGGACAGCCAAGGAATTTCACATTTCTAGGTGGGAAATGGATTGAGATCGCTGCGGGATCTCATAGACTTCCAGGAGGGAAACAAAAGGTTTCATATTTTCCAGGTGGGAAGGGAACAGAGATGGAATCAGTTGATTCCATAGACTTCCTGGAGGACAGCAGGAAAATCCCATATTGTCAAGTGGGAAGGGATGAGCAAGTGAGTTGGAATCAGCCAGAGGAACTAACAAAGTAGATGAGCTTGGAGTTGGATTTAGATCAACAGATGCAGCTAACAGAAGAGGAAGATCAGAGTAGCATTCTAATGATTGGGGGAATTCAGGTATTCCCACCATTTTCCCAAGAGGAGGCAGAAATCTGCATTGCAGATGTTGAGGCAGCAACAACAGAAGAAGGACAGCCAATTGAGACTGTCAGAGAAGAATTGGAGCAGATGTCTGAAGCTGCCCAAGCAAAAAGAGAAGATGAGCATTCCGAGGAATGCCTCAACGCTTTCAGCCAGGAAGTCGAAAGGAAAGAATCTATAGCACTGAAGCTAGCAGCAAAAGAAACCGAAGAGTAGATAGGCAGATTAATCACTCCATGGGAGATGGAGATGAAGATGTTGGAGGATTGGCTGAACAATCCAGAGCCAGCAGGAGAACTAACAGAAATTGAGATGTCAGAAAAGGTGACTGAACAGCAGGTCAGTCAGAGGGAGACTGTGGAGCTGAAGTCCATAGCAGAATGGACACTTAGTGCCACAAAAGAAGATGAATAAGAAAGCATCAGAGATCACAGTGATCTGCCCAACCACAGGAAATTTTTGCAGCTGAGGAGACTACATGAACAGGGCCAGCCACTGGAGCAGCTGGACGAAGTGATCGAGAGGATAAGAAGGCTAATGATAGAGTCAGCAGAGACTGCCAGCAAGGAGGCACTAGGCGGAAGAAAGGAAGCAGTAGCAATAGAAGCAACAACGCAGCAGCGACGGCGGCGAGGGAATGGAGCGAGGAGATAGCTCCAAGAATTTGTTTGGGATCCAGGAAGATTTCCACAACCGAGGGTGGAAGCTCATGAGCAAGAGCTCATGATTTTTGTAGCTGAGCAGTATGATGTAGGAGCATCATCTCACATCAGCCAACCATCCACGCCAGCCATGTTAATAGATTCAAATCACATACATTTAAGGATGAAGAGAGGCGCAACCCTTGTCTTGATTTGCAATTAAATGCAATTAAATGTTTTAAGTTGTTGAGCTGGGAAGTCATTCCTTTGCATAGTCTGTAGGTAGATAGGCCTTTGATGTTTTTAAGGCTATGATCTAGATCCAACCTGTTGACTAGACAACCATTGAATGTAATTGAATAGGGTAGTTGAGGTTTGGAGGGAAGAGCTCGAAGAGCCCCCTCAAGTAAAAGATCACGAGGATCTCATTTTGTAAGAGTTAGAATAGAAAGAGTTAGAAGAGAGGAGAAGAGTCGAGACCTTGTTACAGGCTGTGCTCAGGAACACCCTTGTACAAAACAGGCATTTTCCATTTTAATATAAACAACATTTTTTCCTGCATCTTTCATGTGTTGAATGAATGTCTTTGAGTGTTCTTTATATGCTATGAATGTATGTTATGTTTATGCATTTGCAGAAGTTGTTTTGGTTTCAGGCTTGAGAGGTCTTTGAGGCTTCACACCAGGAGGGTGTGATAGAACACTGCGGTTTCTGATAGCTGTGCACAGAGGGTGCATTTCTAAACTCAGCGGAGTTAGACAGAGGCATGCCAAGTGGGCACAAAATCTGAAATCAACAACTCAGAGGAAGACTTCAAGGTTGTTGAATACCTTGGAGGCAAGGCTGTGTATGAGGAAATATAGTTGTAGACAGAATCTCTGAGGAATTCTGTGAAGCTATGCCAGGAGGGCATCGAGCCATAACAAGGAGTGCACAGGAGAAGAACTCTACTATGAGTTCAGATTGAAGTCAAAATCACTAAGGATTCTGAGAGCTCCGCCAAGTGGGCATTGAGCATATGCATAGTGATGCATTGAGAAGAACTCTGTTGTGAGTTTAGACAGGAGAACTAGAATCACTAAGGATTCTGAGAGCTCTGTCAGGTGGGCATTGAGTAGGAGTAAGGAGGACATAGGAGACAGAACTGTTGGATGTTTTGTAAGAAGATACTCTGCCAAGTGGGCATGGAGTAAGTTCCAGAGACTTGAGAAGAAGGCAAAATCTTTGAGGAGTTCTATAAGAGGCTCTACCAAGTGGGAATTGAGCATATTCACAGGGTTATTGGATACCCAAAAATACTCAACAATAGGTTGCTTGAGCAGACTGATTTCCAGGAGGGCCTCGTAATTCTCCATCTATAGGAGAAAGAGAGAAGGATATATTTCCTTTGAAGTCTGGGTGAGAAGAAAAGCTTAGGAGGAATATCACTTTGCGTGCAGAGACTCTGTAGAGACGCAAAATTCAGAATCCTTCAAGTATTCGGGAGTGGAAGCTCAGTACGGGAAGCATTTTCATATACGCACAGGTGAGAATTCATGGTTGTGGAGCTCACAGAGAAAAGAAGGAAAAGGTTGAGGCCTTTGAACAATTGAAATTATTCTAAGTATTGGAAGAAAAGCGCCAGAGCTCGGGAGGAGCAATAGTTGCCATTAGATCAGCCGAGGAGATCAGGACCGTTGAAAGGTTTTCACGTCCAAGGAGCAGCAGGAGGAGCACACGGAATAGAAAGGATCTGGACTGTCAGATATTGGTCCAATTACCTGACAGCCATTAGATCTATCAAGATTTGCGAGGGAGTTAAACCCTCATACAGTAGAGAAGAGGTGAAATTCCTGAAGAAGTTGGTATTGGGATATCGACGTTCGGGAGTTCGAGAGTCTGGAGGACAAAGGTCTAGACTCTTGATATCAAAAGTCCCGAAACAACGAAAGCATCTGAGCCGTCCGATTGGAAGGACATGTGTCATGAGATCAACCATATCGGGGTTTTGCAGGTTGAGGAACTGAAGGCTTAGCATCCAGATTCGCAAAGTTGCGAAGTCCAAGAACTCCAAAAAGGCGGGAAGTTCCATCGTGGGACCCGCGTAGAAGACGTGTCAGAATTTTTCCATTTTGACATATTGGAGGGTAAGGGGTTGAGACTTTTGTCCCGAGAGTCCTGAAGTGGTGAATAACAGAGTTGCGAAGGGATCTAATCCATCCATCGAGGAAGGACATGTGGCAGAGATCAGAGGATCTCGCAGACTCAGAGGTTCGCAAGGTAAGAACCAAGGAGTTGGTTTCTCAAACTCGCGATAGGAGAAGTCACGAGAAGATTGGAACTGTCCATCTGAGGAGGACAGGTGGCATCAAACACGGAGTCAGTGAAGAGCCGAGAGATCTAGGATTCGGGTCTCGCAAACTCGGAGGTTCGTAAAGTGAGAGGACAAGCCTTGGGTGCTCCAAGTCACGAAGTCGCGAGGAGTGAGGAAGGAGGATAATCATTGGATCTGGGTCACAAGAGGACCGTTAGATCAGAGTCCCATTGTATTTCGGAGGATAAGGAATTCTGAGGACAAGAGGTCCAATGCATTTCGGCATTTGAAAGCCCGAAATCGCGAAGAAGGAGAAGGCCAGGAAATTGCCAATCGACATTTCGCATATCGGTATTTTGGGGGTCCAGAGGATGAGAGGTTGAGCGTTTGGGTCACGAAACCCTGAAATAGAGTCACAGTCATATGAGATATGGTCATGTGGACCAGGAGATATCCCTTGGGGATAAATGTTCTTGAATCGTTTCGGCATATCGGAAGATCGGTGATCGGGAGATCACAAGAACAATGGTTCTCATGACATCGAGAATTAAGAAACCCCAACACCTGAAGTTTGCATTTCCTGTGGAGAAAATGTTCATGGTTGCATTCGGGCCATGAAGGAAAAGGAAGGACCTATGGATCAGGTTTTAACAGAGATTCTAGCAAGGAATTGGAAGAGCCACTTTGGCTTGAAGGTGACATTGGAACAATCCTTAAGACCAAAAGGTCACGCAGAGACTCTGTTGAGGTAGAGAGGTGGCATCTACGTCAAGGATCAAGACAGGAAGCCATTCGAGAGAGAATGGAAGGGCAAGGAGAAGTTGGATGATGAGACTAGGTGAGAGCTTATGAGGAACAAGCTTTGCTTCAACTGCAGAGATCCTTGGGTCCTAGACCACAAGTGCATGGGAAAAGGAGAGATTCTTTATATTGAGGTAGTAGAAGATAGCATGGACAGTGAGGAGGAGGAGCAGGATAGTGGATCCACTAGATTAGAGTAGGATTTAGCACCAGCAGAGGAGCAGCCTCCCCATAGACCACCGACACCGGCAGGAACCCATCCTCTAGTAGTCCTACAACCTCCAGAACAGTCTAACAGGAGGAAACCAACAAAGGGAGTGTTATACGCAATTTTGGTCATTGTGATGCTGTTATGATAATGTCATGATGATGAAATATCAAGCTCTTCCATAAGAACATTTTCCTGAGAAAGGTTACACTTATCAGTTTCCAGAAATCATATTTTAAAAGATAGTTCACAGGCTGCTTATATGGTCACCTGTGAGAATACCTATTTCTCGCATGTTGCTTCAAGCTTGGGTGAGAACTTCTCACACTGTACTCAAGGCTAGGGTGCGAACATGATCTTAAATAAGAAACATGGATAAGTTCTCGATCCTTCTAGAAGGGAATCTTCTAGAAGGATGAGTTGGCTCTCGAATGGTTGGAAAAATACTGGCTTTCCAGATATATTGGGATCATTCCCTATCCAAGTAACTAAACCATCTTCTCCTATATATTGAGGAGATTGCTCATGGAAAAGGTTAAGCATAAGAAAGATAGTAAGAGATTGATTGGAGAATTGTTAGAAGCCTGTATGGAGAACTGATGCTACAACAGCAAGAGACTACAGCAAAGTCATCACAAGTGGTTGATTTTCTTCATGCATGAGCAAGTGTGTGTGTCAGAGCTAGGAGCCATCGAAAGGAGATCTACGACATCAAGGCTCAGGTTGTAAGTTTCTCTTTCAATTAATTAATACAGTAATATGTCCCTTTCCCATAAAGATGATGTCACTTTATTACATGATTCCTTGATCACATGTATAGACTAGATATTGAATACATTAATCTGTCTTTACTTTGATTGGTTTGTTCTGTTGTGATCTGAACGGAGCAAGAGCATCAGAGCGAAGCTTGGAACAACAGAGACTTTGGAAAGCGTTCATAAGGTATGTTCATATTCCTTTATCTCTTAGTTCATTCAATAGACTAGATCTAGGGAAAGAGTAGTATTCTGTCTTGTTTTGTTCTAGATCCAGGTGGATCTAGGGAGATCGGTTCCTGTCCGCACTTACGGATTAATCCATAAACAAAATTGGTGACTCCACTGGGGACTTATCCCTTTGTCTTTTTGGTTTTTTGAATTTCTTGTGACCATTTTCTCTATTGTTGTTATTCTCCTGATTTGTTAGTCTCTGAATCCTCAGGATACCCTGAGAGACCTTCTGGGTCTATAAGCCAACTTGGATTTTACTTGCATTTTCAAATTTTTTATTAGTTTCATGGATTCCCGCACTGTACCTATTGACAGCCTGCGAGAACCCTAGAAGTTCGCATTCTTCTTATACCTTCCAGTGTGAATAGTTCGCAGTCTGCATTGAAGTTGCCTGCGAGAATTATACATTCTCGCACTGTGTCCAAGGCTTGCCTGCGGGCAGATTTTGAGAATTTTTTGAAATCAAGTTTTGACATTATCAACAGCTTAGATCTGTTGATTTATCCCTTTTTGACTTATTAGATCACTGGCTTACTTGCAAATTCCTGTCGGAGGACAGGGTGGTACGGTTACTTTTCCTCTTTCTGGACACAATACTGTCACTGCACAACCGACGATTGGCGTACAAGTTCCGGGTGGAACTATACCCGTAGTAGGAGGTCCACCCTCACCCCTTGGACAGAATATACCTCCTGGATTGGCCCAGTTTTGGACCCAAATTTTACAAAATCCTCCTCAGAATGCTGGGGGGCAGCACGTTGTCCCTACAGTTGGCCAACCTTATCCAGGGGTAACTAATCCTATTTGGGGAACGAATCAAACTACTCAACCCCAAATCCCTGCTCAGACTCAAGGCTCTAATCCTTGGGGTTATTACCCTATCCGCCCACCACCAAACCAACCAGGGGCTTCCCTCTACGGGCAGTCTGCTTATGCTGCTACTGGTTTGCCAACAGGGATCCCACCCCAAAGCCACCAGTACCCGCAAGTGAACCGACAGTTGTCGTTTCTTGCTACGTTAGACCTGCCAGATTTGTCCAGTATCCTCAATGATCCTATTCAGCACTCTCCTCAATGGCCTGCTATCCCTACCAAACTTCCATCGGATATTCCAAAATTCGATGGCAAGCCGGGAGAGGATCCTAATAACCACATTATGACCTTTCACTTTTGGTGTTCATCCAACTCTTTGATGGATGACTCCATTCGTCTTCGTATTTTTCAACGAACCCTTACAGGTTCGGCTGCAAAGTGGTACATTGAATTACCACGAGGTTTCTTTTCTGACTTCAACACCTTGGCTATGGCCTTCCTCACGCATTACTAGTTACCGATTCGCTACGACACTGGGACCGAGATCCTAACATATTTCAAACAAACGAAAGGTACTCACATCTCAGATCACATACATGAGTGGAGACGTAGATGTCGTCTCATCAAACTTGAGCTCCCGGATCAGTTATTGGCTGAATGGTTCACGAATTCCTTCGTGAATGAGATTGGTAAAGATATCGCTATGGGCGGTGTTGTGACAGAAGAGCAGGCTATCTCTAGATCTCAATATCTTGATCTCGTTTATTCACAAATGGGAACACTCTACACTTTATTGCCCAACCTACCTCGTCCTAGTACCTCCAGCACTTCTACTGCTCCAGCTGCCTCACATGCAGCTGATGGTGTGATTGGGACTGCTCATACCCATTCACATTCTGTTTCATCCACAACCCCTAAACCCACCTCTTCTAATGTTTAGAAAGCCCCGTCTCCTGCTCCTCCCACCGGTAAAACCTCAGAAGTGAACGATGTTCAGTCTACACCGACCGGTAAGAATAAGTCAAAGAAAGGGAGAGGCAAGAATAAGGGGGGTAAAAATAATAATCCCACCGAACCTACTGTGAATGTTCCTGTTGAAGAGAGGGATAAACGAAAACCGGGCTACCCTTGTCTTATCTGCGGTGACGATCATTATACCAAAGATTGTCCTCAACGTGCCGAGGTTTCCAAGTTCCTTCAGGGAACACCCAAACCACCTACCCCGACAGTCTTGTCTCAACCTTTCCCATCTCAGCAACATGCCTCTTTAGTCATTCACGACCAACGTTCTACTTCGACCACATCATATGTTTTGATGTGCACCGGTGATTCTAAGAAGAATGACGTTGCAATTTCTACTAGAGCTAAATACTATACTCCTTCTAAGGAGAAGGTTGATGACTTACCTCCTAATCTGGTACAAGCTTCTCCGTCGAATCCACCTACAAACGGTCCTCTTCATCTCGAAAGACCGAGTCTTGATACAGTCCTACGACCCCCTAAAGGTGTTGTTCGCAAGTCGGCGTTCAATCCTCACGCTCGTGCGGCTCAAAACTACAGTATTGTAGAAGATCTGGCCCAAGCACCTTCGACGATGTCCGCCCTTGAGGTCCTTCAGTCTTGTCCTGCGCAACGGAAGGCCCTGTTGAAAGATATAGGTGGTATTGACCCTACGTATTCGAACTTGATAGTCTTTGACTTGGACGAACATGTTCCAAGGTTGCCCCCCCAACTTGCTTTTCAAATACAAGTTATTGTCGCTGACAAGAAAATTTGTCAGACAATGGTTGATGAGGGGGCATCTACGTGTGTAATGTCTCTTGCTTGTTGGAAAGCCATTGGCTCTCCTCCATTAACGGAATCACAGAATACTCTAAAATCCTTTAATGGCTCTGGTTTTAAGCCTTACGGCGTTATTTCCTCGTTACCTATAACTCTTGAAGGTAAGACAGTCCAAATTGAAGTGGAGGTTTTCGATTCTCACTTAGATTATAATCTCCTTCTTGGACGTAGCTGGGTCGATTCCATGCGGGCTGTTGTATCTACTCTTTTTCGGGTCTTACGATTTCCTCACCAGGGAAGAGTGGTTACAGTAGATCAGCTTGCCTTTTTTAATTTCGATACTCGCACGGGGAATGTACCGTTCATAGCTAAAACCCCACCGGGATACGAGAATGTTGGAGTCGGTCTCTTGAAAGACTCTTCGTTAATGGGTACTTTTCCCATACCGCCACCACCCGATATTCTACGCCCGTCAGTTGCCTCAATTAACATGATCTCTGCTATTCCTTATGAAATTCCTGCATCTTTTGACCCTTGGATAGTCCCACATCCAGGAGATCATGCTCGTTACGGCGACGTTATGCCACTAAGTCCGATTGAGTCTGCTTATCAAGCGATTCAATCGGAAACCTCTTCCACATCCTCTCCAGAGGAGTTTTCTCCTGATCCCTTCCGCGTTGTCTTTCCCACTGACGAGATGATTATGTCCGTCATGGCTGATACGCCTTGGGACGATGGGCATCATCATTCCATTTTGTTTCTAGAACAACATACTCTGGAAAATTATCACCGGATTTCGACTCCGTCGACCGTTGTCACGATGACTGTTCCTGGAGCTACACGAGATGTGTTTGCAGAAGGGAACCTAAGTAATATTTCTCTTATGATTCCCATGGATATTTCCGTGAAACCTGGAATAATAGAAAATGTTCACATCGGAGCTTCGTGTTCTCCAGAGGAAATTACCACTTACACTGCGTTATTCAAGGAATTTCGTGATGTTTTTTCCTGGAGTTATGAAGAGATGCCAGGTATTGACCCGTCTATCGTTGTGCATGAGATCAAAACGTACCCTAGAGCTAAACCAGTACGACAGCGCCTCTGTCCTGTCCATCCATGCAAAGCGGTAGCCATTAAACTAGAAGTTGAAAAGCTTCTTAAAGCCGGTTTTATTTACCCCGTGGCTTTGACAGAATCGGTTTCTAACCCAGTACCGATCGATAAGAAAGGTGGGAGTATACATGTTTGTGTCGATTATCGGGACATTAATAAAGCTTGTCCAAAAGATAATTTTCCGACCCCTTTTGTCGACCAGATCGTAGATGACTATACCGGTAGTGAAATCTTTTCACTTATGGATGGATTTTCCGGTTACAACCAGATTAACATCGCTCCCGAGGATCAACATAAGACCGCTTTTATTTGTCCTTGGGGTACTTTCGCTTACCGCAAACTTCCGTTCGGTCTGAAGAACACAGGTGCCACGTTTCAACGTGCGATGTCTTATGCATTTCACGATATTAAGCATATCATTCAACCTTATTTGGACAATTTTCTGGCTCATTCATTGCGCCGGGTCGATCACCCTACTCATCTTCGAGCTATTTTCTTTCATTGTCGGTTCTATCGCATCCGTCTAAACCCGCATAAATGCGTCTTTTGCGTAGAATCTGGCCGTCTTCTTGGTTTCATTGTGTCACGACAGGGGATTCAGGTAGATCCGATCAAGGTTGAAGCCATTCTCAATCTTCCTCCTCCTTCTTTGTTACACCAGTTACAAAGTTTGCAGGGGAAAGAAAACTTTCTTCGTCGTTTCATTCCGAATTATTCTGAGATTACTCGTGGTTTCACACGTCTCTTAAAGAAAGGTTCAGAGTTTGTTTGGGACAAAGTTGCCAACAACACTTTCGAAGATCTAAAGTTGTCCCTTATGAAAGCTCCTCTTCTTTTTCCTCCGGATTATAGTAGGGATTACTTTCTTTATTTAGCAGCGTCCAAGTATACTATCGGTATGGTTCTTGTTCAAGAGGATGATAACCACAATGAACATGTTATATATTACTTGAGTAGAAGTCTATCATTGACATAAGTTAAGTACCAACATGTTGAGAAATTGGCCTTGGCTGCTGTCCAAGCAGTCCAACGATTTCGTCATTATATTCTTGCCAGAAAAACTACTGTGATTTCGCATTATAACCCCATGCAACATATATTGACACGTCAATTGCTGGGGGGCAAGTACTCCAAATGGATAGTTATTCTCCAGGATTTCGATTTGGAATTTGATCGTGCCACGTCGAAGAAGTCCCTAGTTTTCGCTGAGTTGATCTGTGATTTTCCCCACACTACTATGGAAAAGGTAGCAGTTGATTCGTTACCTGACAAATCACTTTTCCTTATTAGTACCGATGATATTTGGTACGGAGATATCATTATATATCTCCAAACTCAAACTTTCCGGCCTACATTGTCCAGTAATGAAAGACGTCGTGTTCGTTATCAAGCACGTCATTATATCATCCTTGGTGATACTCTTTACCGTCGAGGTATTGATTCTGTCTTCCGGCATTGTTTGACTTTTGACGAAGCTGAGAAAGCTTTGAATGATTGCCACTCTGGAGCATGTGGTGGTCATATGTTTGGGTATGCTACTGCTCAAAAAATTTTGCGTGCGGGTTATTTTTGGCCTTCCTTGTTTCATGACTGCATTATCGCTTTTCAGAAGTGTCATGCCTGCTAGACCTATAATCAAAAGATTCGGTCACATCATTCTCCCCTACATCTTGTAGTCTCAGTTGGTCCTTTTGCTAAATGGGGCATTGATTTTATGACATGTCACCCTCACTCGGCCGGGGGGCATGGTTACATTATTGTAGCTGTGGATTATTTCACAAAATGGGCCGAGGCAATGCCGACATTTGATAATACTGGGAAGACTGCAGCACTTTTTTTATTCAACCATGTCATCACTCGTTTCGGTGTCCCGCAAGCTATCGTTACTGATCACGGTAGTCACTTTCGGAATTACATGATGTCAGAACTCACAGAGAAGTTGGGCCTTCGTCATGACAGCTCAACACCTTATTATCCAAAGGCTAATGGCCAGGTCGAAGCTATCAACAAAGTTCTTATAACAATGATTCGACGGATGATAGGAATACATAAGACTAGTTGGCACACGATGTTGTTTTCAGCATTGTGGGCATATCGGACATCTGTTAAATCTGCCACGGGATTTACACCCTTTCGTTTAGTTTATGGAATGGAAGCCATTCTACCCATAGAATGTGAAATACCGTCTTTGAAGCTAGCTGTAGAACTCTTGCCTAATACTTCTGTCGAAGAGGAACGTCTGTTTTTTTTTATGCAATTAGATGAGACTCGTCGTGACGCTACCCTTGTAATAGAAGCCCAGAAAAAATGTGTTAAGGCACAATATGAAAAGCATGTCAAACCTCGTGTCTTCTCTGAAGGAGACCTTGTTCTTCTATACGAACAGGATAAAGATGTCCTAGGAGATGGGAAATTCGAACCAATGTGGCGTGGGCCTTATATTGTTAGCAGAGTTTTAGATAAAGGAGCGTATGAGTTAGTAGATTATGATGGTGTGCCTTTGAGTGAACCCAGGAATGGGTTGTACTTGAAGAGGTACTACGCATGAGTCATTTGTGCATGAGTACTTGTATTTTATGTATCATACTGCGTGAGTGTGTTACTTTAAGTTTTCCTTGACGATATTTGGTTTTTGCCCTTACGTGACGTTATGTTTGATTGCCAGATGTCAAAGTTTTCACTACCTTATATTGGATTCGCTGATGGAGCTAGCCGTAGTACCCGAAACCTAGCTTCCGCTGCATGGGCAATCTATGCCCCGACAAATGAACTCATATCTCCACGAGGTATATGTCTTGGCCGAGCAACCAACAATATCGCAGAATATAGTGCCGTGATTGAGTTATTAGTTGATGCTATTTCTCTTGGAATTTGTCGTTTGGTTGTACGACTTGACTCACAGCTAGTGGTGCTACAACTAAGTAATGTCTATTCTATTCGAAGTCCTACATTATTAAGAGTATATTTGCGGATTCGCCTCTTGGAAAGACATTTTGATCATATAGAATATCAACAC
>ML794911.1:205712-243138 GCA_009831015.1 Picea engelmannii | reverse complement strand
GATGCTTTAGCTAATTATGTATTGGACCGGCATTTGAACAATTTATAAATCAAACATATTAAAAATGTACACAAGTGTAAAGTAAGCCGGTAAAAACCATGTATATATATAACGATCAAAGTTTGTGTTTTACAAAATGTGTCTGAAGACCAAAATATCAAAAATGGAAGCCCATGGCTTCTACAAGAGTGACATCACTAATGATGTTCACGGTAACATGCTAAGGTCCTAGCAACCCTACGGAGCAAACGACCCATAGAGGAAGAAACTCCCACGGTATGACGTTGATCACATCGTGAGATCTCCTCCAGAGGCATTTCTGGAACATCATGCATCAAGCCCTCTAAGTTCTGCTCCACAGTAAGGTAATCCTTTGCATACTGAGGGACAGGAACTACTGCTTCTCCTCACCGCTGAATAGGAGAAGTACCAGCCGGTCTGTAGGCCCCAACATCTGTGTTATCAATACAATATTGGTGTTAGTCTTCGGAAAAATTACAAAACCAAAAACATTTAATATGATGAAAATACAAAAACATCTCAAAGTCAAAAAGGTTGGTATACTTCTTACCAATGTTTCCCCACTGCGCGTCTTCAGGGAGGACAAGATCAGGATCACCTCGAAAGTCCAAGCCAGCATATGCATAGTCCTCTATCATCACAACCTGGCCTTAGAGCCAGTCAAAGAAACGATCGTCATATCTGACGATGGGTCCTGTCACGTGCCTAGCCATGAGCTGGCACCAACGTAGCATCCGTGGATCCCTGGGACCCGGGAAATGCCAATCTGCCTGAAGCCTGTATACGGGGACTCTCTCGCAGAAGAAGGATACTAACAGTGATCCATAACCGAATTTCTTGAGATCTCCACGCCTACTCTTTGTCAATTTTTTTTTGAGATTGCGAAGTACTGCATCAGCCCAGTTGAAAACACGGGGCTCAAGACAATCAAGGGCATATTGAAAGTAGCTCTGAAGAGCCATATGTGGAGCCGCACTACCTGCCATACGAGCTATAGTAAACAGAATAGTGCGAAGAGTGATATCCGTCACTCCCCAGATGGCCACCTTTCCCTTTTGTCTTTCGGCATCCGGTACGCAATATTCTCGACAGTATTCACTCATTTTCATGTCGCCTCTACGGTTACCAGATAAACTGACATGGGAACCCCTTCTTGACAAACCAGTCAAGAAATAGATATCTTCAACATCAATAGTCAAAGTATGGGCACCCACATTGAAGACCTGTTGATCTGGATCCCACATCCGAACCAAATGTTCCAATAGACGAACTTGGGCTCTCATGCCCGGTATTCGGAAGTATTTCAAAAGTCCACAATTTCTTAGAGCAGTAATAGTCTGGGGGTGATTTTCGACAGCGGTATTATCCTCTTCATGCTCACGTTCCCTCCACTCAAGCACCATTGTGTGACTATTAACCTGCATGGAGATCATATTAAGATAATTAGTAATCTTTAAATATGAAGAAATTGGTTTTGATTGATCAAAATATTACACAAAATTTCAACTCTGCGATGTTCGCAAGTGAAGTATATCACACAGTGTGAGTTTCCCGCACCCTACGTTAAGCTCGCTTGCAGGAATGAAGGTTTCTCGCAGGCCCCGTATGGGTAGCCTGCGAGAATCCTTCCACGTACTTAGGGTTTCAAATATTGGCCAAAAACTTCAATTTTAACCAATGAAATCATAAAATAAAACCATGCAAAGCTAAGGAATTGAACACCTACCAGTTTGGTCCAAATGGTTCGCGAAATGGTGCCCCGGAGCTCCCAAAAATTGGCGAGGAAGATTGGAGGTAATATGGAAATTTTTTCACTAGAAATGGTGACTGGATAAAAACATATGGTAAAATGAGTTGTAAAATTGTTTTATTCACTTTTATTATGTTAAAAGTGGGTTTTTTCATTTTTATTTCATTATTTTGCCCATTTAACCCTAATTACTAATGCGAAAGTGAAGAAATGACTTGCAGGCGTTTAACGAGACGATTGTGGATCCAAAAACTTTGAAGTATGGAGTGTTTATTTGATTTTCTATGGTTTTAATCTCAAAACCTCAAGTGACTTTTATCCGTTCTAGAACTTGTGAAAAACTTAGAACGTGATCGAGCGTTGTTTTATCTCTTTTCCGGGATCGATGTGGTTACACGAAAAAGGAACCCCCCTGGAGTTGAATTGAATCCCTTTTCACGACTCCCTAAACATGAAAAGATTGCCGAGCGACCTTGCTATTTTCATGCTCGTTAAAGTATTTGAACTTATGCATCCTCCGAGTGATAGTTTAACCCTTTTTCGGTCTCGTTGGATTATTGTACGAAAAAGGCACTGAGAGAGTTCTCTTTTGAGTGTTTTTCCCAACTTTATAATCTTGAAAAACCTTTGAGTTCTCTTTCTTTGGACTCATAAAACAAACATTGAAAGGCCCATATGGGAAATGAGTTTTCTTTACGTGTTTTTCAGACTCTTGAAATATGAAAAACCCCCGAGTTTACTATCTCTGGACTCGTTAAACAAACATTGCTAGACCCGTAATGGGACCGAACCACTCCTTCCTAGGGTTCGTTAAAAATACTCCAAGGGACTCATCCAAAGGATGAGCTTATATCAACAAGCATATGTGATCCTCTTCAAGCTTGCGTAAAAATAAAGAGGTACTTGCCAGAAATGGTAGGGGAAAAAATTTGGGAAAGGGATATGTTTCGTCTTTGATTTAATTGGCAGTAAGTGTCGCTCTTGAACATGACACCCCCTATTCATCATCCGAAGTCGGTTTGGGTGATCCATTTGTCTCTCATTCGATTTGATAACAAGGTCTTTCCATGTGTCGTATTTGAGTCAATGCTACTAAATCATTGGTCGTGTCATTCATATGTTCAAGAGCAGTCTGTTTGAAACCTCTACTTGAGTCGGCCATCTGCAGTTATCCATTCCTTTCGTGTCGGTCGTCCCTGTGTCCAAAGTCCAATTGCCACATGCTCTGTTTCACTTTCAAACTCTGTTACTCATTTCGTGTCACTGATGGGGGATACATCAGGGCCCTCCTGTGACGAGTCTTGTTCCATCGACATCAACACATTATCTGGGATTGAGACTTAGAAATCATTCAGTACCTTGGAGCTTGCATGCCTTAATGGAAAGTTTCCTCGCTTTCGATAGTGGGTTTACATCATTGACCCTTGATCGAAAGATTCTGTCGATTGTTCGACATCAACTCATTTATTCACAATCGATAGATTGTACTGTAGTACCTTGGGAGTCATTGACATTAATGGTGATTTCCCTCACACTTGTTAACGGTTACATTAATGACCGGTAATCAAGTGGTTTCTGCCATGTTCGACTTCGACACATGTAATCACATGGTCAGATTCATACTTTGGGCGATGAGATTGAAGACCTTGGGTATTATCTTTTAGATCCAGGTTGCGATGGAGTATGTATCATTTTGCGACACATAGATCCACTGTGTATGTTTCGTGGCTATGTTGTCTTGATTGAACATTTGTCGCATAGATCCATAGTGTATTCAGGTGGCTATGCTATGTTATGACTACATGGATCCACAGTGTATGATTGGTGGCCATGATCTTTGTTTATGATGACATCAATCTATGATCTGAGTATGGGGATGCCTACCTCAGAAGGGATAAATATTATATTCTGTTGATGCTTGGATGTTTGCAGGTTTCCGATTAGATGTGTTCTTGGTTCTTGACACACACATGCAGCTTACAAAGTCCGTTGACTGTCATTGATTCCACTCTCAGACTTTGGGGGGCATTCTGTTATCCGCAATTTTGGTCATTGTGATGGTGTTATGATAATGTCATGATGATGAAATATCAAGCTCTTCCATAAAAACATTTTCCTGAGAAAGGTTACACTTATCAGTTTCCAGAAACCATATTTTAAAAGATAGTTCGCAGGTTGCTTATATGGTCACCTGCGAGAATACCTATTTCTCGCATGCTGCTTCAAGTTTGGGTGTGAACTTCTCGCATTGTACTCAAGGCTAGGGTGCGAACATGATCATAAAGAATAAAAATGGATAAGTTCTCGATCCTTCTAGAAGGGAATCTTCTAGAAGGATGAGTTGGCTCTCGAATGGTTGGCAAAATACTAGCTTTCCAGATATATTGGGATCATTCCCTATCCAAGTAACTAAACCATCTTCTCCTATATATTGAGGAGATTGCTCATGGAAAAGGTTAAGCATAAGAAAGCTAGTAAGAGATTGATTGGAGAATTGTTAGAAGCATGTATGGAGAACTGATGCTACAGCAACAAGAGACTACAACAAAGTCATCACAAGTGGTTGATTTTCTTCATGCATGAGCAAGTGTGTGTGTCAGAGCTAGGAGCCATCGAAAGGAGATCTATGACATCAAGGCTCAGGTTGTAAGTTTCTCTTTCAATTAATTAATACAGTAATATGTCCCTTTCCCATAAAGATGATGTCACTTTATTACATGATTCCTTGATCACATGTATAGACTAGCTATTGAATACATTAATCTATCTTTACTTTGATTGGTTTGTTCTGTTGTGATCTGAACGGAGCAAGAGAATCAGAGCGAAGCTTGGAACAACAGAGACTTTGGAAAGCATTCATAAGGTATGTTCATATTCCTTTATCTCTTAGTTCATTCAATAGACTAGATCTAGGGAAAGAGTAGTATTCTGTCTTGTTTTGTTCTAGATCCAGGTGGATCTAGGGAGATCGGTTCGTGTCCGCACTTACGGATTAATCCATAAACAGGGAGTTATCATAGTGACCCTTTCTGGTGTTACCAGGTCTGATACCCTCTATATCAGATGGATTATTCAAGGGCAATGGGAAATCTCCCTGATAGATGGTGGGGCCACCCACAACTTCATCTATGCTTCACTAGTATCGATACAAGCACTTCAGACATAGGAGTTTGAGGGGTTTGATGTTGCAGTAGCAGATGGCCACACAGTGGAGTGTATAGATAGAGTTCCAAACTTAGAGATGAAGTTAGGAAACTACACAGTGAGAGACACATTTTATGTGGTTAACCTATCAGACACAGATGTGGTGTTAGGATTTCAGTGGATGATTACCTTGGGAAAAATCACTACCAACTACCAAACCTTGGAAATGGGATTCAGAGATCAGGATGGGAAGAAGCTTGTTCTAAGAGGTATGTCGACAGGAGCACCCAGGATAGTTTCAACCAAGAGGATGGAGAGAATATTTAAACATGGGGAGGTATCATATGCTACAGAATGCTTGATCACTACTCAGAAGGATTCGAAAGGTCGACAACAATACCATATAGAGATCAAGAATTTATTGGTATGACATCAGCATGTCTTTGAGGTAATTCCACCAGGGAGACCACCTGACAGGGGGTTTGAGTACACTATTGAGTTGGAGGAGGGGGGAAAACATATGATCACCCCCACCTATCGTCATCCTAGGAGGTTCAAGGATGAGATAGAGAAGGCAATCAAGGAATTTCTGGTGATGGGACACATCAGACTGAGTAGCATCCCATTTGCTTCTTTAGTTGTCTTAGTTCTGAAGAAGGATGGCACCATGAGGATGTGCATTGATTACCAAGCCTTGAACAAGAAAACCATCAAGAACCGATACCCTATCCCACGCATTGACGAGTTGATGGATGAACTGCATGGGGAAGTTTTCTTCTCAAAAATTGATCTACATTCTGGATATCATCATATCACCATCCGAGAGTAGGACATAGAGAAGACAACATTTCGATGTCATTTTGGACACTTCAATTTCCTGGTTATGCCATTTGGACTAACCAATGCACCCGCTACATTCCAGTCTTACATGAACCATATATTCGGAGATCAATTAAGTAAATTAGTCTTGGTTTTCTTCGATGACATATTGATCTATAGCCGATCATGGCAAGAGTATATGAGGCACCTCGATGAGGTATTGAGCATCATGGAGGCACAATATTTATATGCTACTAAAGAGTCCAAGTGTGTGTTTGGTATGACAAAGCTGCTTTACATAGGCCACATCATCAGTGCACAGGGGGTACAGGTGCACCAAGAGAAGATCAGGGCCATTCTGGATTGGTCGACGCCTAAGAACGTGACAGAATTGAGGAGATTCTTCAGGCTATGCAGCTATTACAGGCGGTTCATCTGGGGTTTTTCTCAGCTTGGAGCACCGTTGATAGATCTTACCAAGCATGGGACCTTCATATGGACTAAGGAATCACAGGAAGCCTTCGATCACATGAAGGAAGTCATGGGCACTTGTCCAGTGTTGGCACTACCAGACTTCACCTTTCCATTTGTACTAGAGTGTGACACATCCGACGAATAGATCGGTGCAGGTTTGATGCAGGGAGGACACCCCATTGTAATCAAGAGCTGAAAGCTTAGTCAACCTAAGAGGTTTTACTCTATTTATGACAAGGAAATGTTGGCAATCATGCATGTCTTGACCAAGTTCAGACAATATTTGGTGGGCAGCAAATTCGTGGTCAAGACTGATCACAACAGTTTGAAGTATTTCCTTGAGCAGAAGGACCTCAGTGAGCTCTAACAGAAATGGGTGATGAAGGTACAGGAATTCAAGTTTGACATAGAGTATGTCAAGGGGAAGAAGAACATTGTGGCCGATGCACTATTGAGGAGACCTGTGGCATGTTCTTTGATGGAGATTTCAACAGATTGGAAATCCCACTTGTTAGTGGAATATTCCAAGAACAAGTTCGCTTGTGAGGTGATGGATGGGAAGATACAGGATGACCGGTATAGGGTCATTGATGATGTCATATTTTACAAGGATAGAGTCTACTTGGTGCTAGATTCAGGGCTTAAGAAGAATATCCTCACTGCAATTCATGATTCACCTCTAGCAGGCCATCAGGGGTTCTTCAAAAACTACAGACAGATCAGAGAGAGTTTCTTATGGAAGGTCCTCAAACAAGACGTTATGAGACACATCAGTGATTTTGTGACTTTCCAGTAGAACAAGTCAGAGCATGCTCTTCCAACAGGGCTACTTCAGCCACTCCCCATTCCAAAGTAGAAATGGGAGAGTATATCTATGGACTTCATCACAGGTCTACCCAAGGTCCATGGTAAGGAATGTATCTATGTAGTGGTTGACAGATTGACCAAGTTTTCTCACTTCTATGCCATACCGACATAGTACATCATAGTTTAGTTAGCCGAGCTTTTCTTCAGGGAGGTCTTCAGACTTCATGGGTTGCCGAAGAACATCATCAGTGACAGGGACAGTCGGTTCATAGGGACATTTTGGAGAGAGTTGTTTCGGTTGGTGGGGACAGAGTTGACACCTAGAACCAACTATCACCCTCAAACAAATGGGAAAATCGAGATTATCAATAAGTGGGTTGAAGGGTATTTGAGGAACTATGTAGGAGGACAACAGAGAATGTGGGTAAAGTGGTTACATTTAGGAGAACATTGCTACAAAACCACCTTCCACATGTCCATTGGTATGAAACCCTTCTGAGCATTGTATGGATATGATGCTCCCAATTTGGTAGACATGGTCTTCGGGGAGAGCAGAGCTCCCAAGGCCAAGGATTAAATCATAGAGAGTCGGGATATTGTCAAGTTGTTGAAAGAGAACCTGCAGATGGTGCAAAACCAACAGAAGATAAGTGTGGACAGGCATGGGATAGAGCACAACTTTGAGGTTGGAGATTTGGTTTTCTTGAGACTCCAACCCTACAGACAGTCATCTCTGAAGAAGAGTGGGGCCGAGAAGCTCAAGACCAAATTTTATGGTCCTTACAGGATCATGTGCTGAGTAGGCGAGGTTGCTTACAAGCTATAGCTTCTAGAGGGGAGAAATATTCATAACGTGTTCCATTTGTCTTGCCTCAAAAAGTTAGTGCGACAATTCATTATCACATCAGAGGAGCTTTCCCCGTTGGATGAGGAGGGACAATTGGAGTTAGTTTTAGAGGAGTTTTTGGAGTTTTGGGAGCAAAAACTAAGGAGCAGGGTCATCAGAGAGTGTTTGATCAAATGGAGAGGGATTCTAGTAGAGGATGCCACTTGGGAGAGCGAGTAGGTGTTGCAGCACCATGGACTGGTATTGCTTGAGGACAAGCAATTTCGGGAAGGGAGGAATGTAATGTCCCTTTCCAAATAGGAGCCCTAGAGAGGAGGCTTAATGGTATAAACTACCCCATTAGACTATAGCCACGACCAAAGACGGGTAAACAAGGTTACTAGAGGTCACTCCAATCACAGGTGTTATATTCAGAAAGTGACATTGAGCTAAAAAGAGTTAAAAGTGATTTTAATTCATTATGAGCTAAAAATAGAAGTCAATAGTGAATTAGGGTTTCAACAGTGATTTAGGGTTTTGGAAGTCAACGGTGATCTAGGGTTTCAGCATGATTTAGGGTTTTTGAAGTCAATAGTGAATTAGGGTTTCAGCATGATTTATGGTTTTGGAAAGCTATAAAGGAAGGGTCAGCGACCTAATTCATTATTATGCAGATTATGACTTGTCATTGAGGAGAAGAGGCGCATCTCAGGAGAGATAGTTCAGTGTATTCCAAGAGGAAGACACTAGCTGGCTGATTTCGGTGTTGAAAGACACACCCTAGTCACTGAGAAGATCATCCAGGTCTTCCATCATTCTTCATTGATTCCGCAGTGCTCCCATATTCCAGGTATTATCTTTTAGTTGCTTATTTGTATTCCGGCTAAGATCCTTTTGTCTTTTGATCTAGACAAGTGTTGTTATTTTATTCAGCCGTAGTTTCTTATTTATATTCCGGCTAAGATCCTTTGTATGTCTATCTAGTCAAGTATTGTCAGTTATTAAGCCGCATTCAACCATTTTGTAATCCACAGAGATATCATAATACAAACTTTGTAGTCCTTTGGCGTGTTTATTATTTGTATGCTCATTTATATGTTGTAAACCTTTGATCCTACACACACATTAGAAGTGTTTTCTAGACTAGCCAAGTCATGAACATTATAGGCTATGGTGGAAGTTTTCTTTCACCTAACACATTGTAAACAATAAATTAGTCTAGGATTGCACATAAATAAGATCCTTCTGGAGCACATGTGTTTGTTTTATTTTAGTAGAATAATGTACATATCAATTGGATGTCTTCAGCAAAATGTATGTAAGCTTGAATCCACAACTCAACAGATAAGGCGATTGGAACTTCTTGTTCTTGGTAGCTAACAGGGAGCATTCCATCCCTTGTGGAGCCAAATGTTATCACATATAGTTTTCAAGGGAAACAGGTCATCCAAGTCCATGGTATGCATACGAAGCATCCAAACTCAGCATTCAAAATAAGTCCATTTCCGGTTCAAAATATTGGCAGGCGAACAGATTCAATTTTCAGTCGTTAGATTTGAGCGAGAGGTAGATCAGCAAGATTAAGACATGACCATTAGATCTCATCAGAGAGAAATCAATGGTGGGGAGGAATTGAGGGGATCGGGATACAAATTAAAGTTTCTGCAAGTTGTGAGCCCACAATCACTCAGGATCGTTGATCTTACTAGATCAACAGATCAACGATGCATATCGATCCCACTATGAACGAGCATATTTGCATTGCGGGGATCGAAAGGGAAATTAAATTATCTACTAGTTGTGATCCCGCAATCGCTCGTGGCCGTTGATTTTTGCAGCAGTATCAACTGAAGTTCTGAAGTTAACGAGAGGCTTCCATGTCAACTAGGAGAAATTTTCTTCGTTAGATTTCAAGCCAAGCAGCCCAAACTCCTGAAGTGAATATCGACTATCCAAATCAAGAGGCCGCGCATCACCAAATATCTCACCTTGGGAATTCGACACTTTGGAGAATTGCGTGAGAAAGAAGGAGAAAAATGCCTAAAGCCCGTACTCCCGAAGTGAATCTTGGCCATCCAAATCAAGAGGCCACGTGTCACTAGATCTCACACTTTAGGAATTTGACACTCCATAGGATTGTAAGAGTTGTGCATTGAAAAGGATTGAAGCCCAAACTCCCAAAGTAGTTGTGAACCGTTGATATTTGTAGCAGGAAACAAGTTCCATCCAAGAGTGGTGCATGCTAGCAAAAGAAAGGTTTCCTAGATCATAGATCACGACCATATAGACAACCACGCTTTATTGTGGGGACAAAACATGCTCGAACGATAAAAATCTTGAGCAATCTTACAATCGAAACCATGGTATATCGAAAGTGCTACATGAAAAGAGGTGTTGAATTGTGGGCTCAAAAGTGGTGTGGATCCAAACCTCCTTTGACAAACCTACAATAATGTTCTTATATAACTCCAAATCTTATAGGAGCATGTGGTCGCCCCCTAGGCATTAATCCGCGCTCCAATCCCAAGGAGGATTTAGTTAATGGAAAGGGAATGGTAGCTGAAACCTCAACTCATTCCATAAATAAAAGATCTAGAAGCTATGGCCGAGGAGATAGATTTGTCATCCCAAGGTACCACAATGGACGGTTTCTTCTTGTAGACCCATATTGATCTGAGCTTATGTCTAATAGGAGGAAACACACACAATCTGACAGAAGGATGCACAGACAAAATATTTGAATGAGATGGCCAGATTACACTCTTGGAAGTTATGGATTGATCTGATAAAATAGATCAGTTTAGTTTTTGTAAAGAGGAGGTGTTTATAGAGGCTGGAGAGGTGAGAGAGTTTTATTAGCAGGGTTCTATAATTTTTATTTGTAATCCTGAGGGATTGGATTGTAAATATTATGTTATTGAAGATTCCTTTGAGCTATTTTTATGAGGTTGTATTCTTAGTTTACATGCTTTTTTGTTTTTCTTGTCTTGATGTAATCTCTCTTATCTATGGATTCCTGAGGTGGTAGAGGATCTTTTGTCATCTTGCCCATCTTTCATGGTTCATTGCTCATATATTTTTTGTTTTTTTTCTTGTCTGGATGTAATCTCTCTGATTTATGGATTCCTGAGGCGATGGATGATCTATTGTCATCATTCTCATCTTTCATGGTTCATCCAATATTTTCTGTTTTTCTTCTTGTCTGGATGTAGCATCTCTCTGATCTATGGATTCTTGAGGCAGTAGAGGATCTGCTATGATCTTTCCCATCTGTCATGGTTCACCACTCATACATTTTATGTCTTCTTTCTCCTCATCACCACATAAATCCTTTGTCTGACAGGTAGTTTAAATGCCTTCATTATTCATGATATCTATGACTCCATATCCCAACGGTCCCAACTGATCTGCAATTACTTCTGTTATATTTCCCTCTCTATGTAGTCTAACCGATCCACCTACTTGAACCATTTTAACCGATTTACCTTTTTTTGATGGTTACTAGGCTTATCATATTGCATTCGAAGGGTGAATCGAAGTTCTAACATTAATGGCATCATTGTTCGGGACAGAAGAGAAGACATTGTCCCTGGGATAACGACAATGAAAAGATCCAGTTTTAGATGGTGAACTGAAGCTAGACAGATTATTTTGACTACTCATCTTTCACCATGATGACTCCATTGTTTAGAAATATATTGGTGACTCCATTGGTTTGAAATGGACAAGATTTTAGCTCAGAGGTATGATTTATGTGATTTTTCAAAGATAGTCAGTTTCCCTAATCCAGTTCCTAGTAGAGATGAATGGGAAACTAGCCTTCCTAAATTTCAAGGAGATGAGTGGGAGGAACCATCTGAACACTTGCTATATTTTCATGATTTTATTCATCAACTTCGTATCGTGCATGAATATGTTCAGATAAATATTTTCAGTATTAATTAGAGGGGATTTCTCCCGATTGGTATAGATCTCTCCTAGTTTCAAGTATCATCTCTTTGACAAACTGTCATGCATCTTTCAATTCCTTTTGTAAATAATATTTTCCAGTTGAAAGTCTTTTTGAGGGATGTTGTAATGAGTTTTCGTTGCTCCATAAAGATTCTTCTAGTCATGAAAGCCCGATTTGTGATGAAGCATTTATTGTAGAAGAAAACATTTACCATGAAGATCATGGGGTGTTGAATGATATTCGTTATGATACAAATAAAATAGAAATGTCTGGAATCATATCAGATGTATCTGTTGTTTTAAATATTCATGAAGATAAACATCCCTCTTTTGAATATTCTTATGATGAAGAGAAAGTGTACTATATAGTAGATATTTCTCTTGAATGTGAAGCTAAGATAGATAATAAGCTAGTTAAAAGAACTAGGGAATATTTCTTTCTATTTTTTCCTATCTTTTCATAATTGAAGGCAGATGTTGTTTGTTTCTCTTATGGAGAAAATGTAGAGGATATTCTTGTCCTTGAAATATTTTTTTGGAAGCCTTGCTTATGATGAAGAATTTGTTTCAAATGCTGACCAAAAACAACCAATTTTTGATGAATATCCCAGTGAAGATGATGAAGAGCAAAGATTTTTCATGGCTCCTTTGGAACCATGTAGCATGGTTCCTATGTATGATAATTATGAACATGATCTTTGGGTGGGCTATGAAGGAGAAAAGAAAGGGATAAATGTGCAGCTCATCTCATGTCCAACACTGGTAAATGAAAAAATATCACCTGGGATTAGCCAACCTACATCAATACTTTACCCACCTGTACATGTTGAGAACATCAAACCATAGGTGAGAAATAATGAAGTAAAGGTGGTAATTTCTTACCAAGTTAGCATGCCTTATTATAAATTTTATGATCCTGTAGGGTTATATATGGAGTTGAGTTTTCCAAAAGCATTGGAGCCTAAAAAATTATTCCTCTTATCATCATTTGGGGGTATGATCAGTGTTCCAAGACATGTTTTCATTCTACTGTCATACTTCCCTTACCTTTTTTGGATTATTTGTAGTGAAAAAAAGAAATATTTTACCAAGAATTTTAGGTGGCTATGGTGGAAGTTTGATTTCTCCTAGCACATTGTAAACAATCTGTTAGTCTAGGATTATACATAAATAAGCTCCGTTTGGAGTACATGTGTTTTTTTTCTTTTAGTAGAATAGTGTACATATCAACTTGTTGTCTTCACTAAAATGTATTTGAGCTCAACTCCACAGCCCAACAAATAAGGTGACTGGAACTTCTTGTTCTTGGAAGCTCACAGGGAGCATGCCATCCCCTGTGGAGCCAAATTTTATCACATGTAGTTGTTAAGGGAAGCATATCGTCCAAGTCTGTAGTCTGCAAAGGAAGTGTCCTAACGCAACATTCAAAAGCAGACCATTTCAGGTTCTAAATACTAGTAGGTGAATAGATTCAATTTTCAGCTGTAATATGTGAGCGAGATAAAGATTGGCAATATTAAGACATAACCATTAGATCTCATTGGAGAGAAATCAATGGTGGGGAGGCATTGCGAGGATCGATATACAAATTAAATTTTCTGCAAGTTACGAGCCTGCAATCGCTCAGGATCATTGATCTTTCTAGATCAATAGATCAATGGTGCATATTGATCATGCTATGAATGAGCATCTTCATATTGTGGGGATCATAAGGGAAATTAAAGTATCTTCTAGTTGTGAGCCCAAAATCTCTCGTGGTTGTTGATTTTTGTAGCAGTATCGCCTGAAGTCACGAAGTATCAAAGTTATCGAGAGCTTGCCACGTCAACCAAGAGAAAGTTTCTTCGATAGATTTCCAGCCAAGTGGACCGAACTCCGAAATGAATCTCAGTCATCCAAATAAAGAGGCCATGATTGACATATATCTCACTTTGGGAATTTGGTACTTCGGAGAATTGTGTGAGCAAGCAAGAGAAAAAGGCCCAAATCCTGAACTCTCGAAGTGAATCTCATCCATCTAAATAAATAGGCCATGCATCACTAGATCTCACACTTCAGGAATTTGGCACTCCAGAGGATTGTAAGAGTTGTGCATTGAAAGGGCCTAAAGCCTGAACTCCCAAAGTAATTGTGAACCTTTGATCTTTGTAGCAGGAAATAGGGTCCATACAAGAGTGACACATGGCAACAAAAGAAAGGTTTCCCAGATCGCATATCACGACTAGATCGACGGCCATGCTTCATTGCAAGCACAAAACATGCTCGAACGATAGAATTCTTGAGTGGTCCCACAATCGAAACCATGGTATAGAGAAAGTGATATGTGGCGGGAGGTGGTGAATTGCGAGCAAAAAAGTGATGTATATCTAAACCTCCTTTGATGGCCCTACAATTGTTAGGACCCTATAATGTACCGTTTTGTTCATACTTTTTTCTATCATTACATCCTTTTCCCACTCACATTTAAGCCTACATTATCACCTTAACCTATATTTCAAAAGGTATATAACGTTTCTTCTCTTTGCTATATGTTTAATTTGTTTTACATGTAATTTTACATTACTCTCATACTTAGCCATCAATCAGAAACATATAATTGTTGAAACAGTTCGAACTGTAGATTATTGTTACTACTTGAAGAACCGTTGCTGAAACAGTCAACAGCATGCAAATCCCATTGCTGAAACAGTCTGTGATTTGCGATGCTGGAACAACAATTCACACAGCAGTAACAAGAAGGAGTTGTTACACTGGCCGCAACAGCTGCACCTTAAGCCAGCACCTACCATCGTTGTTGCTTGAGACCACGTTGTTGAAACAGTCAAACAGAACGCAAATCCCGTTGTTGAAACAGTCTGTGATTTGTGATGTTGAAACAATATACAACAGCAGTAACAAGAAGATAAATAAAGAAGTTGTTACACCGGCCGCAACAGCTACACCTCAACCCAACACCATTTCAACTATTGTAACAACATTTTGCTACGGGAGATTAGAATATCCTATTCCAGCATAGAAGATTAGATCTGACTAAGAATAGGATTCGTATGTGCACATGTAATTTTATGATCAATTGTATTGAGAGGATTCTCCTCTTTAAATAAGGGGAAATCATCATTAGAAGGGGGATTTTTTTTGGCTAGAAAGGAATTACAGAGAAGGGCGTGTTCACTTTGGATATTGTAACATGATACAATTGACAGATGAATAAAAGATTATTTTGAGCAATTCTTCTTAGTTCCTTTCATTTCTGGGGAATCTTGTGAGAAGGGAGCACCCACCTTCTTCACAAGATTCACCCATTAGTTTTGTAGTGTGTTAGTATTATTTTTGTTCACGCCTTGTTTAAACTCTGTTTTGTTGAAACTCTACTTTACTGAACTTTGTTTTGTTGAAACTCTTCTTTACTGATTGTTACATTGTTTTCATACAATTCATTCTTGGGTAACTGTTAATCATTTTGATTGGTAATTATGCTTGATGAATTTATGAAAGTGTGATAATCAGAGACAGGTGCTGAATATTCCTGCTTGGGGAATAGGGTCCTATTCTCTATTATAAAATAGTTAGCCTCCAATACTTGTCAATCATTTTGATTAGTAATGAGTTCATGAAAGTGTGATAATCAAAGACAAGTGTTGAAGATTCTTGCTTGGGGAATAGGATCATGTTCTCTGTTATAAGATAGTTAGCCTTCAGTACTTGTCAATCATTTTGATTAGTAATGAGTTCATGAAAGTGCGATAGTCGGAAACAGGTGCTAAATATTCCTGCTTGGGGAATAGGGTCTTTTTCTTTGTTACATAATAGTTAGTATTCCTTGTAGTATCCTGAAAGACTTATTTTCCTAGGTTGTTGTTTCTTAATGTAATCCAGGATTCTTTTGATAATTATTTCCTTAAACCTCAAACTCTACAATAGATAGATTGTTTTTCTATAATTCAAAGTAGAACTTCAGTCTGTTCAAGGCAAGGTGTGATTAATGTACTACAACTCTAGATTGCTTTTGAGATTGAGCATATATAGTGTGTGATTGCCTTTGAAATAAACAGAATTCCTTGGGTTGACAATTTATGTAACACTTGATTGTTTAGTTAATAAGCAATTACAGTGACCAACATTTTGGTGTTGTTGCCGAGGAAGGCAATTATAGATTTCAAAAGCACTTATGTTCTTTCAGATATACAGATTGCGTGAGAGGACGCAAAGATCCCAAAGAAACTGACCCTATAGGTGGTAGGGGCAGAGGAAGGGGAGGAAGAAATACTTTCATTGACGAGATTATATCAAAATTTGAATCTATTGCTCCTCAGCGACCAAGCTCTCGAAAACCAAAATCTCAACCTTCCTTTCAAGAAAACTTTGAAATGGGGAAATAAATTTGGAGCCCTGAGACAGTTGATAAACCAACAAAAAACATTGAGGATTGAGCAAGTGCAGCAGGGGAACAAATAGAAAAAACCATGGATGAGTATAATGAAGAACTACACCATGAAGAACAGGCACGTCTTGAAGGAGAGGTAAATGATGAAAACTCTTTTTCTACCTTAGGATTTCCTATTGGTGATCTTCCTAGAGGAGTAGCTCCCATGAAGAATATTCCACTCTCAGCTTTACCTAGCTTTCATGGTTTATCTTCAGAGGATCCTGATGAATTCCTATTCGAGTTTGACATATTATGCAGAAGTTATGATTACATTTCCAATGCTCAAAAATTAAATCTATTTCCAACAACATTAAAAGGAAATGCATTAAGATGGTTCATGAGTCTTGGAGGTCATGTAATCACAACATGGGATCAGATGAAATAGAAATTCCTGCATAAATACCAAGACTATTATCGAACAAGAGAAAAAAGAGAGGAACTATTCAAGATGATACAGAAAGAGGATAAAAACTTGGAGGAATTTGTGGAAAGGCTACAGTATAATCTACAAAGATCCAGTCACCCTGATGTAAGTAAAGATATTATTAAAAAAATATTACTAAAAGGAGTAAGGGATGACTGTCTAGATATGCTGAATATGCTTGGAAAAGGGGACATATCTAAATAATCATATGATGAAATTTTTAACCTCTGTAAAAGATGTTCAAGAGGAGCTGCAAGGAATAGATCAAACAATAGGGATACCACATTTTCAAGAGTTAAAAAATCATCCAGTGGAGGAGCAACAAGAGCCGAAATAGGTAATTTACTTGAGGGTTTTAAAACTGAAATGTTAAGCTCTTTTGCTTCACAAATTGATACCTTGCAGATTCAAAAGAAACAAGCCGAAGCAGAAGCAGCTATGTCCATCTTTTGTTCCAAATGTAGAGATAAGCACCCATGAAGGCAATGCCCATTGGACAAAAATCCAATCTGCACCATTTGTGATAAGGATCATGAAACTCAACAATGCCCTTCTTTACTATAAATCAAGGCAGCATTACAATGAATTGATGAAGAAGTTGAAGCTGTCTATCTGTTGACATAGAGAAGGCAATGGAAGCCGTGGGGACAAGGTATGAATTCTAATATGCCATTTACATCTTCTAATCATTGGAATAACTATCTTTTTTTTAATCAAGCAAATTACCCTCCCTTTAATCAAATGCAATACCCACCCCTCAATAAAATGAATTACCCACCCATGCAACAAACTAACCCTCCCTTTGTAGATCCAACAATGTGGACTCCTTGGCCTCCACAATAACAACCTTACCTTAACCAATGGAATCCAAATTGAAGAGGTCAACAACCCCCGTTCCCAAATCAATTACCTCAACTTCAATCATAATTTCCGCAACCACTCTCTTTACCATCAGGCACTCCACCGAACAATCAAATAATGAGGCGCCAACTACTTGTACAACCTAACCCTAAACCCATTCCCTGAGCATTTAGCTTTGACTAAAACACCTGAGCCACCTGCTTTCAATCTTCTATGGGAATTACAAAATCTTTATGTCAAAATTCCACTATTGCAAGCACTAAGATACATACCAATTTATGCCAGAACTATGCGAGACATTTGTGTTAAGAAACCCGATAGGAAAACTAAAGATCCCCTCACAGTTCATGTCATGGGTGATTTGTTTGCACTAATGTCGGGTAAAGTTCCCCCAGTTAAATATGATGATCTCAGACATCCTACTGTCTCAGTGCAAATTGGAAAAACAATAATTCCTCAAGTTCTGGTAGACTTAGGCGCTGCTATCAATATTATGACTCTTGAAACCCCACAACTGTTACAACTGAAGAATGAAATCAGAGATACCCCAACCATTCTAGAACTAGATGATTGTTCTATAATCAAACCGGAAGGAGTCATTGAAGACCTAATCATCTCAGTTGAATCTTGGAATTATCCAGCTGACTTTGCGGTATTACAACCTAAAACAAAGTTGGGGGGTCACCCTCTAATTTTGGGCAGGCCTTGGCTAGCCACAACAGATGCTTTTATCAGCTGTAGATATGGTTCAATGACAATTTCCAATGGATATGAGACTAAATATATTACCCTCTACCCTCATGCTACACCCTTTATTAATAATGACAATTATTTATGGGTGGACTTTGATGATCAAACTACTCAACCTATCTTGACTATCGGACAAGCCTTAAGCCTTAAAGATGCCACTGAGGATGAAGTAATTAATAATTTTATTTGTAAACCTTCCTTCGTGACTCCAGAAACTCATAACCAACTAACTGCACTTTTGGAGTCAGATAACTAGGAAAACCTTAACTCTGAAAACCCACCTCAAACATCAGCCACCATCTCTTCTAAAAGTATACCAGTAGAAATTGAACCTGACAAAACACTGAACATAAACCCCAACCTGGCAGTTGTTAAAACACAACAATTAATGAAGTTACTTCTTGAACATAAGGAAGCATTAGCATGGGACTATACAGATATGAAAGGAATCTCTCTCGAATTATGTACTCATCGTATCTATATCAAGGAAGATTGTCGACCGATCTGCCAATCTCAATGATGAATGAACCCTAATTTAAGAGAAATTCTTAAGGAGGAACTTCAAAAATTGCTTAATGCAAGGTTTATATATCCTATATCGGATAGTGAATGGGTTTCCCCATTCGTAATAGTTCCTAAGAAAAATGGGAAATGGAGAGTATGTGTAGACTATAGAGACTTAAATAAAGCCACTCAAAAATATCACTTTCTGTTACCATTCATTGATCAGGTGTTAGATAGTTTGTCAGGGAAGAATTTTTTCTCCTTTTTAGATGGTTTTAGTGGGTATAATCAGATCAAAATTGCACCCCAAGACCAAGATAAGACCACTTTTACTAGCCCATGGGGAACTTTTGCTTATAGAGTCCTCCCATTTGGACTATGTAATGCACCAACAACCTTTCAAAGAGCAGTTATAGGAATCTTTTATGATATGATTAATGACTCTATGGAAATTTTTATGGATGATTTTACCCCTTATGGTGTCTCTTTTGAGGAATCGCTACAAAACCTTGAGAAAGTACTTAAACGATGTATACAAGCCCGCCTCTCCTTAAGCACAGAAAAATGTCATATGATGATGAGTGAAGGAGTAGTGCTTGGACATTTTATTTCATCTCAAGGAATCCAGGTGGATCCATCCAAGATACAAGTCATTAAAAACCTTCCTATTCCCAAAACCCAAACAGAGGTGAGAAGTTTCCTAGGACATGTTGGATACTACAAAAGATTTATCAAAATTTCTTCCAAAATAGCTTCTCCTCTGTTTGTGTTACTTATGAAAAATGTTGAATTCAAGTGGACTAATCTTTGCCAGGAAGCATTTAATACACTCAAACATCAATTATCTACAACTCCTATTCTAAGAGTACCTGATTGGACACTTCCCTTTCATATATCCTCTGATGCTTCAGATACTGCAATAGGAGCTATCTTGGGACAAGAAGAAAATCATCTCCCTTATGCTATTTACTTCATTAGCAAGAATATGACTCCTATTGAACTTAACTATACAGTTACCGAAAAGGAATTCTTAGCAGTTATCTATGCTATTAATAAATTTCAACATTACATCACTGGATACTCTACTTTTGTCCATACTGATCACTCAACTATAAAATATTTAATGAACAAACCTGTCACAAATGCTCGAGTCGCCAAATGGTTACTATTATTACAAGAATTTGATATTACAATTGTAGATAGACCAGGAAAAGAAAATGTAGTTGTTGATTTCCTTTCTCGGTTAACACCTGATGATAATACCCCAGTAGATGATTCCTTTCCCGATGGATATCTATTTGTAGTATCTACTCACTCACCATGGTATGCAGACATCGCTAACTACTTGGTTGCATGGAAGTTACCACCACACCTATCCCACCAAGAGAGAAGAAGAATCATTCAACAAAGTGCTCGGTATAGATGGATAAGTGGGTGTCTTATCCACACAGGACTTGATCAAGAAATCTGAAGATGCATTAGAGAAGATGAGGTTTATGATTTACTAAAAGCTTGTCATGATGGCCCTTGTGGAGGGAATTTTGCTGATAAGAGAACAACACATAAAATTCTCAGGATGGGTTATTATTGGCCCTCACTTTTTAAAGATGCAAAGAAATATGTTCAGGCCTGTGATAGCTATCAAAGAATGGGTCAACCTAGTCATAGAGATGAAATTCCATTAAATCCCCAGGTAGTACTCGAACCATTTGAAAGATGGGCCTTAGACTTTGTAGGACCCATTAACCCTCCATCCAATCAAAAAGTTGATATAGTGGTCTGCACAGATTATATGACCAAATGGGTGGAAGCTAAAGCACTCCATAGAGCTACTGAAGAAGAGGTTCTAGATTTTCTATTTGAAGACATCTTTATCAGATTTTGAGTGCCTAGAGAATTAATTATAGATGGAGGACCTCCTTTCACTTCTCACGGTTTTAAATCCACCCTTAAAAAATATCATATTCATCATAGGATGACTACACCATACCACCCCCAAGCCAATGGATAGGTGGAAAGAACAAATAAAGTAATATAAGCCATTCTCACAAAAACAGTGAAGGAAAACATAAAGGATTGGTCTCATAGGCTCCCTGAAGCATTATGGGCTTACAAAACTACCTGGAGAAATACTATAGGATTCTCTCCCTATGAATTAGTTTATGGAAAAAGTGTCGTCTTTCCTATGGAATTTGAAATCAAAACCTTAAGGACTACTTTAGCTGTCAACCTTGGTTTGATCAATGCACAGATAGCCAGGTTGCAGCAACTTAATGAATTGGCTGAAAAAAGACTAGATGCCATTCATCAGACAACTATGATTCAACAACAAAAATCAAAATGGCATGACAAAACCATCAAGCATAAGCAATTCCAAAAAGGTAACTGGGCTTTACTGTATGATTCTCGGTTTAAATAATTTCAAGGGAAACTACATACAAGATGGCTTGGACCTTACGAAGTGGACACTGTTTTACCTAATGGAACAGTAAGGCTCCTCACAATTGATGACTCTAAAACACTGTTATTAGTGAATGGTGATCGACTCTGTCTGTACTAGCACCCCATTTCCAAAGAAGATTTTAAGGCCACATGTGTGGCAGACTCACATTATCTCTTTTTAGAGGGGCCTCCTACCCCTCATTGCAATTAATTTTTTTGAATTTAATTCCTTTAGTATTAGATTAAATTTCTTTTACTAATAATCCCTATCAAGGAATGGCATGTTACAATTGATTCTTTTGCAGATTCTCAATCAAAGAAAATGCCTACCAAGAAAGGACGATATTACTTCAAGAATATCCAAGCTTCATTTTGTGAAGCACTGCTCCCTCTTTCTTCATCACTTTCCAACAACATTTTCCTCATTTTCCCCATCTTCCCCATTGCTGAAACACCACTGTTCAGCAATATTTCGCCCTCTTCCCCATTGTTGAAACACCACTGTTCAACAATATTTCGCCCTTTTTCTCCATTGCCGAAATACCACTGTTCAACAATATTTCGCCCTTTTTCTCCATTGCTGAAACACCACTGTTCAGCAATATTTCGCCCTTTTTCTCCATTGACGAAACACCATTGTTCAACAATATTTCACCCTTTTCCCCATTGCTGAAACATCACTTTCCAGCAACATTTTCCCTCATTTTTCCCATCTTCCCCATTGCTGAAACATCACTTTCCAACAACATTTTCCCTCATTTTTCCCATCTTCCCCATTGCTGAAACATCACTTTCCAGCAACATTTTCCCTCATTCTTCCCATCTTCCCCATTGTTGAAACACCACTTTTTAGCAATATTTTGCCCTTTTTCCCATTGTTGAAACACCACTGTTCAACAATATTTTTTTTTTCCCCATTTTTGAAACACCATTGCTTAGCAACATTTCGCCACTGCTGAAACACGATTTCTTCAGCAGTATTTTCCATTGTTAAAACATCACTCTTTAGCAAACATTTTTCTATTCTTTTCTTATTGCTGAAACACCACTTTCTCAGCATTCCGTGTCAATAAAAACATCTGCTTTAGCTCTTTCACTCTCATACTACATTTTGTCCTTTCACGACCCTCTCTCATAATTAAACAAACCCTTAATACAATTTCTCTAATAAATCCAAAGTCTCTCCCATGGTTACTGCAGAACTATTATGGATAGGCACTATATTTTTTTGAAATAAGAATCAAAGGTAAAGATGAGGTATGTAAACTTTATATGTAAATACAATTGAACTATGGCTAATGAGAAGATCTCGACTCATTATTATCATTCACTTAAAATCATTATTTTAGCCGTACTTGAGGGGGTAAAATATCGAAATCTTATGCCATCATTTCACATGAACCGACTACCATCATTCCTTTTTACCCATCATTTCGTTTGTTTTCACCACCATTTGCATGCCTTCACCTGCAAAACTTACTTTGCTCAGAAGCGGTTACTTGATTCTCTGACTGTGCATTTTACTGAGTTGTTAGCTATGGGAGGCCCTGTTATATGATACGAACCCGCCACGACATCCTGTTATAATTGTATCTAGAAGTCTATCAAATTTTTCTGCAGGCAGGCTGGCTGGGTTATTTTCAGAGGCTCCAGGGATTTGATCAACAACAGGTTCTTCAATTTGCTCGAAATATTCAAGAATATTATTCCATTGTTCAAGGGGTTCGAATTCTAGTCACAGATGATGATATAGCATAGGTTTTGGGTCTTTTTGTCACTGGCATTCGTTGGTTCAGCCGCAAACACATTATCCTTAATGCCCAACAGGATTTTCTCTTGCCAGGAGACCAAATTGAGCCTAACGGCCGGGGTGTTCGACGTAGCTCATTGCTGCCTCCTTGGCCAAAAGTTACAGAGTTTGTCAAGCACTAACTCACCTATGAAGGTTGATACCAGGTAGTCTACCAGTATGATTTTGTCTTGTTGTCTCATTTACGACATGCTAGATTGGTGAATATTCCCTACTATCTACTCAGATGTCTTAGAAATATGTCGCATTATTGTAAAAAGGATAAAAATCCTTCCCTTTCCCTCACCCATCACCATCTCGCTCAACTACTCATCCAAAAGGGTTTTTCCCAACAAAACCCTCCCCTAAACAACCCACCCATAGACCCTCAAGAAGTTGATTAACACCCTGAAAATCCTCAGGAACAACAACCACAAAACCTTTCAGACCCTCCGGAAATACCTAACAATTCGCCTATAGACCCAATTGATCCAATTAACCCTCCTACCATACCAAGCCTGCCCCACAACTTACCAGAATCATCTACTCCTACTGTTCATATCCTTAGCGATGATTCTGAACCAGATAACCCTCCCTGCCCCATCACTGAGGAAAAACCCCCATGCAAAAGAAAGAAACAAATTCCTCCTTTTCCCTCCTTTTTACAAAGAAAATGAACTAGGACCTCAACAAGAGCAGCCACTATTTCCACTGCCCTAAACCCCCAACCCATCTTGCTAAAAGCTCATACACCTCCACCCTCCCAAATTCTGGAATTTTTACCTATTCCACCCATGGGAACTGAAACATAAGAACCAAAGGCCCAATGTACTACAACATCATTCTCTTTAAATCAAGTAGCTAAAACACAAGAACCAGCTACTCATCCAGTAGCTGAAACACAAGAACTAGCTACTCATTCAGTAGCTGAAACACAAGAACCAGCTATAGCTGTTACACAAGAACCAGCTATAGCTGAAACACAAGAACCGACTGATGATGTTGTTCCTGAAATACAGGAATCAGATTCCCAGGGTGCTGCAACACTACTTTCTCTACATCAAGAAGCTGAAACACAAAAATCAGCTGTTGATCCTGTAGCTGCTCCACAAGAACTAGCTATTGCGGCTATGACTGTTACACAAGAACCAGTCAACCCTATTAATACACCCATGAAATATCAACAACCAGAACCAACAATGGCCTCTGTCTTACAAGAAAATGAGTTCCTAAGGTCTGAACTGGAAGCCTACAAGCAAGAGTTAGTAATGGTAAAGAAAGCCTATGACAAGGAACTTAAATTGTATACCCTAGCTTGCATAATGACCATGACAGAGGAAAACACAAAAGAGAATCAGTGTAGAGAGTATATGTGCAGTCAATGTGGGGACATTTATTATCAAGAAGGCTACAAAGTAACTCAAATTCCAATGCCTGGAGCTTCCCCTGCACCTACGACTTTTGCATTCAAAGAAGAAAACCATGTTGTTACACAAGAACCAGTAGGACCTTCCAAAATTCAAAATGAGCCCTGGCCTACAACAACTGCTACATATGAAGCCCCTGTTTTTATTAATAAAGCTGTATAAACACTGCCTATTGATGAATCTGCCTCTCCTAGCAATATAATCACCCATACTCTTGTGGAATGAGCCACTCAGACCCTACATCAGCCTATCACTTGCGATGTTGAAACACAAACTCAACCATGGGATGAGTAGTCAATAATGGACAAATGGAAAAAAGAGTATGTTGTTACATTGGACAAAAGCCTACAGGAGAACAGACTAATTTGGCTAAACCACATCTATTCAAACTGGGAAGCTTTGGAGCAAACATGCCAAGAATCCCATGCCCATAAGAAGCAGAATGAAGAGCTTAAAGGAAAATTTCTCCTGATGTTTGACTTGGCACAAAAATTGTTGGCTGCTAGGAAACCATCCTCCAATTACTCTCTTTTCCTCATAGAACGAATTACATTTTTTCAGATTAAATCAATCAATGAAGGCAGACCCCACGCAGTGTTAAATCCAATAGATTTTGTTAGAAATTTTGCATAAGCCTCTACTATTGATCAGCACCTCCTATGTGAGGTATATCTTCATAATGAGGCCATCCCTGAGAACTGACAGCTTAACCTTAACCCTCTTGTCAGTGATATCCAGATTTGGGCACTCACCTCCTTCCTTAACAATCAGATTATATGGCAGAATGACTTCCTAGCTTCCAAGCATAATGAAGATAACCGCCTCCTTTGGATACAGCCAGAACCACAAAACGCTGCCACCTTTGTTGCAGAGTATTATCAATTTTTGAAGAAACCAGGGATGATTCAATATATTCGAAAGCTACAGAAAATAGTACTTCAGGATTGTCAACAGTTTATTAAATCCACAGATATCACTGCCCTACAAGAAAATAACATGTTTAGGCAACAATCTTCTGAGAAAAGGCAGGATCATAATCCCTTTAGTCCTACCAATATTGAGACAGCAATCTACCGTGTACCTAGCTACATCAAATGTGTTCAGCAATGTGCTAAAAGCTGGATAGGTTATCAGTTCCATTTTCCTATTCTGTGGATGCCAATAGAGAAATATCAAGTTCATCATAAGTTTCCCAAGAAGGTTGAAACAACAGCTTGGCAAAGGCTACAACGCATTCAAAGATTCAGAGGTCCAACATACAACACTTTCCACAGCTACTGCTTAAGTAATTTGCACGCTCAGAGCCAGTATCCGGATTTTGATTCATATTGAAGTTGCCTGAGGACATGCAACCTTTTTAGTTGGGGGGGATGTTAGGACCCTATAATGTACCTCTTTGTTCATAATTTTTGTTATCATTACATCCTTTTCCCACTCACATTTAAGCCTACATTATCACCTTAACCTATCTTTCCAAAGGTATATAACGTTTCTTCTCTTTGCTATATGTTTAATTTGTTTTACATGTAATTTTACATTACTCTCATACTTAGCCATCGATCAGAAACATATAGTTGTTGAAACAGTTCAAAATGTAGATTATTTTTGTTGCTTGAAGACCCGTTGCTAAAATAGTCAACAACACACAAATCTCGTTGCTGAAACAGTCTGTGATTTGCGATGCTAGAACAACAATTCACACAACAATAACAAGAAGGAGTTGTTACACTGGCCGCAATAGCCACACCTTAAGCCAACACCAACCATCCCTACTGCTTGAGACCACGTTGCTGAAACAGTCAAACAGAACGCAAATCCCGTTGCTGAAACAGTCTGTGATTTGCGATGTTGAAACAATATACAACAGTAGTAACAAGAAGATAAATAAAGAAACTGTTACACCGGCCACAACAGCTACACCTCAACCCAGCACCATTCCAACTATTGTAATAACATTTTTCTACGGGAGATCAGAATATCCTATTCCAGTATAGAAGATTAGATCTGACTAAGAATAGGATTCACATGTGCACATGTAATTTTATGATCAATTGTATTGAGAGGATTCTCCTCTTTAAATAAGGGGAAATCATAATTTTTTGGATATTTTTTGGCTAGAAAGGAATTACAGAGAAGGGCGTGTTCACTTTGGATATTGTAACATGATACAATTGACAGATGAATAAAATATTATTCTGAGCATTTCTTCTTAGTTCCTTTCATTTCTAGGGAATCTTGTGAGAAGGGAGGGCCCACCTTCTTCACAAGATTCACCCATTAGTTCTGTAGTGTGTTAGTATTATTTTTGTTCATGCCTTGCTTAAACTCTGTTTTTCTGAAACTCTACTTTACTGAACTATGTTTTTCTAAAACTCTGCTTTACTGATTGTTACATTGTTTTCATACAATTCATTCATGGGTAACTATTAATCATTCTGATTGGTAATTCTTCTTGATGAATTTATGAAAGTGTGATAATCAGAGTCAGGTGTTGAATATTCCTACTTCGGGAATAGGGTCCTGTTCTTTGTTATAAGATAGTTAGCATCCAGTACTTGTCAATCATTTTGATTAGTAATGAGTTCATGAAAGTGTGATAATCAGAGACAAGTGTTGAAGATTCCTGCTTGGGGAATAGGGTCCTGTTCTCTGTTATAAGATAGTTAGCCTTCAGTACTTGTCAATCATTTTGATTAGTAATGAGTTCATGAAAGTGTGATAGTCAGAAACAGGTGCTGAAGATTCCTTCTTGGGGAATAGGGTCCTATTCTCTGTTACAAAAAAGTTAGTCTTCCTTGCAGTATCCTGAAAGATTTCTTTTCCTAGGTTGTTGTTTCTTAATGTAATCCAGGATTCTTCTGATAATTATTTCCTTAAACCTCAAACTCTGCAATAGATAGATTTCTTTTCTGTAATTCAAAGTAGAACTTCAGTCTGTTCAAGGAAAGGTGTGATTAATGTACTACAACTCTAGATTGCTTTTGAGATTGAGCATATACAGTGTGTGATTGCCTTTGAAATAAACAGACTTCCCTAGGTGACAATTTATGTAACACTTGATTGTTTAGTTAATAAGCAATTACATTGACCAACAAGAATCACGTGCTTATATAATTCCAAATCCGACAACAACACGTGGCCGCCCCCTAGGTGTAAAGTCGTGCTCTAATCCCAAGGAGGATTTAGCTAATGGAAAGGGAATGATAGTTGAAACCTCATCTTATTCCATAAATAGAAGATGTGGATGTCATGGCTGAGGAGACGGATTTGTCAACCTGAGGTACCACGATGAATGATTTCTTATTGCAGACCCATACTGATCTGAGCTTGTGTCTGACAAAAGGAAACAAACACAGTCTGACATAAGCATGCACAGACGAAAGATTTAAATGAGATGGCCATATTACACTCCTGGAAGTTGTGGAATGATATTATATAAATAGATCAGTTAAGTTTTTGTAAAGAGGAGGTGCTTTCATAGGCTAGAGAGCCAAGAGAGTTTTAGGAGTAGGGCTCTGTATTTTTCAGTTGTAAGCATGAGGGCTTGGATTGTAAATATTGTGTTATTGAAGATTCCTTTAAGATGTGTTTATCAGACTATCTTATTAGTTTACATTCTTTTCTATTTTTCTTGTCTGGATGTAATCTCTTTGATCTATGGATTCCTGAGGTAGTAGAGGATCTGTCGTCATCTTTCCCATCTTTCATGGTTCATCGCTCATATATTTTATGTTTTTCTTCTTGTTTGTATGTAGCATCTCTCCGATCTATGGATTCCTAAGGAGGTAGAGGATCTGATGTCACATTCCCCATCTTTCATGGTTCATCACTCAGACATTTTATGTCTTCTTTCTCCTCATCACCACATAAATCCTTTTTCTGATAGAAAATTTAAATTCCTTCATTATTCATGATACCTATGACTCCATAGCCCAACAGTCCCAACTGATATGCAATTACTTATGTTATCTTTCCCTCTCCCTGCAGTCTTAATGATCCACCTACTTGAACCATTTTAATCCATTTACATTTTTTTGATGGGTACTGGGCTTATCCTCTTGCAATCAGAGGGTGACTCTCAGTGCTAACAAGCTCCATTAGGGAGAGGAGGTATAGGTTTTGTATTCCTACCTACTAGCCTATGTATCATGTAATAGTTTGAAAAACATATGTTTTATGTTTTTTACTAGAGGTTACATATTTTCATAATGGTATGTGATGGATTCAGTCGCTTACGAGGTCCTCTTGAGGGGCATGAAATGAGGTGTCAATCCTTATTCCTTAGTGACCATTAATTTATCACCATTGGTGAATGAGTTGGGTTATTTAAGTCTCTACCATGACACTATCCCTCATAATTGAAAAATTATACTTGAAGAGCATGTATAAACATGTCACCCTTGGTACATACTAGTAGGTAGTACTTGAAGGGCATGTAGGTGCATGGCAACCTTGGTATCATGCACTTGAAGAGTTTTAGAAGTTATGTATAGATCTCCATGCAAGGTACTTAAAGAGTTGTAGTGATCATGTGTATCTCTTAATACTGAATACTTGGAGGATCTGATTTAACTTCGTCTCACCCTTGGGACTAAATTTGATTCAATTTATGTATACTTTGGAGAAAGGTATTTGTTGGAATATGCATCTTATTTTAACATGGGAAATCAAATGAAATTGAATAAATTGTTTTAATGATCATATAGAATGGGGTGAGTTAAAAGGAAATAAAAAAAACATTAATTAAATATAAAATATAAATTTCATGTGCACCTAGTCAATGAGGGAAAAGGAAAGGGATATAAGGAACATCTAAGAGTGAAAATAGGAGAAGAGGTTGGTATGTGATGAATAATCTTCATTTTTCATTTTAAAAAAAAGAATTACTTGTGCATGGAGTGACACATGGGTGGGTGAATAATATGCAATTAGTAATTAAAGAATTAGTATTTTGCATGATATGGAAAAATGGCATGAGCCCCAAAGGCTATATAAGAAACGAGTATTGAGATTGAGAGCTCATCTTTTTGTGCCCTAATGCTAGATGGATGTCGTAATGCTCCATTTTTTCTTGGTGAGTTGGTGTTGATTTTGGCCTCAAGAATGTTCTAGTACCATAGAGGTGGGGATCTAAAATTTTCTATAGGAGCCACACATTCTACATGCTTTTTTTTGTACTCTTCTCATACAATCCATTGCAACTCGAGGTCCCTATGGAAGAAGAGTACCCATTTAGGATTTGGTGGGGTGGTTATCCAGTAAGATATTTTTATATTTGGAAAATCATAATTGGACTTAATACTTAGGGAAATATCATAATTAAAGAACAGTCAAAGGAGGATCTTTATAGCCACCATAAAAAGGTACGAAGTTCTAGAAAATTCAATTTATAGACAAGAAACTTGTAACTTTAAATTTTCTTTGGGGTTTTGTATTTTAGAGAAATTGTGAATTAAATATTGCATGGGTGAATTATACAACTAGAATAGAGTTAGGATATATATTTATAGTTGTTATAAAACCTAAATAAATATCTCATACTTTATCAGGACCTACATGATTCGTTATGGGAAATATTATTAAATTTTCCCCATAAAATAGATGTTCGACAGAATAGTGTGTTCCCACACAGGATGAAAACCTTTATTAACCACTCACACAACCAAATAAAATATAAACACACCAATATTTTTACATGATTAAAATCCTCAAAGAGGGAAACAATCCATGATCCCAACCGATGTGGCCACTTGAGGCAATATATTAATGCAAAAGAAAAATATTTTACAAGAGAGTTTCTCACAATCGATCATCAACAAATGACCCTTCATGCTATGTAAATATATATTGTGGACCAATCAAGTGCTAAGACACAAATTAATATAGTTTTTAAGACGAAGGAGAATACAACACATCAAATCATTCTATGTCTAGAACATATTGTGACCATCATATTACATAACTATAAATGCATACTAATGTATACTAAAGAAACACACTAATAAACACACGTTTTTCTAAAGACACATTAGAAAAAGTTGTTTCCTAAGTTTTAAAATATCCTAACATCCCCCCTTAAGAAGAACTTTGGATAGGTTTGAAGGATTTACAAAGGAGACACAATAGGAGAATGAATGAGGCATTAGAGCCTATCCCCTCTCAATGACAACTTCTTGAACTCATAACATAGATCAAAGTATGGAAAACGTCACTTATGTAAGAGAATTTGTGAAAATGTATGCAATTTGATATTTTGTAGGGAAAAAGATAAGCTAAATAACACAATCATGAATGATATTTCTGGTGAAGTGCATGGTGTAGCTTGATGTGTTTTTTGTGTTGATGTTGAACTATATATTTGGAAATCTTGATGTCACTCTGATTGTTGAACCAAAGGGTGTTTGAATGTTACTACTAGAATCCAAACTCTAAAAGGATCTATTGAAGCCACAAGGATTCTTGACTTACATTAATCATTGCTCGGTACTCTACTTTTGATGAAGAAAGAGAAATATCATGTTGTTTCTTACAATCCCAATTGATAAGTCCATAACCAAGACTGGAAACATAACCTGTAGTATACTTTGTATCATTAGGGTTGTGATCTCAATTTAAATCAATGAGACAAACAAAAAAATGAATCCCCCTTGAACCGCAATGTACCCCAAACTGAACTATAACTCAGACATACCAAAGTTTTTTTTTTTCTTTCAAATGGATTTCATGGGTTGTTTCCATATACTAGACAACAAGACTTATAACAAACGAAATATTAGGATGGGTATGAGTTAAATCCAAGAGTATACTAACTAACTCATGATACAGAGTGGCATCAACTTCAGGAATAGTATAGGTGGTAGCTATTGGATCAATATTATCTCCACTCTCCTTGTTGGGGGGTTTAAGACCCAGGCTTCATAAAGCTTGACCAACAAAAAATATTAGGAGTTAACATATTCAATCTTCAATATAGGAAAGAAGAAGGTCTCACCCGAGATGCCATGAGAATCACAGAGAAGGTACAATGGATACAAGGAAGCCTCTCAAGAACAAATATATTCATTCATCCATAACCAAATACATAGTAATAAGTATTGAAAAGTAAAGAAAATATACATCCTTGGAAGATATGAAATATAAATGATGATCATTCAGGTTGTCATGGTTTCTCATCGCTCACCCAGAGGTAAGGACAATAGTACGTTCATTTTTCATGTGACTTCTACTTCTATAGCTTAGATTTTTTCATCAATGAAATGGATTTCAGGTGGATTCTAGAGATGAGATCAGAGTATCAAGCTATACTCAACAATTCCTACGAAATCATTGATGTTCACTTGGACATTGTGTTTTGCTTCCTTGGCCAGGGTGATCTTTTGTTTCAATTCTTGATTATCTGGGGTAGGATTCTTGAGCTTCTCACGAAGCTCGATATTTTGAATTTCTAGAAATTGAACATGCTCCTTTACCACACAAATTTTATGAGGTTCTAGCATGTCTATATGATCATCCCCAAGCTTGGTTAAATGTGCATAACCCTCATCCACAGTATTGATTATTTCTTTATGATTGTAAGAACCATTTCATGTTGGTATTTACTTTCTACATGTGTGGTGACTTCCATGGCATGGAGTACTTTGAGCTCTCGATGTGAAACCTATACTTCTTGTAATGCCCACACTTCATGTTGATTCTTATCCTAAGTGTCTTTGTTCATTGTGAATTCAATCTCATGATGTTTTCACAGTTGTTCATATGAGTGGTTGAGTTCCTGTTGGTCTTAAACTATGCACCTAACTGCTAGAGGGTAGAGCTAGGCCACCTCAAGTTTGGAATGGTTGGTTTTTTTATTATTTGATGTTTTGGTTAGTTGGAGGGTTGGTTTACCAAGGAAAAAAAATTTTTGGGTTGTAAAAATTATATGGATTAGGGTCCTCCTTATTTGGTGTCATACAAGTGACAGACAAGTGAGATAATAGAGAGAAGAACAAAGGGAAACAATAAACAACTCAATGAATAATATGTTGCAAGAATTTTAAGTCTTAAAATAGTATTTCAGGGCATTAAAAAAGTATCCAAACACAATTTCATGCAAGATAATCTCTCCACGTCAGCCAACCAGCCAGCCAGCCATGTCAAGCACACGCATTCAAAGCTGAAGAAAGGCACAGTCCTCATTTTGATTTTAGAATTGAATGTAATTAAATGTTTAAGCTGGTGAGCTGTGAAACCGTTCCTTTAAGCAGGCTATAGATAAGAAGGCCTTTAATGTTTGTAAGGCTGAGATCTAGATCCGGATAACAGACTAGACAACACATTCAATGTAATTGAATAGGGTAGGTAGATTGGAGGGAAGAGCTCAAAGAGCCCCCTCATGTAAAAAGATCAATTGTATCTCTTTAGTAGTAAGTTGAGAGAGAGTTGAGATAGGGGTATGCTAGAAGAGAGCAGAAGAGAAGGAGTCGAGACCTTGTTACAGGCCATGCTCAAGAACACCTTGTACAAACAGGAATTTGCCAATTTAATATAAATAGAAGCAGTCTTCCCTGCATGTATTTCTGTGTTATGTGGATGTCTGTGAGTGTTCTATGTATGATGTAGATGTATGATATAGGTTTTCATTTTCACGAGTGTGTTTGATTTTCAGGCTTGAGGTTCTTTGTGGTTTCATGCCAGGAGGGCGTGACAAAGTACTGCGATCTCTGGATACCAGTACACTAAGGCAGTTTTGAACTCTGCGGATTCAGACAAAGACGTGCTAGGAGGGCACACAACTGAAATCAACAACTCAAAGAAAGACCTATGAGGTTACTGAATACCTCAGGAGGCAAGGTTGTGTATGAGGGACACAGTTGCGGACAAAATCACTAAGGATTCTGTGGAGCTCTGCCAAGTGGGCATTGAGCATATGCATAGTGGTGCATTGAGAAAGAACTATGTTGTGAGTTCTTAAGGAAGAAACAGAATCACTGAGGATTCTGAGAGCTCTGCCAGGAGGGCATCGAGCAGGTGCAAGGAGTGCATAGAGGACAGAATTGCTGAAGTTCTGTGAGAAGATACTCTGCCAGGAGGGCATTGAGACATTATGTAGATGGGCACAGGGAGAAGAGAACTATTTGAGTTCTGTGAGTTGAAGGAGAATCCACTAAGGTGTCTTCACAGGGTTTCTTAACACCCGGATAGACTCAGCAAGAGGTTGCTTGAGTGAAGGATAGCCAGGAGGGCATCCAAGTATTTCTCCATCTGAGGGAGAAACGAAGAAGGATAAAATCCCTTAGGGGTCTGAGTGTTTGATAAGCTCAGGAGGGATAGTACTTTGCATGTGTGAATACTCTACAGAGGTGCAGAAGTCAAAGAATCCTTCAAGAATTTGAAAGGAGTAAATCTCAGGAGGAATAGCGTCGTGGAGAACGCAAGCGAGGCTTAAAGATGGGGAGCTCGCAGAGAAGGAAGGCAAAGGTCGAGGCCTTTGAGAACTTGGAATTTTCCCAAGCACTGGAAGAAAGTGCAGAAGCTTAGGGGGGAGCACAAAAACTATTGGATCAGCCGAAGAAAGATGGATCGTTGAAGATTTCATGTCCAGAGAGCATCAGAGTGAGCGCACAAGAAGAAATGATCTGCACCATCAGATTCAGAGAGAAATATCGTCAGCTATCAGATCTGGAGAAGGAGTGAATAGGTTACAGTAGAGTCCAAGGTGTAAGCCCAGGAGAATGAGAACCATTGGATCTCATTTAAAAATCTCATTAGCCGTTGGATCAGCCGAAAAGTGCACGGGGTTTAGACCTTCTCAAAGTCGGGCAAGAGTCCCGACACATATCGGGATATCGAGGTGTCAAGAATCGGGAAATCGGAAGTCTCGTGGACAAGAGATCGAGAAATATCTAGGGTGAAAGTCCCAGGAATGATCTGGACCGTCCGTTTGTGGAAACACGTGGCGGGGATCGAGCGACCCATCGGTATTTATACTACTGGGGTTTTGAGTTGACAAAGGATTTTTGTCATCGGGGTATCGTAAACTCTGAAATCGCAAGATTGGATCAGGGCCATCCATTAGTCGGGATGCATGGCGAAGATCCATATTATCGGGGAAAGTCCCGATAGAAAAGTCAAACCGGAGGATCGGGGTTCAGCATTTTGTGAATCCTGAGGACTAGAGGTTGGAGAATTTCATCAGCAGAAACTCTAAAATCCTGAAAGTTAATTAGGGCCATCCATCTTGAGGGGACGCGTGTTGAGGATATAAGATCTCAGGAAGAGTCCCGAAAGGGAAGACTCCATCAGAGTTTCGGGACTTGGCAAATCACGGGTCACGAGGACAAGAAATCAGGTAAATCCATGGGGAAAACCCCATAAGAGATCAGGACCATCCATCATAGGAGGACGCGTGGCAGCAATCAGAGCATTCGAGAGATTTCTTGAAAGGAAAGCTATCTATCGATGTTACGGGGATCGGGATATCGGGAATCCCGTGGACACAAAGTCCATACATTTTGGAGCTTCGAAGTCCAAAACCCCGAAAGGAGGGAAGTGCCATTTATAAGGCCAGTTGTCATCATATCATATAATAGGGATTCGAGAGATCGGCAGTCCCGAGGGAAAATGCATCTGGGCATTTGAAAACTCGAAGTCCTGAGGGAGATCAGGGACCGTTGGTTTCATAGGCGATCACAGTCGTTGATCATGCTAAAGGTGAAAAGGGGTTGTTAGCTGACGTCATATTAGGAATCGAAGGATCAGGGATCCCGTGGAAAAAGCGTCCATGCATTTTGGCATAAGAAATTTCGAAACCCCGAAGGGAGGTGAGGTTGTGGTATTATGAGAACAAGTCACATGGACCATGGCATAGCCAGGAGGGGATAAGGAAAAAAGGGAGCGCATTGGCAAATCGAAGTTCGGGAGTCCACGAGGATAGGGAACTCTTAACATCGGGAAAACAAGAAACCACAAAACCCGAATTTATAAATCGGGGAGAAGTCGTAGGCATGTGCAGGGGCCATGACAGGGAAATAAGGACCTGTGGATCAGATTTTTATTAACGATTCTAGTGGGGATCAAAAGGAGCCGCTTTGGCTCACGAATTTTGGGAATTTGAATGATCCTTTTAACCATGAGGTTGGGCGCAGAGACCCTGCGGGGTATGCGGCTGCGTCAAAGTGGTATCGGATCCTTATTCTTTCTTGTATATTTCAGGCAAGGGAGGCAAAGGAAGAAGACAGAGTACTGAAACTTTGTAAGGATTTTTTTGCAGGTAGGCAGCAGTCCATAGCTAGTCAAGAGGACTATAGGAGAGGCTGAGGCACTCAGGTTTGCAGAGTGACAACAACAGATTTGCCAGGAGGGTAGACAGGGATAACAACATGGCTACTGAAGGCCGTAAGTATGCTAGAAGGGAAAACTTAGAGCTATGGATCCAAAAAGATATAGATGAAGAGCTCGTCGATATAAAGAAAGAAATGGAAAAGCTTGAACTGTGGATGCAGTAGAAAGCCAAGCCGAGATGGGTGTATGAATGGCCCATGAAGAAGCTGAAGATAAATTGGCCAGTCAAGGAGTTGATGGCTAGAAGACAGCGTAGGCTGTTGAGAGGATGGTTGAGGCATGCTAAAAACCTCGAAAGACCTAAAGAAATGGTTCAGGTATGGGAACCAGAGATTGGGAAAGTTATCGATGAAGAGAATGAAATGGGATCAGCTGAGGATCTCAAGAACTTCCAGGAGGGTAGGGAGGAAATTCCAGTTTTCCATGTGGGCAACAAGTTGATAACACTACAGGATCTCAGAGACTGTCAGGAGGACAGCCAGGGAATTTCACATTGCCAGCTGGGCAATGATATGAGGTCACTGCGGGATCTCGAAGACTGCCAGGAGGTCAGTGGAAGTATCTCAGATCGCCAGGTGGGAAGAGATGAGCATTCGAGACTATCTAAAAGTCTCATGAACTCGGAGGTGAGGTCAATTCATCAAGGAGTGCCAATGAAGATGGGATCAGTTGATCTCATAATCTTCCAGGAGAGCAGTGAATAGATCCCATGTTGCCAGGTGGGCAGGGATGAGCAGATGAGTTGAAATCATCCAGAAGAGCTGACAGAGTAGGTGAGCTCAGAGATGGATTTAGATTAGCATATGAAGTTGACAGAAGAGGAGGATCTGAAGGACCTTCTAATGATTGGGGGAATTGAAATACCCCTACCACTTAGATCAAAGGAGGTAGAAGTTTGTGTTGCAAACGAAGCAACAACAACAAAAGAACAGTCAGTTGTGACTATCGGGGAAGAAAAATTGGAGCGGATATTTGAAACTGCCCAAGAAGCAGGAGAGTAAAATGAGCATTCTGAGGAGTGTCTCAAAATATTCAGCCAAGAAGTTGAGGAAGTTGTAGCACTGAAGCAGACAACAGAAGAAGCAGAGAAGAATGATGAGCATTCTGAGGAATGACTTGATATTTTCAGCCAGGAGACTGAAAAGTCTGCAACTTGGGAGTTTGAAGAAGAAGAAGAAGCAGAAAACAATAGTTTGGCTGATCTGTATGAACAAATTGAAGCCCTAGAAAGAAGGGTGAAGGTGCAAGGTGTGCACATCCAACAGGTGAAGTTGGAAGCTGATGAAGAAGACATGGGATATCACGATGATCTACTCATGTGCCGAAAATTATTACAGCTGAGGAGACTGCATGAACAAGGCCAGCCATTAGAGCAGCTGGACCGAATGATAGAAGACATCAGAATACTGATGGTAGATTCAACAGGAACTACCAGAAAGGATAAGTTGGGAAGAAGAGAAGCAGCAGCAGCAGCAGCGCAGAAGCAGCAGCAACAGGAAGATGGAGTGGATGAACAGCTCCAGAGGATGATTTGGGATCCAGGTGTTTGTTGTTGGGTATTCTACCCTACGGACTAATAAGCTAGGGCTCTAAGCTCATATGCAGATCATGACCCTCAAGACTTAACTTTTAACCTTCTACCCGAATCTAAAACCCCTTTTTTCACATGCACACAAGGGAAGAATGAAC
>ML794911.1:173450-197753 GCA_009831015.1 Picea engelmannii | reverse complement strand
CCCAAAACCCAAACAGAGGTGAGAAGTTTCCTAGGACATGTTGGATACTACAAAAGATTTATCAAAATTTCTTCCAAAATAGCTTCTCCTCTGTTTGTGTTACTTATGAAAAATGTTGAATTCAAGTGGACTAATCTTTGCCAAGAAGCATTTAATACACTCAAACATCAATTATCTACAGCTCCTATTCTAAGAGGACCTGATTGGACACTTCCCTTTCATATATCCTCTGATGCTTTAGATACTGCAATAGGAACTATCTTGGGACAAGAATAAAATCATCTCACTTATGCTATTTACTTCATTAGCAAGAATATGACTCCTGCTGAACTTAACTATACAGTTACCAAAAAGGAATTCTTAGCAGTTATCTATGCTATTAATAAATTTCGACATTACATCACTGGATACTCTACTTTTGTCCATACTGATCACTCAACTATCAAATATTTAATGAACAAACCTTTCACAAATGCTCGAGTCACCAAATGGTTACTATTATTACAAGAATTTGATATTACAATTGTAGATAGACCAGGAAAAGAAAATGTAGTTGCTGATTTCCTTTGTCGGTTAACACCTGATGATAATACCCCAGTAGATGATTCCTTTCCCGATGGATATCTATTTGTAGTATCTACTCACTCACCATGGTATGCAGACATTGCTAACTACTTGGTTGCATGGAAGTTACCACCACACCTATCCCACTGAGAGAGAAGAAGAATCATTCAACAAAGTGCTCGGTATAGCTGGATAAGTGGGTGTCTTTTCCACACAGGACTTGATCAAGAAATCCGAAGATGCATTAGAGAAGATGAGGTTTATGATTTACTAAAATCTTGTCATGATGGCCCTTGTGGAGGGATTTTTATTGATAAGAGAACAACACATAAAATTCTCAGGATGGGTTATTATTGGCCCTCACTTTTTAAATATACAAAGAAATATGTTCAGGCCTATGATAGCTGTCAAAGAATGGGTCAAACTGGTCATAGAGATGAAATTCCATTAAATCCCCAGGTAGTACTTGAACCATTTGAAATATGGGACTTAGACTTTGTAGGACCCATTAACCCTGCATCCAATCAAAAAGTTGATATAGTGGTCTGCACATATTATATGACCAAATGGGCGGAAGCTAAAGCACTCCATAGAGCTACTGAAGAAGCGGTTCTAGATTTTCTATTTGAAGACATCTTTGTTAGATTTGGAGTGCCTAGAGAATTAGTTACAGATGGAGGACCTCCTTTCACTTCTCACGGTTTTAAAGCCACCCTTCAAAAATATCATATTCATCATAGGATGACTACACCATACCACCCCCGAGCCAATGGACAGGTGGAAAGAACAAATAAAGTAATAGAAGCCATTCTCACAAAAACAGTGAAGGAAAACATAAAGGATTGGTCTCACAGGCTCCCTGAAGCATTATGGGCTTACAGAACTACCTAGAGAAATACTACAGGATTCTCTCCCTATGAATTAGTTTATGGAAAAAGTTTTGTCTTTCCTATGGAATTTGAAATCAAAACCTTAAGGACTACTTTAGCTGTCAACCTTGGTTTGATCAATGCACAGATAGCCAGGTTGCAGCAACTTAATGAATTGGCTGAAAAAAGACTAGATTCCATTCATCAGACAACTATGATTCAACAACAAAGATCAAAATGGCATGACAAAACCATCAAGCATAAGCAATTCCAAAAAGGTAACTAGTCTTTACTGTATGATTCTCGGTTTAAATAATTTCAAGGGAAACTACATACAAGATGGCTTGGACCTTACGAAGTGGACACTTTTTTACCTAATGGAACAGTAAGGCTCCTCACAATTGATGACTCTAAAACACTGTTATTAGTGAATGGTCATCGACTCCGTCTGTACTAGCACCCCATTTCCAAAGAAGATTTTAAGGCCACATGTGTGGCAAACTCACATTATCTCTTTTTAGAGGGGCCTCCTACCCCTCATTGCAATTAATTTTTTTGAATTTAATTCCTTGAGTATTAGATTAAATTTCTTTTACTAATAATCCCTGTCAAGGAATGGCATGTTACAATTGATTCTTTTGCAGATTCTTGATCAAAGAAAATGCCTACCAAGAAAGGACAATATTACTTCAAGAATATCCAAGATTCATTTTGTGAAGCACTGCTCCCTCTTTCTTCATCACTTTCCAACAACATTTTCCTCATTTTCCCCATCTTCCCCATTGCTGAAACACCACTATTCAGCAATATTTCGCCCTCTTCCCCATTGTTGAAACACCACTGTTCAACAATATTTCACCCTTTTTCTCCATTGCCGAAATACCACTATTCAACAATATTTCGCCCTTTTTCTCCATTGCTGAAACACCACTGTTCAGCAATATTTATCCCTTTTTCTCCATTGCCGAAACACCATTGTTCAACAATATTTTGCCCTTTTCCCCATTGCTGAAACATCACTTTCCAGCAACATTTTCCCTCATTTTTCCCATCTTCCCCATTGCTGAAACATCACTTTCCAACAACATTTTCCCTCGTTTTTCCCATCTTCCCCATTGTTGAAACATCACTTTCCAGCAACATTTTCCCTCATTCTTCCCATCTTCCCCATTGCTGAAACACCACTTTTCAACAATATTTTTCCCTTTTTCCCATTGTTGAAACACCACTGTTCAACAATATTTCATTTTTTCCCCATTTTTGAAACACCGTTGCTTAGCAACATTTCGCCACGGTTGAAACACGATTTCTTCAGCAGTATTTTCCATTGTTAAAACAACACTCTTTAGCAAACATTTTTCTATTCTTTTCCTGTTGTTGAAACACCACTTTCTCAGCATTCCCTATCAATAAAAACATCTGCTTCAGCTCTTTCACTCTCATACTACATTTTGTCCTTTCACGACCCTCTCTCATAATTAAACAAACCCTTAATACAATTTCTCTAATAAATCCAAAGTCTCTCCCATGGTTACTGCAGAACTATTATGGACAGACACTATATTTTTTTGAAATAAGAATCAAAGGTAAAGATGAGGTATGTAAACTTTATATGTAAATACAATTGAACTATGTCTAATGAGAAGATCTCGACTCATTATTATCATTCACTTAAAATCATTATTTTAGCCGTACTTGGGGGGGTAAAATATCGAAATCTTATGCCATCATTTCACATGAACTGACTACTGTCATTCCTTTTTACCCATCATTTCGTTTGTTTTCACCACCATTTGCATGCCTTCACCTGAAAAACTTACTTTTCTCAGAAGCGGTTACTTAACTCTCTGACTGTGCATTTTACTGAGTTGTTAGCTATGGGAGGCCCTGTTATACGATACGAACCCGCCACGAAAGCCTGTTAGAATTGTATCTAGAAGTCTATCAAATTTTTCTGCAGGCAGGCTGGCTGGGTTATTTTCAGAGGCTCCAGGGATTTGATCAACAACAGGTTCTTCAATTTGCTCAAAATATTCAAGAATATTATTCCATTGTTCAAGGGGTTCAGATTTTAGTCACAGATGATGATATAGCATAGGTTTCGGGTCTTTTTGTCACTGGCATTCGCTGGTTCAACCACAAACACATTATCCTTAATGCCCAACAGGATTTTCTCTTGCCAGGAGAACAAATTGAGCCTAGCGTCTGGGGTGTTCGACTTAGCTCGTTGCTGCCTCCTTGGCCGAAAGTTAAAGAGTTTGTCAAGAACTAACTCACCTATGAAGGTCGATACCAGGTAGTCTACCAGTACAATTTTGTCTTGTTGTCTCATTTACGACATGCTAGATTGGTGAATATTCCCTACTATCTGCTCGGATGTCTTAGAAATATGTCTCATTATTGTAAAAAGGATAAAAATCTCGCCCTTTCCCTCACCCATCACCATCTCTCTCAACTACTCATCCAAAAGGGTTTTGCCCAACAAAACCCTCCCCTAAACAACCCACCCATAGACCCTCAAGAAGTTGATTAACACCCTGAAAATCCTCAGGAACAGCAACCACAAAACCTTCCAAACCCTCTAGAAATACCTAACAATCTGCCTACAGACCCAATTGATCCAATTAACCCTCCTACCATACTAAGCTTGCCCCACAACTTACCAGAATCATGTACTCCTATTGTTCATATCCTTAGCGATGATTCTGAACCAGATAACCCTCCCTGCCCCATCACTGAGGAAAAACCCACATGCAAAAGAAAGAAGCAAATTCCTCATTTTCCCTCCTTTTTACAAAGAAAACAAACTAGGACCTCAACAAGAGCAACCACTATTTCCACTTCCCTAAACCCCCAACCCATCTTGCTAAAAGCTCATACACCTCCACCCTCCCAAATTCTGGAATTTTTACCTATTCCACCCATGGGCACTGAAACATAAGAACCAAAGGCCCAATGTACTGTGACATCATTCTCTTTAAATCAAGTAGTTGAAACACAAGAACCAGCTACTCATCCAGTAGCTGAAACACAAGAACTAGCTACTCATTCAGTAGCTGAAACACAAGAATCAACTATAGCTGTTACACAAGAACTAGCTATAGCTGAAACACAAGAACCGACTGCTGATGTTGTTCCTGAAATACAGGAATCAGATTCCCAGGGTGCTGCAACACTACTTTCTCTACATCAAGAAGCTGAAACACAAGAATCAGCTGCTGATCCTGTAGCTGCTCCACAAGAACCAGTTATTGCGGTTGTGACTGTTACACAAGAACCAGTCAACCCTTTTAATACACCCATGAAATATCAACAACCAGAACCAACAATGGCCTCTGTCTTACAAGAAAATGAGTTCCTAAGGTCTGAACTGGAGGCCTACAAGCAAGAGTTAGTAATGGTAAAGAAAGCCTATGACAAGGAACTTAAATTGTATACCCTAGCTTGCATAATGACCATGATAGAGGAAAACACAAAAGAGAATCAGTGTAGAGAGTATATGTGCAGTCAATGTGGGGACATTTATTATCAAGCAGGCTACAAAGTAACTCAAATTCCAATGCCTGGAGCTTCCCCTACACCTACGACTTTTGCAGTCAAAGAAGAAAACCCTGTTGTTACACAAGAACCAGTAGGACCTTCCAAAATTCAAAATGAACCCTGGCCTACAACAACTGCTACATATGAAGCCCCTGTTTTTATTAATAAAGCTATACAAACACTGCCTATTGATGAATCTACCTCTCCTAGCAATATCATCACCCATACTCTTGTGGAACGAGCCACTCAGACCCTACATTAGCCTATCACTTGCGATGCTGAAACACAAACTCAACCATGGGATGAGCAGTCAATAATGGACAAATGGAAAAAAGAGTATGTTGTTACATAAGACAAAAGCCTACAGGAGCACAAACTACTTTGGCTAAACCACATCTATTCAAATTGGGAAGCTTTGGAGAAAAAACGCCAAGAATCCCATGCCCATAAGAAGCAGAATGAAGAGCTAAAAGGAAAATTTCTCCTGATGTTTGACTTGGCACAAAAATTGTTGGATGCTAGGAAACCATCCTCCAATTTTTCTCTTTTCCTCATAGAACGACTTACATTTTTTCAGATTAAATCAATCAATGAAGGCAGACCCCACGTAGTGTTAAATCCAATAGATTTTGTTAGAAATTTTGTAGAAGCCTCTACTATTGATCAACACCTCCTATGTGAGGTATATCTTCATAATGAAGCCATCCCTGAGAACCGACAGCTTAACCTTAACCCTCTTGTCAGTGATATCCAGATTCGGGCACTCACCTCCTTCCTTAACAATCAGATTACATGGCAGAATGACTTCCTAGCTGCCAAGCATAATGAAGATAACCGCCTCCTCTAGATACGACCATAACCACATAACGCTGCCACCTTTGTTGCAGAGTATTATCAATTTTTGAAGAAACCAGGGATGATTCAATATATTCGATAGCTACAGACAACAGTACTTCAGGATTGTCAACAGTTTATTAAATCCACAGAGATCACTACCCTACAAGAAAATAACATGTTTAGGCAACAATCTTCTGAGAAAAGGCAGGAGCATAATCCCTTTAGTCCTACCAATCTTGAGACAACAATCTCCCGGGTACCTAGCTACATCAAATGTGTTCAGCAATGTGCTGAAAGCTGGATAGGTTATCAGTTCCATTTTCCTATTCTGTGGATGCCAGTAGAGAAATATCAAGTTCATCATAAGTTTCCCAAGAAGGTTGAAACAACAGCTTGGCAAAGGCTACAATGCATTCAAAGATTCAAAGGTTCAATAGACAACACTTTCCACAGCTACTGCTTAAGTAATTTGCATGCTCAGAGTCGGTATCCAGATTTTGATTCAGATTGAAGTTGCCTGAGGACATGCAACCTTTTTAGTTGGGGGGGATGTTAGGACCCTATAATGTACCTTTTTGTTCATAATTTTTGTTATCATTACATCCTTTTCCCACTCACATTTAAGCCTACATTATCACCTTAACCTATCTTTCCAAAGGTATATAACATTTCTTCTCTTTGCTATATGTTTAATTTGTTTTACATGTAATTTTACATTACTCTCATACTTAGCCATCGATCAGAAACATATAGTTGCTGAAACAGTTCAAACTGTAGATTATTGTTGTTGCTTGAAGACTCGTTGCTAAAACAGTCAACAACACACAAATCCCGTTGCTGAAACAGTCCGTGATTTGCGATGCTAGAACAACAATTCACACAACAGTAACAAGAAGGAGCTGTTACACTGGCCGCAATAGCCGCACCTTAAGCCAACACCAACCATCCCTATTGCTCGAGACCACGTTGCTGAAACAGTCAAATAGAACGCAAATCTCGTTGCTTGATTTGTGATGCTGAAACAGTATACAACAATAGTAACAAGAAGATAAATAAAGAAACTGTTACACCGGCCACAACAGCTACACCTCAACCCAACACCATTCCAACTATTGTAATAAATTTTTTCTACGGGAGATCAGAATATCCTATTCCAGCATAGAAGATTAGATCTGACTAAGAATAGGATTCACATGTGCACATGTAATTTTATGATCAATTTTATTGAGAGGATTCTCCTCTTTAAATAAGGGAAAATCATCACTAGAAGGGGGATATTTTTTGGCTAGAAAGGAATTACAAAGAAGGGCGTGTTCACTTTGGATATTGTAACATGATACAATTGACAGATGAATAAAAGATTATTCTGAGCATTTCTTCTTAGTTCCTTTCATTTCTGGGGAATCTTGTGAGAAGGGAGGGCCCACCTTCTTCACAAGATTCACCCATTAGTTCTGTAGTGTGTTAGTATTATTTTTGTTCATGCCTTGTTTAAACTCTGTTTTGCTGAAACTCTACTTTACTAAACTCTGTTTTGCTAAAACTCTACTTTACTGATTGTTACATTGTTTTCATACAATTCATTCCTGGGTAACTGTTAATCATTTTGATTGGTAATTTTGCTTGATGAATTTATGAAAGTGTGATAATCAGAGTCAGGTGTTGAAGATTCCTGCTTCGGGAATAGGGTCCTATTCTCTTTTATAAGATAGTTAGCCTCCAGTACTTGTCAATCATTTTGATTAGTAATGAGTTCATGAAAGTGTGATAATCAGAGACAGGTGCTGAAGATTCCTGCTTGGGGAATATGGTCATGTTCTCTGTTATAAGATAGTTAGCCTTCAGTACTTGTCAATAATTTTGATTAGTAATGAGTTCATGAAAGTGTGATAGTCGGAAACAGGTGCTGAAGATTCCTGCTTGGGGAATAGGGTCCTATTCTCTGTTAAAGAATAGTTAGTCTTCCTTGGAGTATCCTAAAAGATTTCTTTTTCTAGGTTGTTGTTTCTTAATGTAATCCAGGATTCTTCTAATAATTATTTCCTTAAACCTCAAACTCTGCAATAGATAGATTGCTTTTCTGTAATTCAAAGTAGAACTTCAGTCTGTTCAAGGCAAGGTGTGATTAATGTACTACAACTCTAGATTGCTTTTGAGATTGAGCATATACAGTGTGTGATTGCCTTTGAAATAAACAGACTTCCCTGGGTTGACAATTTATGTAACACTTAATTGTTTAGTTAATAAGAAATTACATTGACCAACAAGAATCACGTGCTTATATAATTCCAAATCCGACAACAACACGTGGCTTCCCCCTAGGCATAAATCCATGCTCTAATCCCAAGGAGGATTTAGCTAATGGAAAGGGACTAATAGTTGAAACCTCATCTTATTCCATAAATAGAAGATGTGGAAGTCATGGTTGAGGAGATGTATTTGTCAGCCTAAGGTACCACGATGAATGATTTCTTATTGCAGACCCATACTGATCTGAGCTTGTGTCTGACAGGAGGAAACAAACACAGTCTGACAGAAGGATGCACAGACGAAAGATTTAAATGAGATGGCCATATTACACTCTTGGAAGTTGTGGAATGATATTATATAAATAGATTAGTTAAGTTTTTGTAAAGAGGAGGTGCTTTCATAGGCTGGAGAGCCGAGAGAGTTTTAGGAGTAGGGCTCTCTATTTTTCAGTTGTAAGCATGAGGGCTTGGATTGTAAATATTGTGTTATTGAAGATTCCTTTAAGATGTATTTATCAGACTATCTTATTAGTTTACATTCTTTTCTATTTTTCTTGTCTAGATGTAATCTCTTTGATCAATGGATTCCTGAGGCAGTAAAGGATCTGTCGTCATCTTTCCCATCTTTCATGGTTCATGGTTCATATATTTTATGTTTTCCTTCTTGTTTGTATGTAGCATCTCTCCGATCTATGGATTCCTAAGGAGGTAGAGGATCTGATGTCACATTCCCCATCTATCATGGTTCATCACTCAGACATTTTATGTATTCTTTCTCCTCATCACCACATAAATCCTTTTTCTGATAGAAAATTTAAATTCCTTCATTATTCATGATACCTATGACTCCATAGCCCAACAGTCCCAACTGATATGCAATTACTTATGTTATTTTTCTCTCTCCCTGTAGTCTTAATGATCCACCTACTTGAGCCATTTTAATCCATTTACGTTTTTTTGATGGGTGCTAGGCTTATCCTCTTGCAATCGGAGGGTGACTCTCAGTGCTAACAAGCTCCATTAGGGAGACGAGGTATAGGTTTTGTATTCCTACCTACTAGCCTATGTATCATGTAATAGTTTGAAAAACATATGTTTTATGTTTTATACTAGAGGTTACATATTTCCATAATGGTATGTGATGGATTCAGTCACTTACGAGGTCCTCTTGAGGGGCGTGAAATGAGGTGTCAATCCTTATTCCTTAGTGACCATTAATTTATCACCATTGGTGAATGAGTTGGGTTATTTAAGTCTCTACCATGACACTATCCCTCATAATTGAAAAATTATCCTTGAAGAGCATGTATAAACATGTCACCCTTGGTACATACTGGTAGGTAGTACTTGAAGGGCATGTAGGTGCATGGCAGCCTTGGTATCATGCACTTGAAGAGTTTTAGAAGTTATGTATAGATCTCCATGCAAGGTACTTAAAGAGTTGTAGTGATCATGTGTATCTCTTAATACTGAATACTTGGAGGATCTGATTTAACTTCGTCTCACCCTTGGGACTAAATTTGATTCAATTTATGTATACTTTGGAGAAAGGTATTTGTTGGAATATGCATCTTATTTTAACATGGGAAATCAAATGAAATTGAATAAATTGTTTTAATGATCATATAGAATGGGGTGAGTTAAAAGGAAATAAAAAAAACATTAATTAAATATAAAATATAAATTTCATGTGCACCTAGTCAATGAGGGAAAAGGAAAGGGATATAAGGAACATCTAAGAGTGAAAATAGGAGAAGAGGTTGGTATGTGATGAATAATCTTCATTTTTCATTTTAAAAAAAAGAATTACTTGTGCATGGAGTGACACATGGGTGGGTGAATAATATGCAATTAGTAATTAAAGAATTAGTATTTTGCATGATATGGAAAAATGGCATGAGCCCCAAAGGCTATATAAGAAACGAGTATTGAGATTGAGAGCTCATCTTTTTGTGCCCTAATGCTAGATGGATGTCGTAATGCTCCATTTTTTCTTGGTGAGTTGGTGTTGATTTTGGCCTCAAGAATGTTCTAGTACCATAGAGGTGGGGATCTAAAATTTTCTATAGGAGCCACACATTCTACATGCTTTTTTTTGTACTCTTCTCATACAATCCATTGCAACTCGAGGTCCCTATGGAAGAAGAGTACCCATTTAGGATTTGGTGGGGTGGTTATCCAGTAAGATATTTTTATATTTGGAAAATCATAATTGGACTTAATACTTAGGGAAATATCATAATTAAAGAACAGTCAAAGGAGGATCTTTATAGCCACCATAAAAAGGTACGAAGTTCTAGAAAATTCAATTTATAGACAAGAAACTTGTAACTTTAAATTTTCTTTGGGGTTTTGTATTTTAGAGAAATTGTGAATTAAATATTGCATGGGTGAATTATACAACTAGAATAGAGTTAGGATATATATTTATAGTTGTTATAAAACCTAAATAAATATCTCATACTTTATCAGGACCTACATGATTCGTTATGGGAAATATTATTAAATTTTCCCCATAAAATAGATGTTCGACAGAATAGTGTGTTCCCACACAGGATGAAAACCTTTATTAACCACTCACACAACCAAATAAAATATAAACACACCAATATTTTTACATGATTAAAATCCTCAAAGAGGGAAACAATCCATGATCCCAACCGATGTGGCCACTTGAGGCAATATATTAATGCAAAAGAAAAATATTTTACAAGAGAGTTTCTCACAATCGATCATCAACAAATGACCCTTCATGCTATGTAAATATATATTGTGGACCAATCAAGTGCTAAGACACAAATTAATATAGTTTTTAAGACGAAGGAGAATACAACACATCAAATCATTCTATGTCTAGAACATATTGTGACCATCATATTACATAACTATAAATGCATACTAATGTATACTAAAGAAACACACTAATAAACACACGTTTTTCTAAAGACACATTAGAAAAAGTTGTTTCCTAAGTTTTAAAATATCCTAACATCCCCCCTTAAGAAGAACTTTGGATAGGTTTGAAGGATTTACAAAGGAGACACAATAGGAGAATGAATGAGGCATTAGAGCCTATCCCCTCTCAATGACAACTTCTTGAACTCATAACATAGATCAAAGTATGGAAAACGTCACTTATGTAAGAGAATTTGTGAAAATGTATGCAATTTGATATTTTGTAGGGAAAAAGATAAGCTAAATAACACAATCATGAATGATATTTCTGGTGAAGTGCATGGTGTAGCTTGATGTGTTTTTTGTGTTGATGTTGAACTATATATTTGGAAATCTTGATGTCACTCTGATTGTTGAACCAAAGGGTGTTTGAATGTTACTACTAGAATCCAAACTCTAAAAGGATCTATTGAAGCCACAAGGATTCTTGACTTACATTAATCATTGCTCGGTACTCTACTTTTGATGAAGAAAGAGAAATATCATGTTGTTTCTTACAATCCCAATTGATAAGTCCATAACCAAGACTGGAAACATAACCTGTAGTATACTTTGTATCATTAGGGTTGTGATCTCAATTTAAATCAATGAGACAAACAAAAAAATGAATCCCCCTTGAACCGCAATGTACCCCAAACTGAACTATAACTCAGACATACCAAAGTTTTTTTTTTTCTTTCAAATGGATTTCATGGGTTGTTTCCATATACTAGACAACAAGACTTATAACAAACGAAATATTAGGATGGGTATGAGTTAAATCCAAGAGTATACTAACTAACTCATGATACAGAGTGGCATCAACTTCAGGAATAGTATAGGTGGTAGCTATTGGATCAATATTATCTCCACTCTCCTTGTTGGGGGGTTTAAGACCCAGGCTTCATAAAGCTTGACCAACAAAAAATATTAGGAGTTAACATATTCAATCTTCAATATAGGATAGAAGAAGGTCTCACCTGAGATGCCATGAGAATCATAGAGAAGGGACAATGGATACAAGGAAGCCTCTCACGAACAAATATATTCATTCATCCATAACCAAATACATAGTAATAAGTATTGAAAAGTAAAGAAAATATACATCCTTGGAAGATATGAAATATAAATGACGATCATTTAGGTTGTCATGGTTTCTCATCGCTCACCCAGAGGTAAGGACAATAGTACGTTCATTTTTCATGTGACTTCTACTTCTGTAGCTTAGATTTTTTCATCAATGAAATGGATTTCAGGTGGATTCTAGAGATGAGATCAGAGTGTCAAGCTATACTCAACAATTCCTACGAAATCATTGATGTTCACTTGGACATTTCATGTTGCTTCCTTGTCCAAGGTGATCTTTTATTTCAATTCTTGATTATCTGGGGTAGGATTCTTGAGCTTCTCACGAAGCTCGATATTTTGAATTTCTAGAAATTGAACATGCTCCTTTACCGCACAAATTTTCTGAGGTTCTAGCATGTCTATATGATCATCCCCAAGCTTGGTTAAATGTTCATAACCCTCATCCACAGTATTGATTATTTCTTTATGATTGTAAGAACCATTTCATGTTGGTATTTACTTTCTACATGTGTGGTGACTTCCATGGCATAGAGTACTTTGAGCTCTCGATGTGAAACCTCTACTTCTTGTAATGCCCACACTTCATGTTGATGCTTATCCTAAGTGTCTTTGTGCATGGTGAATTCAATCTCATGATGTTTTCACAGTTGTTCATATGAGTGGTTGAGTTCTTGTTGGTCTTAAACTATGCACCTAACTGCTAGAGGGTAGAGCTAGGCCACCTCAAGTTTGGAATGGTTGGTTTTTTTATTATTTGATTTTTTGGTTAGTTGGAGGGTTGGTTTACCAAGGAAAAAACATGGTTGGGTTGTAAAAATTATATGGATTAGGGTCCTCCTTAGTTGGTGTCATACAAGTGACAGACAAGTGAGATAATAGAGAGAAGAACAAAGGGAAACAATAAACAACTCAATGAATAATATGTTGCAAGAATTTTAAGTCTTAAAATAGTATTTCAGGGCATTAAACAAGTATCCAAACACAATTTGATGCAAGAGAATCTCTCCACGTCATCCAACCAGCCAACCAGCCACGTCAAGCGCACGCATTCAAAGCTGAAGAAAGGCACAGTCCTCATTTTGATTTTAGAATTAAATGTAATTAAATGTTTAAGCTAGTGAGTTGTGAAACCATGCCTTTGCGCAGGTTGTAGATAAGAAGGCCTTTAATGTTTGTAAGGCTGAGATCTAGATCCGGATAATGGACTAGACAACACATTCAATGTAATTGAATAGGGTAGGTAGATTGGAGGGAAGAGCTCGAAGAGCCCCCTCATGTAAAAAGATCATTTGTATCTCTTTAGTAGTAAGTTGAGAGAGAGTTGAGATAGGGGTCTGCTAGAAGAGAGCAGAAGAGAAGGAGCCGAGACCTTGTTACAGGCTGTGCTTAGGAACACCTTGTACAAACAGGAATTTGCCAATTTAATATAAATAGAAGCAATCTTTCCTGCATGTATTTCTGTGTTATGTGGATGTCTATGAGTGTTCTCTGTATGATGTAGATGTATGCTATAGGATTTCATTTGTAGGAGTGTGTTTGATTTTTAGGCTTGAGGTTCTTTGTGGTTTCATGCCAGGAGGGCATGACAGAGTACGGCGGTCTCTGGATACCAGTACACTAAGGCAGTTTTGAACTCTGCGGATTTAGACAAAGACGTGCTAGGCGGGCACACAACTGAAATCAACAACTCAGAGAAAGACCTATGAGGTTACTGAATACCTCAGGAGGCAAGGCTATGTATGAGGGACACAGTTGCGGACAAAATCACTGAGGATTCTGTGGAGCTCTGCCAAGTGAGCATTGAGCATATGCACAGTGGTGCATTGAGAAAGAACTCTATTGTGAGTTCTTAAGGAAGAACCAGAATCACTGAGGATTCTGAGAGCTCTACCAGGAGGGTATCGAGTAGGTGCAAGGAGTGCACAGAGGACATAATTTCTGAAGTTCTATGAGAAGATACTCTGCCATGAGGGCATTGAGACATTATGCAAATGGGCACAGGGAGAAGAGAACTCTTTGAGTTATGTGCGTTGAAGGAGAATCCACTGAGGTGTCTTCACAGGGTTTCTTAACACCCTGATAGACTCAACAAGAGGTTGCTTGAGTGAAGGATAGCCAGGAGGGCATCCAAGTATTTCTCCATCTGAGGGAGAAAGGAAGAAGGATAAAATACCTTAGGGGTCTGAGTGTTTGAGAAGCTCAGGAGGGATAGTACTTTGCATGTGTGAATACTCTGCAGAGGTGCAGAAGTCAAAGAATCCTTCAAGGATTCGAAAGGAGTAAATATCAGGAGGAATAGCATCATGGAGAATGCAAACGAGGCTTAAAGTTGGGGAGCTCGTAGAGAAGGAAGGAAAAGGTCGAGGCCTTTGAGAACTTGGAATTTTCCCAAGAACTGGAAGAAAGTGCAGAAGATCAGGGGGGAGCACAACAGCTGTTGGATCGGCCGAAGAAAGCTGGACCATTGAAGATTTCATGTCCAGAGAGCATCAGAGTGAGCGCACAAGAAGAAATGATCTGCACCGTCAGATTCAGAGAGAAATCCCGTCAGCCGCCAGATCTGGAGAAGGAGCAAAGAGGTTATGGTAGAGTCCAAGGTGTAAGCCCAGGAGAATGAGAACCATTGGATCTCATTCAGAAATCTCGTTAGCCATTGGATCAGCCAGAAAGTGCATGGGGTTTAGACCTTCTCAAAGCCGGGAAAGAGTCCCAATACATATCGGGATATCGAGGTGTCAGGAATCGGGAAATCGAAATTCTTGTCGATAAGAGATCGGGAAATCTCCAGGGTGAAAGTCTCGGGAATGATCTGGACCGTCCGTTTGTGGAGACATGTGGCAGGGATCGAGCGACCCATCAGTATTTCTACTACTGGGGTTTTGAGTTGACAGAGGATTTCTGTCATCGGGGTATCGTAAACTCTGAAATCGCGAGATTGGATCAGGGCCATCCATCAGTCAGGATGCGTGGCAAAGATCCATATTATCGAGGAAAGTCCCGATAGAAAAGTCAAACCGGAGGATCGAGATTCGACGTTTTGCGAATCCTGAGGACTAGAGGTCGGAGCATTTCATCAGCAGAAACTCTAAAATCCTGAGAGTTAATTAGGGCCATCCATCTTGAGGGGACGCGTGTCGAGGATCTAAGATCTCAGGAAAAGTCCCGAAAGGGAAGACTCCATCAGAGTTTCGAGACTTGGAAAATCGTGGGTCACGAGGACAAGAAATCGGGTAAATCCATAGGGGAAACCCCATAAGCGATCAGGACCGTCCATCATAGGAGGATGCATGGCAGCAATCGGAGCATTCGGGATATTTCTTGAAAGGAAAGCTATCTATCGATGTTACGGGGATCGGGATATCAGGAATCCCATGGACACAAAGTCCATACATTTCGGAGCTTCGAAATCCAAAACCCCGAAAGGAGGGAAGTGCCATTTATAAGGCCAGCTGTCATCATATTGGAGAATAAGGATTCGAGAGATCGACAGTCCCGAGGGAAAATGCATCTGGGCATTTGAAAACTCGAAGTCCCAAGGGAGATCAGGGACCGTTGGTTTCATAGGTGATCACAGTCGTTGATCGTGCTAAAGGTGAAAAGGGGTTGTTAGCTGACGTCATATCATGAATCGGAGGATCAGGGATCCCGTGGACAAAGCGTCTGTGAATTTCAGCATAAGAAAGTCCAAAACCCCGAAGGGAGGTGAGGCTATGGTATTATGAGAACAAGTCACATGGACCATGGCATAGCCAGGAGGGGCTAAGGCAAAAAGGGAGCGCATCGGCAAATCGAAGTTTGGGAGTCCACGAGGATAGGGAACTATTGACATCGGGAAAACAAGAAACCCCGAAACCCAAATTTATAAATCGGGTTGAAGTCGTAGGCACGTGCAGGGGCCATGACAAGGAAATAAGGACCTGTGGATCGGATTTTTATTAACGATTCCAGTGGGGATCAAAAGGATCCGCTTCAGCTCACGAATTTTGGGAATTTGAACGATCCTTTTGACCATGAGGTTGGGCACAGAGACCCTGCAGGGTATGTGGCTGCGTCAAAGTGGTATCAGAGCCTGATTCTTGCTTGTATATTTCAGGCAAGGGAGGCAAAGGAAGAAGATAGAGTACTGAAACTCTGTAAGGATTTTTTTGCAGGTAGGCAGCAGTCCATATCCAGTCAGGAGGACTATAGGAGAGGCTGAGGCACTCAAGTTTGCAGAGTGACAACAACAGATTTGCTAGGAGGGTAGACAGGGACAACAACATGGCTACTGAAGGCTGTATGTATGCTAGAAGGAAAAACTTAGAGCTATGGAGCCAAGAAGATATATATGAAGAGCTCGTCGATATAAAGAAAGAAATGGAAAATCTTGAACTGCAGATGCAACAGAAAGCCAAGCTGAGATGGGTGTATGAATGGCCCATGAAGAAGCCGAAGATAAATTGGTCAGTCAAGGAGTTGATGGCTAGAATACAGTGTAGGTTGTTGAGAGGATGGTTGAGGCATGCTAAGAACCTCGACAGACCTAAAGAAATGGTTCATGTGTGGGAACCAGATATTGGGAAAGTTCTCGGTGAAGAGAATGAAATGGGATCAGCTGAGGATCTCAAGAACTTCTAGGAGGACAGGGAGGAAATTCCAGTTTTCCATGTGGGCAACGAGTTGATATCACTACGAGATCTCAGAGACTGTCAGGAGGACAGCCAGGGAATTTCACATTGCCAGTTGGGCAATGATATGAGGTCATTGCGGGATCTCGTAGACTGCTAGGAGGGCAGTGGAAGTATCTCAGATTGCCAGGTGGGCAGAGATGAGCATTCAAGACTATCTGAAAGTATCATGAACTCGGAGGTGAGGTCAATTCAGCAAGGAGTGTCGATGAATATGGGATCAGTTGATCTCATAATCTTCCAGGAGAGCAGTGAACAGATCCCATATTGCCAGGTGGGCAGGGATGAGCAGATGAGTTGGAATCATCTAGAAGAGTTGACAGAGAAGGTGAGCTCAAGGATGGATTTAGATCAGCAGATGCAGTTGACAGAAGAGGAGGATCTAAAGGACCTTCTAATGATTGGGGGAATTGAAATACCCCTACCACTTAGATCAGAGGAGGCAGAAGTCTGTGTTGTAGATGAAGCAACAACAACAAAAGAACAGTCAGTTGTGACTGTCAGGGAAGAAAAATTGGAGCGGATATTTGAAACTGCCCAAGAAGCAGGAGAGGAAAATGAGAATTCTGAGGAGTGTCTCAACATATTCATCCAGGAAGTTGAGGAAGTTGTAGCACTGAAGCGGACAACATAAGAAGCAGAGAAGAATGATGAGCATTCTGAGGAATGGCTTGATATTTTCAGCCAGGAGATTGAAAAGTATGCAACTTGGGAGTTTGCAAAAGAAGAAGAAGAAGAAGTAGACAACATTAGTTTGGCTGATGTGTATGAACAAATTGAAGCCCTGGAAAGAAGGGTGAAGGTTCAGGGCATGCACATCCAACAGGTAAAGTTGGAAGCTGATGAAGAAGGCATGGGAGATCTCGATGATCTGCTCATGTGCCGAAAATTCTTGCAGCTGAGGAGACTGCATGAACAAGGCCAACCATTGGAGTAGCTGGACCAAGTGATAGAAGACATCAGAAGACTAATGGTAGATTCAGTAGGAACTGCCAGCAAGGAGAAGCTGGGCAAAAGAGAAGTAGCAGTAGCAGCAGCGTAGAAGCAGCAACAGCAGGAAGATGGAGTGGATGAACAGCTCCAGAGGCTGATTTGGGATCTAGGTGTTAGCAATATTTCTGGTAAAGGGGGTAAAATGCGAAGGAATGGGTAAAAAACCCACTTTTCCTAAGTTTGGGATGCAAATGCGTCTATGTTTAAATGGAAATCAATTCTGGATGACAGGATTTCATGTTCCCGGATCAACGGCTCGCATCGGATTCCGGAGCCCCCCCGCCTTTCTACCTTTAAGCAGATCGGGGGGGGGTCCGAAATCGGGGGTGCACCTCTTCAATGGTTGATATCAAAGTTCCCGGATCAATGGAACTCAAGGAAATTCCGGACCCCCCCCCGCCTTCCTACCTTTAAGTAGAGGGGGGGGGGGTCCAGAATCAACCGCGCATCTTCCCAATGGCCAAGATCAAAGTGCCTGGATACATGACGCTCAGACGATCCCATCCTTCTCAGTTTCTCTGTTTTAAATCAACATGGGCCCCCCTTCCTACCGTGTCATATTTCATATCATCCACTCACCATATTCCATGTGTCCCACTCCATTCCATGTCAGCCTCCCATTAATAACATGCCCATTATATCTCATCTTATGCTCCCTCTACCTATTGCCTTCTTCCGTGTGTCTTCCCCCATCACTGCTCTCACACCTCATCACTTCACATCTCACCCTCGTAGTTGTGGTTCCACCACCCCCATCATATGCCCCATCCTTCGCGCTGGCCTCCACTCACATTCATCAAGCCATTCAGCTAGTCTAGGCGGCAGCGCGAGGGGCCGTCCACGTCCCAAAAGGTGTCGAGTTGGCCGGACCATCCCCAATCCCAATGAAGCAGTTATTAAGGTAGTTGGTGGTAGTTATACATCACCTCTGCCATAATGGGAAAGTCCGGCAATGAATTAAAGGCACGTCGGTTCGCCCACGGAACTATCAGGATTTCGATTGCATCTGCCATAAGTTGCATGATCATTCAGAGACGGTAGCTATAAATTTTTAGAAGCCATGCAGACACAATATGTTTAATGCAGCGTCTCGATATTGTTGCTGATTGTTTTTTTGAGTATATGTAGGCGTTTTCGCCATTTTTGTATCTATCGATGGTTGAGTAGAGCTTCCGGTTGTAAAGTTTTAACCCAACATTGTTAATCTGATTATGTATGGACTTTTGAGACTTCTTGCCTTATGAATGCCATTTTATTTCATGCCTTTGTTTACACTATGTTAGAGAAACTCGAAATTGGAGGATCCAGTCAAGCTGTAGCTGTTATAGGATGATGTTGTAATGGATCACTGTAACAGTTGCGTTGTCTCTAATCGGTTCTTCTAATTTTCCCAGCGCTGAGTGACTTGGAATTGGAGGATCCAGTCAAGTCCCCTTTTTAGTTTCTTGAGACCCTGAACCAAGAGGATCTTGCATTCAGAGTCTTTCTTCTGTAAACCGCTGAAATCTTGTTGCCCAAAGTTGTTTGTTCACCTTTATTACCAAGTCTTCCACCTGCTCATCTTTTAATTAACCCACTGGCTGAAGTTAGATCAAGACCTCCTTTGTTCCTTACATACCAGACCCGGCCCCTGAGTTAGAATGACATTTCCTTGAGTCTCTCCCCATTTGATCATCCATTAAAACAATCGTGACATTAAACTGATGGGTGTCGGGCTCTGCTCCTGCAAGCAATCCAGGAGTGACTTATGATGCTAACATTTCTGGCACCGTTGCCAGGGATGAAGTTGAATATTTTCCCTGGGATTGAATGACAACAATTAGCTGATTTTGAAGGTGCATCAGATATCAGAACTTGAAGATTGCTACTATGCACCTGGTGACTCCATTGTGATGACTCCACTGGAGCGAACCCGTTGTTTTAATTGTGGCTTCCAGAGGCAGACATATGCGGTCACATCCACAGTTGCCTCTAGCTACACCTGAAGGTGACCCAGAGGCATTTCTCAGAAGAGGAAAGAGCTCTGTAGAAGAAGTTTCCATTGCTAAACCAGGTATTTCCCCATATCCTTCTGTAAGAACTCCTTTTTCTCCTCCTCGATTTCTTAATAGACCTCCTTCAGAGGTTTCCCGTTTCCTAAATTTTGGGAGTGTTCCTGCTGAGTTTTCCCCTCCTGGTCTGGGATTGGAGGGAAAAATCCTTGTCACTCCCCTCTCCTCTGAAGTTGTTCCTTGGCGTAGACCCAGGACTATAGGATATTTCCCCACTCCTGCACAAAGAGGAGCACCTACTGACTTGAGCTCATTAGCTTTATCCTTGAATCATCTCTTGTTCCCCACTCCACTTCGAGGCTCATCCCCGGTAGCCCCTTCATGAAATCCTTCTCCTCCAAGTTCTACTCTACCTAATATCCCTATGGTTGGTGCTAATCCCCCCTCCGAATAGGATGGAATCCATAGTCACTGCTAGATATGCTCCCTTAATCCTACCCCATCCTATGAATCCTCTCCCTGCCAGAGATTACTATCCCAGTGTTCGGAGGAGAGCATAGAAGACTATACAGGGAAGCCCAACTGGCCTACATAATCAGTGATGAAGCTAACCCTACCAATCATCCCATATTTGCCTTGGACACTGATTTAGGCTCCAATTTACTGCAGCTCACCCACACCCCCGAGCCTCCTATGAAACTTAGAAAGCAGCCCATTGTTTCCCCTGAATTTCCTCCCTCCATCACCCCAATCTGGAAAATGTTTTTTGATGGAGCCTGTTCCCGAGAAGGCGCTGGAGCTGGGGTGGTTTTTGTGTCATCTTCTCAGGAGACCATATCCCTTTCATACAAGCTGGAATTTGAAACCACCAACAATGTGGTAGAGTATGAAGCTCTTATCCTAGGATTAAGAGCCGCAAGGGAAATGGGAATTCAAGAGGTAGCAATGTTCGAAGATGCTGATTTGGTAGTCCAGCAGATCAGAAGTACTTATCAAGCCAAACATCCTCGACTCAGGAGTTACAGAAATGAGGTATGGGATCTAATTGACAGTTTCTTCTTAGCATTTAACATTTCTTTCATCCAAAGAGAAGAAAACACAGTGGCAGATTCCTTGGCTACATCAGCAAGCATTTTCAAAGTACCCTTGCCGCCCAAACTGAGGTATGATGTAGAAGTAAAATATAGGCCCTCCATACCTGACAACGTCAAAATTGGAAAGTGTTTGAGGATGATCTCGAGATCAAAAAGTTCTTGGAGACTATTGAAGAATTCTCAGAAATGCATATCGACCAAGATTTCGTCTCTGAGGAAAGGTTTGATGGGGCTGAGTTGCTGAGTAAAATAGCAAAGCATGACATTATTCAGTTGCCTAGCAATCACATTCCAAGGGGACTGGTCCCATTAGAGAGATTTTTTTATGGGAATGATGTGGCAGTAAAGGGGAGAGTTTCAGGTGATGATGCTGACACAGCTGAGTGCAACATTGGCACACCAGAGGAGCCTATGTTTGTCAAGTTGTCAAGGAGTTTGACCAAGGAGCAGAGGGTTGAATATATCGAGTTGCTGAGAGAGTTTTCTGATGTGTTTGCGTGGACCTACGAATACCTCAAGACGTATGACACATCAGTCATTGAGCACAAGATCCCACTGACAGAAGAGGCTAAGCCATTCAAGCAGAAGCTGAGGCAGATAAATCCCATGTTGCTACCTGTCATGGAAAAAGAAGTGAAGAAGATGCTAGATTCCCAAATCATTATCCCCTTGAGATATTCCGAGTGGGTGGCCAATTTGGTCCCAGTAAGGAAGAAAAGTGGGGAAATCATAATCTGTGTTGATTTCAGGAACCTGAACAGGAGCTCAAGGAAAGACAATTATCCCCTACCCAACATGGAGCACATATTGCAGAAGGTCACTAGTGCATCTAGAATATCCATGATTGATGGCTTATCTGGTTACAATAAGATATCAGTCATGCCCGAGGACAGGGAAAAAATGGCCTTCACCACTCCTTGGGGCACATTCATGTATGCCAAAATGCCTTTTGGGCTGATGAATGCAGGAGCAACATTTCAGCAGGCCATGGACATAGCCTTCATCAGGGAGAAAGACCAGTTCATGGTAATCTATCTAGATGACATCATGGTCTTCTCCAGGACAGACAAGGAACACTACTGCCACTTGAAGAGGGTTTTCTTGAAGTGTCGAAGGTTTGGCCTATCTTTAAACCCCAAAAAATATTTGTTCTCTATAAAGGAAGGGAAGCTATTAGGCCATATAGTGTTAGCAGAGGGAGTAAGGATTGACCCTAGTAGGGTAGAAGCGCTTTAGACCCTGTCACTTCCCAGGTCTAAGAAGGAAGTTCAGGCCTTTTTGGGAAAGATAAATTTTCTAAGGAGATTTGTGTCAAATTTTTCTGAGTTGGTGAAACACATCATAGCCATGCTCAGGAAGGGAAATGAAGTGAAATGGACTATTGAACCCAGGTAATCTTTTGTCCAAATAAAGAGGGCATTGACTGAGGCACCTGTGCTAATCAGTCCTGATTATTCTAAAGATTTCCTGATTTTTTCTTTTGCTTCTTGTGATACAGTAGCAACAGTCTTGTTGCAGAAAAATGAGCAAGGGCGAGAGAAACCTATTGCCTTCTTTAGCAAGGCATTGAGAGATGAAAAAATCCAGTACGAGATCATGGAGAAGTAGGCTTATGCCTTGGTGAAAGCCCTCAAAGATTTCAGAGTCTATGTCTTGCACTCAAAGATTATCGCGTACGTCCCTTCTGCCTCTGTGAAGGACATCCTCGTACAGCCTGACATAGATGGGAGAAGAGGTAAATGGATTGCCAAGATCCTGGAGTTTGATCTGGAGGTTAAGCCCACCAAATTGATAAAGGGGTAGGGTTTATCTAAGATGATGGTTGAATCCAACTGCAAAGCTTTGGGGATTAACTTCGTCAATGAACAGGCCGAGTCATCCAACAAGAGTTCCCAAGGCGCTTATCGCTAGAAGCATGCCCCTGGTACAAGGATATCTTGTACTTCCTGCAAGAATTGAGGCCTCCTGATGGCATGGAAAGAAGCAAGGCAAGAGATCTAAAGCTCAGGGCGGTCAGATATTGCCTCATTGACCAGACCTTGTACTGGAAAGATCCTTTAGGGGTATTTTTAAGGTGCCTGGACCCACAAGAAGCCCAGTAGGTTACATTTGATTTCCACAGTGGCCTTTGTGGGGGTCATCATTTCTGGAAGAACACAACCCATAAGATCCTTCGAGCTGGGTATTACTGGCCCACTTTATTCCCTGATGTTTGCAAAAAAATCAGAGCTTGCATCAAATGAAAAAAGTTCTCAAGAAAGCAGCAGCTCAAGCCTCTGCCATTAAAGCCTGTAATAGTTTCAGCACCCTTTCAGTAGTGGGGATTGGACTTCATTGGAGAGATTCATCCTCCCTCAAGTGGCTAGCATAGATGGATCCTGACTACGACAGACTATTTCACCAAATGGATGGAAGCTATCCCCACCAGGAGCACCTCCCACAAAGTAATTATCAGCCTCCTGGAGGATATCATAGCTAGATTGGGCTACCCTAGCAGAATTGTCACTGATAACACCGCCCCCTTCAGGTCTGAACCTCTGGTCAAGTTCTTTGAACAGTTTGAGATCTCACTGGTTCACTCTACTCCCTATTATCCTCAAGGAAATGGACTAGCGGAATCTTCCAACAAAACCCTGATCAAGCTCATTAAAAAATTAGTGGAAGACAATAAAAGGGCCTGGGATTCAAAGCTCAAATTTTCTCTATGGGCTGACCGAGTGACAATGAAGAATTCCCTAGGCATCTCACCCTTCCAACTTGTTTACAGAACATAGGCCATTTTCCCTACTCAGCTCGCCTTATCTGTGGCGAAATTCCTCCAGGACCTTGAAGGAGAGCCTGACAATATGGTCAGAAGGATTCATCAGATAGTGGAAGTGCAGTAGATTAGAGAACAGGTCATGGACAGGGCCTACAACCATCAGCAGAAGATCAAGCAGGCTTTTGACAGGAAAGGCAGAAAGAAAGAATTTGAGCAGGGTGATCTGGTGCTCAAATGGGATGCACCTAGGCAGGACAGGGGCAAGAACAGTAAGTTTGATGCCCTCTGGTTTGGGCCTTTCAATATCCTTGAATTATTCTCGAACAACACATACAGGTTGTAGGATCTAGAAGGTGAAGAAGTTTTTAGTAGCCCAGTAAATGGGCATTTTTTGAAAAAATGTTTTTTGTGAGCCGCAGTCGGCTCTTTTGTTTTTGTAAATATTGTTTTTGTTTTCATTTTAATAAATGACTCCTTAGCCCAACAACAAGGCACTGAATCTGCAAAATTGTTTAGAGCATCACAGTGATGACTCTATCCCCCATGGAGCCAAATGTTAGCGATATTTTGGGTAAGGGGGGTAAAATGTGAAGGAATGGGTAAAAAACTCACTTGTCTTAAGTTCAGGATGCAAATGCATCCGTGTTTAAATGGAAATAAATTCTGGATGGTAGGATTTTGCATGCCCGGATCAACGGCTCGCATCGGAGTCCGA
>ML794911.1:163115-173388 GCA_009831015.1 Picea engelmannii | reverse complement strand
ATCCTTCTCAGCTGCTCTGTTTTAAATCAACGTGGGAACCCTTCCTACCGTGTCATCTTTCATATCATCCACTCACCATATTCCATGTGTCCCGCTCCATTCCATGTTAGCCTCCCATTAATAACAGGCCCATTATATCTCATCTTCTACTCCCTCTGCCTATTGCCTTCCACCGTGTGTCTTCCCTCGTCACCGCTCTCACACCTCATCACTTCACATATCACCCTCGTAGTTGTGGCGACACCACCCCCATCATATGCCCCATCCTTCACGCTGGCCTCCACTCACATTCATCAAGCCGTTCAGCTAGTCCAGGCGGCAGCGCGAGGGGCCTTCCACGTCCTAAAAGGTGTCGAGTTGGTCAGGCCATCCCCAATCCCAATGAAGAAGTTATTAAGGTAGTTGGTGGTGGTTAGACATCACCTCTACCATAATGGGAAAGTCCGGCAACGAATTAAATGCACGTCGGTTCGCCCACGGAACTGTCAGGAGTTCGATTGCGTCTGCCATAAGTTGCATGATCATTCAGAGATGGCAGCTGCAGATTGTCAGAAGCCATGCAGATGTAATATGTTTAATGCAACGTCTTGAATTTGTTGCTGATTGTTGTTTTGAGTATATGTAGGCGTTTTCGCCATTTTTGTATCTATCGATGGTTGAGAAGAGCTCCCGGTTGTAAAGTTTTAACCCAGCACTGTTAATCTGATTATGTATGGACTTTTGAGACTTCTTGCCTTATGAATGCTAGTTTCTTTCATGCCTTTGTTTACACTGTGTTAGAGCAACTCAGAATTGGAGGATCCAGTCGAGCTGTAGTTGTTATAGGATGATGTTGTAATGGATCACTGTAATAGTTGCGTTGTCTCTAATCGGTTCTTGTGATTTTCCCAATACTGAGTGACTTGGAATTGGAGGATCCAGTCAAGTCCCCTTTTCAGTTTATTGAGACCCTGAACCAAGAGGATCTTGCATTCAGAGTCTTTCTTCTGCAAACCGTTGAAAGCCTGTTGCCCAAAGTTGTTTGTTCACCTTTCTTACCAAGTCTTCCACCTGCTCATCTTTTAATTAACCCACTGGCTGAAGTTAGATCAAGACCTCCTTTGTTCCTTACATACCAGACCCAACCCATAAGTTAGAATGACATTTCCTCGAGTCTCTCCCTATTTGATCATCCATTAAAACAATCGTGACATTAAACTGATGGGTGTCGGGCTCTGCTCCTGCAAGCAATCCAGGAGTGACTTCTGACGCTAACACCAAGGGGATTGCCACTACTGAGATGGGAAGCTCATGAGCAGGATCTCATGAAATTTTTAGCTGAGGAGTATGATGCAGGAGCATCTCTCCACGTCAGCCAGCCAGCCATGTCAAGCACACACATTCAAAGCTGAAGAAAGGCACAGTCCTCATTTTGATTTTAGAATTGAATGTAATTAAATGTTTAAGCTGGTGAGCTGTGAAACCATGCCTTTGCGCAGGATGTAGATAAGAAGGCCTTTAATTTTCATAAGGCTGAGATCTAGATCCGAATAACGGACTAGACAACCCATTCAATGTAATTGAATAGGGTAGGTAGATTGGAGGGAAGAGCTCGAAGAGCCCCCTCATGTAAAAAGATCAATTGTATCTCTTTAGTAGTAAGTTGAGAGAGAGTTGATATGGGGGTATTCTATAAGAGAGCAGAAGAGAAGGATCCGAGACCTTGTTACAGGCTGTGCTCAGGAACACCTTGTACAAATAGGCATTTGCCAATTTAATATAAATAGAAGCAGTCTTTCCTGCATGTATTTCTGTGTTATGTGGATGTCTGTGAGTGATCTTTGTATGCTGTATATGTATGCTATAGGTTTGCATTTGTAGGAGTGTATTTGATTTTTAGGCTTGATTTTCTTTGTGGTTTCATGCCAGGAGGGCGTGACAGAGTACTGCGGTCTCTGAATACTAGTGCACTGAGGCACTTATGAACTCTGTGAATTCAAACAAAGATGTGCCAGGCGGGCACGCAGCTGAAATCAACAACTCAGAGAAAGACCTATGAGGTTACTGAATACCTCAGGAGGCAAGGCTATGTATGAGGGACACAGTTGCGGACAAAATCACTAAGGATTTTGTGGAGCTCTGCCAAGTGGGCATTGAGAATATGCACAGTGGTGCATTGAGAAAGAACTCTACTGTGAGTTCTTAAGGAAGAACCAGAATCATTGAGGATTCTGAGAGCTCTTCCAAGAGGGCATCGAGCAGGTGCAAGGAGTGCACAGAGGACAAAATTGTTGAAGTTTTGTGAGAAGATACTCTGCCAGGAGGGCATTGAGACATTGTGCAGACGGGCACAGGGAGAAGAGAACTCTTTGATTTCTGTGAGTTGAAGGAGAATCCACTGAGGTATCTTCACAGGGTTTCTGAACACCCTAATAGACTCAGCAAGAGGTTTCTTGAGTGAAGGATAGCTAGGAGGGCATCCAAGTATTTCTCCATCTGAGGGAGAAAGGAAGAAGGATAAAATCCCTTAGGGGTCTGAGTGTTTGAGAAGCTCATGAGGGATAGTAATTTGCATGCATGAAGACTCTGTAGAGGCACAGAAGTCAAAGAATCCTTCAAGGATTTGAAAGGAGTAAAGCTCAGGAGGAATAGTGTCGTGGAGAACGCAGGTGAGGCTTAAAGCTGGGTAGCTCGCAGAGAAGGAAAGAAAAGGTCGAGGCCTTTGAGAACTTGGAATTTTCCCAAGCACTAGAAGAAAGTGCAGAAGCTTAGGGGGAGCACAACAGTCATTGGATCAGACGAAGAAAGATGGGTCATTGAAGATTTCACATCTAAAGAGCATCAGAGTGAGCACACAAGAAGAAACAATCTGCATCATCAGATTCAGAGAGAAATCCCATCAACCGTCAGATCTGGAGAAGGAGTAAGGAGATTATGGTAGCATCCAAGGTGCAAGCCCAGGAGAATGAGAACCATTAGATCTCATTCAGAAATCCCGTCATCCGTTGGATTGACCAGAAGGTGCTTGGGGTTTAGACCTTCTCAAATCCGGGCAAGAGTCCCGACACATATCGGGATATCGAGGTGTTGGGAATCGGGAAATTGGAAGTCTCGTGGACAGGATATTAGGAAATCTCCAAGGTGAAAGTCTCGGGAATGATCTGGACCGTCCGTTTGTGGAGACACAGGGCAGGGATCGAGCTACCCATTGGTATTTTGGCTATTGGGGTTTTGAGTTGACAGAGGATTTTTGTCATCGGGGTATCATAAACTCTGAAATCATGAGATTGGATCAGGGTCGTCCATTAGTCAGGACGTGTGGCGAAGATCCATATTATCTGGGAAAGACCTGATAGAAAAGTCAAACCAGAGGATCGGGGTTCGACGTTTCGCGAATCCTGAGGACTAGAGGTCGGAGAATTTCATCAGTAGAAACTCTGAAATCCTGAGAGTTAATCAAGGCCATCCATCTTGAGGAGACACGTGTCAAGGATCTAAGATCTCAGGAAAATTCCCGAAAGGGAAGACTCCATCAAAGTTTCGAGACTTGGCAAATCATGGGTCACGAGGAAAAGAAATCGAGTAAATCCATGGGGGAAACCCCGTAAGAAATCAGGACCGTCCATCATAGGAGGATGCGTGGCAGCAATCAGAGCATTTGGGAGATTTCCTGAAAGGAAAGCTATCTATCGGTGTTACGGGGATCGGGATATCGAGAATCCCGTGGACACGAAATCCATACATTTCGGAGCTTCGAAGTCCAAAACCCCGAAAGGATGGAAGTGCCATTTATAAGGCCAACTGTCATCATATCGGAGAATCAGGATTTGAGAGATCGGTAGTCCCGAGGGAAAATTCATCTAGGCATTTGAAAACCTGAAGTCCGGAGGGAGATCAGGGACCGTTGGTTTCATAGGCGATCACAGTCGTTGATCATGCTAAAGGAGAAAAGGGGTTGTTAGCTGACGTCATATCCAAAATCAGAGGATCGGGGATCCTGTGGACAAAGCGTCCGTGCATTTTGGCATAAGAAAGTCTGAAACCCTGAAGGGAGGTGAGGCTACGGTCTTATGAGAACAGGTCACATGGACCATGGCATAGCCAGGAGGGGCTAAGGAAAAAAGGGAGTGCATCGGCAAATTAGAGTTTGAGAGTCCACGAGGATAGGGAACTCTCGACATCGGGAAAACAAGAAACCCTGAAACCCAAATTTATAAATCAGGGAGAAGTCGTAGGCGTGTGCAGGGGCCATGACAAGGAAATAAGGACCTATGGATCAGATTTTTATCAACGATTCCAGTGGGGATCGAAAGGAGCCGCTTCGGCTCATGAATTTTGGGAATTTGAACGATGCTTTTGACTGGGGAAATAAGGACCTGACAGGGAAATAAGGACCTGTGGATCGGATTTTTATCAACGATTCCTGTGGGGACCGAAAAGAGCCACTTCGGCTCACGAGTTTTGGACAGAACGATCCTTAAGACCGGGAGGTCAGGCGCAGAGACCCTGCGGGGTAGGCAGCTACGTCACAATTACTCCCATAGGTTGCAATAAAAAAAAATCTTCACCAAAGCATTAGTTGTTTTACATGTTGCATATCAGTAAAGATGAGTTATACAATAGTTGAAAGGAAAATGAAATGTACTTTGCACATATCAATAATTGCATTCAAGATAAGAAAAAAACACATATAGATTTAGACAAAAACACACTATCATCAAGAGTATATTCACCAGGTAGAGAGATTTAATCCATTCATAGAACAGGTCCAACCATTTTGATGTATTGAATTCCTTCCCAAAAAACCGAACCCCCAAAACATACAAAAATTGCATATTTATCAAAGTTGTAGAGGCTCTCATCCATTTGGAAATGTGGCTTAACTCTACACTATCAGTTGGAGAACAACTTATTGACTTAAATAAATACTTATGGAGTATAGTAATTTATTCTTCAAACTTGACTTAGCAAAAAGAAGTGGTTCATATCAAACACAAACGACCACTTATTATGCCTTAATTAAAAATTATTGCACTTAAATAACTAAAACTGCTACTAGTGATAAAATTAAACTAATGCATTTGTTGAAGTGAATTGACCTTTAACAAAAACTGACCAAGAATGAAAAAAATAAGTTTTGTATCGATCACTGGTATCCATGCACGTTGTTGGAGGCCAACTAGGAGATAACTAGATGTGTTAGCAGCTTCTTTAGGTACTCCTTCAAATTATCTCCTTTAGAAAGAAGCAAGTCTTTTGGTGCTTCTTCTAGAGTCTTTGATACTTCTTATAGAGTTTGGAGTATAGTTTCTCCAATTCCTGGTTGTGGTGTTGCAAGGTTTGGACTTGAAGCTTAGTTCATGCACTTGTTGGTTGTCATCGGCCCTCTCTGTTTTGACCTCAACTTGCATCTTCTTTTTTTCTTTCTCTGTGCTAGACTTGTTTTTGTTAGCCAGTGCTCTTCTTCTTGTTCTCATATTGTATTTGTGTACAACCTTGGGTTCCTTCCCTTTTTTTCCTTCAATTGACCCCTTTACTCCCACAATGTCATTTTTAACGTCTGGTAAACTATGACAAGGATCCCCTGCATGTGGTGAGGTTCCAATAGAATCTTGATCATAATCAAATCCATAATCATGTGATCCCTATTGAATGGAGTCTATAGGATACTCTTTTTTCACTGTCACAAATGGTGTTTTTGCAACCTCATCCTCACTAGACTTTGATTTATGTTTTTTCACTGTCATACCCTTCAAAAGATTGACTATCATTTCTTCCATGATGGAAAATTTGGGATTGTCATCATCCTCAATCAAAATTGGTTGGGGCTATTTTAATTATGGCTTGAACAGAGCCTTGGATTTCATCCTCAATTGATTTGAAATCCTAATTTTTCTATTCAGATTACTTGGAACTTCAATGTTTTTCTCTCCCTTCCTCTTCTTGTCTTTTCTGGTTGTAGGGGATGTTTTAGGTAAGGCTTATGCAGGAAAAACCTTTCACTTTACCACTTCCTTTCTACGTGAACCAGACCCAATTTCCCCCCTCATTCGAGTTGCAATTTATCAGTTTGTTGCTCGATGAGGGTTTTATGCTTCTCCTCTGAGTGGTTGGATGACAAAGACCTTTGTGGTGTTTCTATTGCAGGTGGGTGCATGCTAGAAGATTTTCCACTTTTTTTTTCCTTCCCCTTTTTCATAGAATACCTCAATTGCATGCGAGGGGACTCCTCCATGGGGGTTTCTAACGTTTTTCATTTCGAGGGAACGTTTCATGTTTTTGGGCCTTTTCCTTTACTCATTGTGGGTTAGACAGGCTTCATCAAGCTCCCAAGATCTGGAGAAACCCTAACCTCTGTCTTATATTCACTAGAAGCATCTTGGTTCTGTGAATTGGGCACCTACTCCTGCTCTTTCAATCCCATATACTTCAAGAAACAATCCCAAGGAATTTCAAGTTCCTAGAGAGTGAAAGTTACCAACAATTTAATCAATCCATGATGGTACAGGCTTGTGTGAGAAGATTCAGGGTGACCTTGAACTCTTGTGGCCATTTTGGTTAGGATCTTAAGCAGGTAATATGGTAAATTAATCTCTCTATATCCACTTAAATGCATAAGGAAACAAAGGTGATAATAATGTACAATGTTGAATTGACCCTTACCTGTGATATACCTATGCACTGATACTAGGGATCCTTTCCAGTCTTCATTTATCCATGACACAGGGATTCCTTGGCTCTAGTCATGGTATTGGTGCTTGAGAACTAGGAACTTTTTGTGGAGGACAGGAGGTATCTTGCCTTTATTAAACCAGCTTTCCCCACAGATAGGGAATCTGAGTGCAGGCTACTACAATGAAGTGTTTTGTAAGATGAATCTAGGTATCCCCAAGCAGGGTTTGGAAGCCATCAATGTTTGGGTGAAGAGAATAGTCAAGAATGTGTGGCGTCCTTCAAATGCGCACAGGAAATCATACCACTCGGCCTTTACAAAAATGTCTTTGATTTTGGGCATGGCTTCGAACAATTCCAGGCCTTCTAGCTCGGTCCTATTCAATTTCCATCATTCTCAAGGAGGAACCATGGTGGGTAGAGTGGCTCTAATGTCATTGATGCGGTGAATAAGGATTTATTCATATTAAAATTGATACATGTGTGTTTTTAACCCTCCTTTCAAGTTGTTGTAACATCCCCAACCACCAACAGGTCGAGAAACATCACTAAGTAAACATATGTTTCTCTCTGGTACCATTTTGTCACATCCCCGGCCTTAAACCAACATTCCAGGCCATGCCGCTGAATAAATTTCATGCTTTGATACCAATTTTTAACATCCCTAGCCTTAATCTACTAAGCTATGCCATAGAGAGATACTTGCAAAAACATCATACACATCCATATAAACATGGAAATGAAAATTATCATCTACATATATATAAACATATACAGACAACACATTCTAATATTACACAGATTAATGTGGAAATAAAAGTAAGACTACACATACAACATATACAATAAATCTAGGCATTACTCATCAATTATATCACATGTACAATTACATAGCATGTAAATGAACACAAAAGTGGCACTTATATTTTAATAGAAGACCACCAACTGCATGCAGACCTTCCACAAACCTCCCAGCCTTAGACCACACTACTCATCACACTCAGTAGTGGGTCACCCCTGAGATGGGACTAAACTCCATCGAGAAATGGATTCCTAGGCTTGCCAACGACAATAGGAAAGTCACACATATCAATAGAAATGATTTTCTCCCAAGAGCCACTTACGCCCAGACCCTCATTTCCCACATGCCTATCCCACCTCAGGAGTGTACACCTTTACTATCACAATTCCATCGGTTGTTCACCTCCCTTCCATGGCTTCAACAATAGGATGGAACAAAAGTCTCAGAGTAATGTAACTACTACGAGACTCCCTTTAGGAGAACTCACTTCCTCAACACACTCTCTCACCTGGAGAAATTTTCTCACAGCCATGACAACCTGCCTCTTCTATCCAGCTCCTAATTCCAGTGGGTAAACACCACAACAAAAAATGGGTATGGGCTCTGGTAAGGACAACACGCCACACCAGTGCAAAGAAAATGTGGTTATAAACAACAAAGGCTAAGGCATGATATGGACCATAAACTATGCAGTCATGTTGTGCTTCACAGGAAAAATGATTAGCTTCTTAACACGAGTGTGTAGGTTTCAAGAGTTGCAGAGATCGATGATGGAGGCAATGGATGGCTATGTCACAGCTCTCCATGTATCAATGCATGCATCAGTGGGGAGTATGGAAAACTTGTGAGAGTGGCAACCATCCCAGGAATGGTGAGGGAACCCCAATGAGCTGACTTTCCCACCTAAAATTTCATGCGCCTAGGTTGACACATGTCCTCTTGAATCTGCATGAGCTCCACTTAACACTCATTCCCTTACCCTAGGAACTTCGGAAAAAATAGGTTATGTCAAATCTTAGCCTCTAGGAAGTAATAATATAATATTATTCCTTTAGAGGTAAGCCCTCTAGCTTAGCCCCTATTCCTAGACACTTAGCCCCTTCCCTTTCCCTAACTAGTGGAGCTTAGTCCCCCATAACTCTTTCTTCGTGGTTGGTCTACACACAACGATATAATTATATTAATGATGTGAGTATTTACATATAAAAAATTAGGCTTAATGGCCTTAGCATCTAGGCTCTTCGGCCTAATAAACACATAAGTCTTCCATCTTATAAACACTTGGCTTATTGGACACACCTACCACACTTAGAGGGGGGGTGAATGAGTAAGGGGATCTTTTTCCCAAAAATTCCCTCTTAGAGAAAACTCATTAGTTAGCATTCAAAATTTTACTCATTACTCATTGTTTTCATTTGTAACCAGTTAGATGTGAACACATATCAACAACATATATCAACAATATATCATCAACAAGTCATCACCACAAGGAACACAAAGAACAAAAGATGTATGTAAAATTTTCTTTTTATTACAGACTACAATGCTTGGTGTTTTTCAGCAATAACTGAATAGAGTACAACTCTATGTTGGGCTCTAAAGATGTCCTAAAAACAACCTCTATGCATCAACCAAAGGTAGGCTCTATCACAAGCATTTTACTTGTCGCCTACGTAGGTTCTTACCTTTCGTTTTCAATACCCAGCCTCTAGAGATGCAACACCTGTAAAGGAACAATAATCGTAAAGGGAACGACAGTTGTTCTATTCAAAGGAACAACACAACCTGCAAAAGGAATAGCAATCAGAACAAAAGGAACAACAATCATTACATTGGGCCGAACTAATGTTGAATTAATTGCATTGTAGTATTTACCCAACTATCTAATTTGTCAACCCGGGGTTCATAAACTGATGAAGCACATGCAAAGTATATGCAAGATTGAGGCGGGACTAATCTAATCTAATGTTTAAGCTATAACTGAAATTGAATCATTAATCTAACACACAACATGGAATTGAATTAATCTAGTTGCATAAATGAAATTAATCTAGGAATGAGAAATTGCGTGAAGGAATTAATCTAGAAATGGAAAACTACATGAAGGAAAAGAAAGTACAACATGTGAAGAGTTAAATAACACAACAACATATGTGAGCTCACACCAATGAAGCAATCTTATATTACAACAACCAAATCAATATTCATAACAAAATAATAAAAGCATGAAAACCAAAACCATGAATCAAAGCTAAGAATGCCTTTCTCTTTCGAATCCTAATGACTACTCTAATTCTCTACTTACAACTGATTGAATTCTAATTTCTCCTAATTGAATTCTCATGAAGAGAGAGCACTCTCTTTTATACATGAGAGCCTTGAAGATAAGATAACCATCTCATTATTACAGATCCACTTTTACTCTCAACCTATTTCCCATTATTACAAAATATAATCCCTTCAAATCCTCACAGATATCTCTCATATATCTTGGATAAGATATTCCAACCAAATCTTCATGATCTTCTCCTTGGAATGGGCTTGAATTATCTTCTCAAATCTTGAAATGGTGGATGAATTATTCGAGAAGTCCTTTTGAATTAATCCTTCTCATATTCCTACACATTACAAAGCTCACACATATTTGAGATATATATATGAAAACATGTCGATTTTTTAACATTTAATCACAAATTCCTTTTAAATACTAAAATGAATAAAGTGGAGAACAATAAGGTGAAACCCAAGTATATTTATGGAAATGATATCGTGAAAGGTTAATGGGGTGATGAAATGTGGAGAATGATGAAGGGAAAGATG
>ML794911.1:145294-158597 GCA_009831015.1 Picea engelmannii | reverse complement strand
TCCCCCTTTGGCATTGATGGCAATACCAACATTGATGTCAACACCAATTACCAATTATTGATGTCAACATGTAGATAAGGCATACTCTATATAAATAGTCAATGTGACTATCTCTCCCAATCAATAATCATCAATCACATCAATGTGACTATCTCTCCCCCTTTGACATCAATGGCAAAGGGCCATTCTCCTCTTGGGGCTGCTCCCCCTGTCTGAGTTCCTTTGATCTTCCTCTGAATAATCTCTCCCCTTTTGAACAAGGGATATCACTCTGATGTAATGTTGAAGATACATCGAACATACTCCCCCTGTGACCATTGCTTCCCCTGGAATTTTCTTCAAATAGGGCTCTTTTCTAGGTATGCATCTGATAAATATCTCTTCCTAGAATCATGGGAAGAAGAATGACTCCCCTTATGGGTATGTCTCCCCTATATTCTATGAAAGATTAACAATGTGCTACCATATAACGATCCTTGGACCTATTCATGCATCAAAATCATGCCATACCAAGCATCATGAAGTAAAAGATATGTCAATGATGAAATAAAGAATCATGAGGAAAATATCAACCAAGTACATCCTGTACAAAAATGTGTGCTCATCATGTGAAACACCTATGTACATTAACCAATATTCCAAACTATGTGTCATATCACTCATGATATGTCTCCATCATGAACCAATTACCATAACCATGTATCAAACAAATACCATTTGTTTTACTAATAAAGTAATACCAATGGTGTACTATCATGCAGTAACTATAGATCATCAATGATGTACAACATGATAAATTTTTCAACCACATGTCCCAATGTGTAGCCCATCCATATGCTGCATGCATCAAGATTCCCAACAAGTAAGCTTCCAATACATCATCAAGATTTATCACATAACCAAGGTGTCTTAACTTCATTGTCATAACCAACATTGTTCTTCAACATAAAATGGATCAATCCAAACTCATGGGTTAGTTCCATGCACCCAAGATTTTATTTTACATAATCCAATAGATGAACATTTAAATGTACAGCAAAACATTGTCAGAACCTGCAACAAACAATGTTATACCCTGCAACAGAGTGTTATACCATCACATCAAGCTGCAACCCATGTGCATTTCCTTTTTCCCAAGGCTTTTCCACATATACGCGGCTTGCTACAAAGACATCTCGCATATGTACGCGACCTATTCAAGGTTAGCCTGCGTATGTATGTGACTGATACCACTGTCACCCGTGTATGCCTCAGTATATGACACTTTTGAAATTCTCTTCAGTCTTTCATTCTATTCTGGTTGCTCTGTCTTCTTCACCCACTTTTGCAGATGTTCTTGCTCCTAAGAACTTGAGCTCTGAGCATCCATCTTCTCAAAGATGTCTCGCTTCCTTACTTCATTCCTTCTTCTAGCCATGCTATGTGAATTCCTCATCAGGGACTTTCTTCTTGTGTTCCAACACTCTTGGGATTTGTGGCCAAACCCACTATAGTTGTAGCATGTAATGGTGTTACAGTGAACAACAATGTGTCCTACTTGATGACATCTCCAACACCTCATGGTGTTATAAAATCCTCCATTATATCTCCTTTCATGAGATCTACATTCAAAATATTTTTGACCATGTCCATTACATGAATAACAATGCCCATGAAAAATACTTTCATATGTTTGCTTTAGTGTCCCAATAATAGCTTCTTGATGTCTTCCTTGCTTTGTTCTTTTGAAATTTTCCTTTCCTTGTGCAACATTGTCTTCCTTCTTTGATGGGCTTACCTCATCCTTCTTTGAGGTGATTGCTTCATAATGTGTAGCTTCTGATTTGTATCCAAGCCCTGATTTATCACATGGTGATCTTTGACTTTCCAATATCTCATCCAAGATTCGTGAGCTATTCAAGAATTTGTTTGACTTTTATACCTTCTTTCTAAGGTCAAAAATTCCATCTTATAACTTACAACATGACTCTTCCTTTTCATTTATTTGATTCTTCAATATTTCCTCTATTCTTTTGGCTTCTTCAATTTGGGTCTTGAGATGGACAATGGTTTCAAAACTTTTTCTAATCTCATCCTCTACATTCATATATTCTTTTCCATTCTTTGGTCTTGTGATCTCTTCTTCCTTTTCTTCTAATTGAGTCTTATTGCTCTCTTCTTGTTCCTTGAGAATTTCCTTTAATTTCAATATGTGCCTTAGACTCCTCCTAAGAAGCTTCTTAGTGTTATCTGAAAGATAGTTATATTCTATATAATAATGATCACTTCTATATCTATATAAACCCTCTTCAACTTCCTTTTGAAGTTTTAATAGATTTTCTTCTATTCTTTTCATGGGATAATTACCATCAAACTTTACACAAATTGTTTCTAGATCTTATTCTTCACTTGTAGAGAAAAATCCATCATCATCATTGCAATCAAGGGTTTTTGAGGGTTCTTTACCTTCATTTGAAATATCTTCATGATCTTCCTTTTTGCCAACATCAACACATAATTCTTTGCCTTCATTTGAAATGTCTTCTAGATCTTCCTTTGTGCTATCATCACTTGATTCTTTATCTTCACTTGAAATGTTTTCAAGATCACATTTAGAAATAATACAATCAAGGGTTTTTGGAGATTATTTACCTTTAATGATCTTGATGGAGTGATCTTCAATATCTTCCTTCTCCTTCTTTATTTGATATGTCTCCTCTAGCTTTAGCCATAGATCCTTGGTGGAAGTGCATTGTCCCATGATCTCTTTTATAGGGCTTGAGAATCCACTAAGAATGGTCTTGAGAGCCAATGCATCATTCTTCTTTCTTTCTCTTTGATCTACAAACTTTCACTTGTTCCTCAATGAAACTGATCCACCATTGGATGCCTTCCAAATAGCTTCTCCCATTTCCTTCAAATGTACTCTCATCTCTATTCTCCAAGTAGAATAGTTTTCCTCATCAAGGATTGGAACTTCATCATCCATTTGTGTGTCTATGGATCTCCTTCAAGATTGTTAAGGCTTGTAGTGAAGGCCTATCTCTGATACCAATTTTTGGACACACCTACTACAATTAGAGGGGGGGTGAATGAGTGTGGGGATCTTTTTCCCAAAAATTCCCTCTTAGACAAAACTCATTAGTTAGAATTCAACATTTTATTCATTAATCATTTCTTTCATTTATAACCAATTAGATGTGAACACATATCAACAACATATATCAACAATATATCATCAACAAGTCATCACCACAAGGAACACAAAGAACACAAGATGCATGTACAAATTTATTTTTATTACAGACTACAATCCTTGGGGTTTTTCAATAACAACTAAATAGAGTACAACTCTACAAGAGCACCAACTCTATAATGAAAGACTCAACTTACATACTTAGCACCAACTAAGATGAGGCAACAATCCTCAATATATATCGATCTGCAATAGGTATGTGACCTGTTAGTAGTGCAACCCACATGTGTACACGCCCTAGCTCACTATAGCCTACGTATGTACATGGCTAGTGTATACAACAACATGCGTATACCTTCTGAGCTATTTAGGGTTTATCCTTCAAGATCAAATCATATCCTATGAAACCAATTTATCATTCTCTTTTGTCTCTCACTATCCAAACTAACCACTAGCCAATCACAACACATCCAAGCTCTCCAATGGATTATACTACTCCACAACCAATCAATATGAATTCTACTCAATCATGCATAAATAAGCAACATATTATAACCATCATATGAGTACTGAATCATAAGAGTGTTGCTCACTCCATCAACCAATATAAACCACATCATAGTAACCATACCAAGAATCTCCTAAGCATTCAAGCAATACTATCCATTGAGACAATAATGAAACCATACCAGTGTCTTAGTGACAGATCTAAGCCCATAGAATGCATATATGGAACTTTCTTCAGTCTTCAATAGCAAATCATCATCTCAAACACAAATCTCCATGATTTTATCCACTGTATGCACCTTGTCCTCATACAGCCTGTGGATGTACGCACCCTGACCCATTACAGTCACATACACCTCAGAAACTAGGGTTTTTGAAGCTCTGAGACTTTCTCCATCAAGATCTTTGATATTGCCAAAACTTTGATGTGTCCATGAGATTATCCTTATGCTCTCTTGATCAGATTAAATCTTCAATCATGCTTAAGAGATCTTCACCAAAGATGCTCTCACAAGAAGCTTGCCATCAATACTCCAAAATATATTCTCACAAGAATCTATCCATTTATCCACAAAAGGGATGATCTGCAATAGACCATTTCTATATTATTTATACTTTCATCCTCTAGGTAGTATGGACCTTCCTTCTAGGGCTCCAGCACAGGCCGGACATGAAGTCTTAGAGCACCATGGCTCCAAGAGTTCCAACTTCCCTCAGAGGTTTCCATGTACCCTCCAGGCCTCATAGTGGGGAACCTATCCCCACACTTGTCCCTCTAGATATCTAGCCTTCTCCAAGGCAACCCAAGGAGAATTTTACACACATCCAGATCCATCGAGGATCCACAAGGTAAGATCCATTGTATCCAATCAATATCTTCCCTGAGCTAGTATTTGTAGTCAACATTCCAACTTTAATCAATATCATCTCATTTGCATCACCCACATGCAGTTATCATGAGAGAACATAAAAGAATTCATTTAGGAACTCAAGCTTAGTTCAAAATAAATTCATTTTTTTCCCAAAACATGAGATTCTATTTCATAATTCTTCTTGGATTTTTCCATATTAGGAGTGAAACCTTCCTTGTGGTTTTCCACAAGAACCAAACTGCATACCATTTTTCCTACAATGCTTCATCTTGCATACAGCCAACAATTGTCAGTATTTCTTGTACATCATAATTCAATTGTAATATGTACAAAATCATATCTAGTGATCTTAGAATTTCCTGTACCTAGCAATTCAATCATAATTACCAAACAATTTAATAAAATAAAATGACTCATCATTCTATGCATATGCATGTTCATAATTAATATCTATAAGTTCTTTACTTTTATTTTATTTTTAACACAAACTTTTTTTGTAGTCAATGCTTACGTGACTACTTGACTTGCAACTTTTATGTTGCAATATCTAACAACTCCTGAAATGTCCTCAACTTCATGAGTTAACAACATTACAATTGTTAGTAACAATTATTTCCATGCAATAATATATATGCATGTACTTACAAAACACATTCAACAAATGAATTCAAGTATACAATTATATCACTTACTATGCATGAGTGCAATTCTCAATGCATATTTATTCAATGCACCTTGCATTGAATTACATAATGCTCTTTATCTCAGTCATGTATCTCACCATCCATAAGTTGGAATTTTGGCCAATGTCCTAACACATTCCCCACACACTTCCTATTGTTTTCCTAATTAATTGGATTCTTTCCTTTTTGACCCGAACACTACACCAAGAATATAATTTTGTGGAGGTCATTAGTGTTAGCAAAAAGGTTACAGTCCAAGTTTTATTTAAAGGTAGGAAGCTTTTAGTACCCGTGTGGTTCATAAACTTACCATATCCATACTTTTCCATATACAACCATGTCATGGTCTCATACATGACTAGATTTACTGGAATTCATTCCTATAACAAGTTCTTATCTTTTATTTCTTTGGTTATTACCCCATAACCAAATTAACATGACATTCTACTATGTAAGTGTGTGCATTAAGAAGATAAAAATATTTTATAACTATGATAGGCCTCTAGACTTTACCACATATAGTGGTATCTTATTCATGTTAATACATTCAAATAATACCATCCTATGTATCATACAAATTCAATTGGGAAAAATTCTTACCTGAATTTCCCTTTGAAAATTATGTAGCATAATTTCAAAAGAGAATACTTACCTGCATAGCTTCCATTAAACGAACTTGATGTTACTTGATTAGCTGATGACAGTATAAGATTTCATTCTTCTTTTATCAGACTTATAACCAATACTTTAGATTTTCGTTGCTTCCTTCCTTATGCAGCAACATCATCAGCAACACTTTGCAACATGCAATCATTTTTTTTTCCTTTAGCTGTCCTAACAAGCCATAACATACTTGTTGCCACAGAAATTGCAACAATTTCTTTCTCCCTATAAAACTTTTCCTTGTTGATCCCAGAAGTATTTAATTCTTCCTGGATTCATGAATCTTCTTATGCTCTCATTGTAGTCATTGTACATTATTATTTTTATCCTAAGCACTTTCTAGCCAATCACCATTGGCTTCCCTTTTCATTTACAACCAATCACTTTTGGCATCCTTTTCATTTACAACCAATACCCAACTGATATTAACCTTCAACTTTCATTTATTCCCTGGATCCTACTATCCTAACTCATATTTGGATGAATTATAATTCCAACCATGTTTTCTTATAGACTTTGGATCTTCAATATCCAGTTACTCTTCAGAATTGAACTCCTTCAGCCCTTTCCTGACTGAATATTTTAGTACTTGAGGTTTTCTTGTACTCCTATATTCTCTTTGCCAACTAGCCTCGAACTTGACTTTCCTAGCCAATCTCTAGCATACTGTAAGGATGCACATATGCCTCCTTTTCTATCTGCATGGAATTATGTGAAAGTACTTATTTTACCTTACCATCATAGCTTCAAGTGATACCTACAACCTCTTGGTTTCCATTCATGGATCTATGTCACTTAAGATGGATTCTTGTTAGGCACCATCTCCTCTGTATTCAAACCCATGCATATAACCATTTTCTTCTTCCTGGTTACTTTTTGTTTTCTCTTTAGAAATNCAATGTCCTAACACATTCCCCACACACTTCCTATTGTTTTCCTAATTAATTGGATTCTTTCCTTTTTGACCCGAACACTACACCAAGAATATAATTTTGTGGAGGTCATTAGTGTTAGCAAAAAGGTTACAGTCCAAGTTTTATTTAAAGGTAGGAAGCTTTTAGTACCCGTGTGGTTCATAAACTTACCATATCCATACTTTTCCATATACAACCATGTCATGGTCTCATACATGACTAGATTTACTGGAATTCATTCCTATAACAAGTTCTTATCTTTTATTTCTTTGGTTATTACCCCATAACCAAATTAACATGACATTCTACTATGTAAGTGTGTGCATTAAGAAGATAAAAATATTTTATAACTATGATAGGCCTCTAGACTTTACCACATATAGTGGTATCTTATTCATGTTAATACATTCAAATAATACCATCCTATGTATCATACAAATTCAATTGGGAAAAATTCTTACCTGAATTTCCCTTTGAAAATTATGTAGCATAATTTCAAAAGAGAATACTTACCTGCATAGCTTCCATTAAACGAACTTGATGTTACTTGATTAGCTGATGACAGTATAAGATTTCATTCTTCTTTTATCAGACTTATAACCAATACTTTAGATTTTCGTTGCTTCCTTCCTTATGCAGCAACATCATCAGCAACACTTTGCAACATGCAATCATTTTTTTTTCCTTTAGCTGTCCTAACAAGCCATAACATACTTGTTGCCACAGAAATTGCAACAATTTCTTTCTCCCTATAAAACTTTTCCTTGTTGATCCCAGAAGTATTTAATTCTTCCTGGATTCATGAATCTTCTTATGCTCTCATTGTAGTCATTGTACATTATTATTTTTATCCTAAGCACTTTCTAGCCAATCACCATTGGCTTCCCTTTTCATTTACAACCAATCACTTTTGGCATCCTTTTCATTTACAACCAATACCCAACTGATATTAACCTTCAACTTTCATTTATTCCCTGGATCCTACTATCCTAACTCATATTTGGATGAATTATAATTCCAACCATGTTTTCTTATAGACTTTGGATCTTCAATATCCAGTTACTCTTCAGAATTGAACTCCTTCAGCCCTTTCCTGACTGAATATTTTAGTACTTGAGGTTTTCTTGTACTCCTATATTCTCTTTGCCAACTAGCCTCGAACTTGACTTTCCTAGCCAATCTCTAGCATACTGTAAGGATGCACATATGCCTCCTTTTCTATCTGCATGGAATTATGTGAAAGTACTTATTTTACCTTACCATCATAGCTTCAAGTGATACCTACAACCTCTTGGTTTCCATTCATGGATCTATGTCACTTAAGATGGATTCTTGTTAGGCACCATCTCCTCTGTATTCAAACCCATGCATATAACCATTTTCTTCTTCCTGGTTACTTTTTGTTTTCTCTTTAGAAATTATTTCACTTTTAAATTATTCTTGACTTGATATCTACCTCATGAATTCTTCTCCCATTATCTTAGGATTTTCATGGACTCAACTCCATCCAGGAGTCCTTCCTTGTGTACCTTGCATACTTGAAACAACATATTTTGTTGATATTGATTTCCAACATTCCATTATTATTTGGATTCCTCTAATCCAACTCCTACATGAACAAATTATAATTCCAGTCATGTTCTCTGAGTAACCTTGGTTAGTTAACACCAACTTCTTTCTTGAAGCAATTGGATTTATCCTTCTGACATGCATATCCAACTTCTATCATGCCATATTTTATGACCTTCATGCCATGCCTCGACTGTACATTCTGATAGAAATAATGGAGGTGTTATCTCAAACTGTGGAACTTATCCTTGGAGATGTCACATATTATCTCAAAACTCTTTCACATTCCATAAAACATTCCTTCCTTATTCCCATTATTTGCATCTCCATATGAACCTATGGTTCATGTATTATTATGTATCACAGATGGTTGAATACCTGGAATCCTCTTTCCAAGACCTTTCCAATGATTTCCTCCTTGCTCAATTCAAAATCCTGAGAAAAAACTTATAACTGTTTGCACAATGGTGCCTTCTAGAAGGTGATCTTTGTACAACTGTTTTTATTTCAGAGTCGAATTGGCTCTTGGATCCTTCTTGGATCCTCTCTTTAGGTTTACATACCTTCTTTATTCCTTTTGATGCAGGTTTGTTCAATCATGGACCTCATGGGTTCTATCTCTAAGCACTTTTATGTTCTTAAAACAAAATTATGGGCATTAGCCCTCTTTCTTTGGCACCCAATCTCATGTGACCATAGGTTGTTATCAAGTGCTAGTACGATAGGTGCTTATCTAGAGAGAAGGTGCTTATCCAGAGAAGGTGCTTATAGAGAGAAGGTGCTTATCGAGAGAAGGTGCCACATGACAAAATACTAGAAGTGGACATGTGGCCCATCAGGCAGGTAACATGTGTCATGTTCTAACTAGAAAAATCAATATTCAAAGGGTACATAACTCACTAACACATGGCCCACATCCCATGTGTCCATGTCATCCCTGGTGACGTCAGCAGGCCATGTCACTTTGGGACTTTGGCCTTCGACGGTTTTCACTATATCACACTCCAATTCTCCCAAACAAGTTGTTGTTCTGACATTCATTTCTTTCAAAGAATGGTCTAGATTGACTCTAGACTTCAGGACTTCGGGAGTTTCAGGACTTCGAAACTCTAGAAATTTGTAACTTCGGGACTTCTAGGCTCCGGGACTTCAAAATATTTTACACTTTCACAACTCAAATAATTTAAATGTCAAACTTCCGAATGAGTCAATCTGTCAACACGTGTCTCCTTTAACGAACGATCCAGATTAACTCTAAACTTCGAGACTTCGAGGCTTCGGGGATTTTCTCCTTAGCACCCTCTGTTTCTCTTGAAGTGTCGAACTATCGAATACCTTGATATGCAGACACATGTCTCTTTTAATGAATGGTCCAGTTCAACTTCAGAATTCAGGACTTCGGGAGTTTTCACTCTAGCACACTCCATTTCTCCCGAAGTGCCGAATTTATGAATTGTTGTGAGATCTATGACTAACAACCAATTGTACACAAATATGATGGATGAGTTCCAATTTTCACCACTATGCCTTAACTTCTTCTCTTAACTCGATCTAACGGCTTTGATCTATATTCGGTCGATCCAATGGTCAAGGAATTCTCCACGAATCTATGGTGTAGATCCACTATGGGACTTCAGAGATTTGACGCTTCGACCCCTTTGTCTCTATAACTCATAAAATTTTCCAAATTTACAAAGTCCAAATGACTTGGAGGTTAACCTTCATGCACTTTTATCCAGATCTGATGGTTGTGAAGGATCCTCCTTCTCCTGAACAGATCCTATGAACCAACACCATGACTGTTGTGGTTTCTTTCTCTGTGGCCATTTATTAAACCGTTATACCCCCTATGCTTCTTAACACAGTCCAAGTTTTCTCTCAACTCCCTTCTAGCACTATGTACATCAAAATTCTCTAGAATTTTTACTCTAAATTCCTCATTCATGGCCCATCCAGGTTCAATGTCGAAACCATGGTCTCTAAACTCGAATTTTGTCCATTTTGACAACAATTATCTTCCAAAAATTTTGCTTAAAATACCACTAACATGGCCCATCCAGGATTAGTGTTGAAACCATGGCTCTGATACCATTTTGTAACATCCCCAACCAACAATAGGTCAGGAAACATCACCGAGTAAACATAATTTTCACTCTGATACAATTTTGTAATGTCCCCAACCACCAACAGGCTGGGCAACATCACTGAGTAAACATACTTTTTTCTTTGATACCATTTTGTGACATCCTCGGCCTTAAACCAACAAGCCAGGCCATGCCACCGAATAAATTTCATGATCTAATACCAATCTGTGACAACCCCAACCTTAATCTATTGGGCTATGACAGACATAGATACTTGTGTAAACATCATACACATCCATATAAACATGAAAATGACAATTATCATCTACATATATATAAACATATACATATGACATATTCTAATAATACACAAATTAATGCATAAATAATAGTAAGCCTACACATACATCATATACAATACATACATGCATTACTCATCAATTATATCACATGTACAATTACATAATATGTAAATGAACACAAAAGTGACACTTATCTTTTAATACAATACCACCAAGTGCCTGCATGCCTTCCACGAACCTCCCAGCCTTAGATCACGCTGCTCATCATGCTCAACAATGGGTCACCCCTGATATGGGACTAAACTCCATTGGGCAAGGGATTCCTAGGCTTGGAAAGGACAACAGGAAATTTGCATAGATCAACAGGAAGAATTTTCTCCTGGGAGCCACTTACTCCCACAACCCACAGACCCTCATTCCCCACATGCCTGTCCCAGCCCAAGATTGTACACCTTCACTATCACAAGTCCATCGGTTTTCCACCTCCCTTCCAGGTCTTCATCAATAGGATGGACCAAAAGTCTCAAAGTATTGTAGCTACTACAAAAATCCCTCTAGGAGAACTCACTTCCTCAACACACTCTCTCACCTGGCGAGAGTTTCTCACAGGCTAGACAACCTGCCTCTTCTATCTATCTCCTAAGTCTAGCGGGTAACCACCACAAAAAAAATTGGGTATGGGATCTGGTAAGGACAACAAGCCACACCAGTCCAGAGAAAACATGGGTAGTAACAACAAAGGCTAAGGTGCGATATGGATCAGACACTACGCAGTCATGTTGTGATTCATAGGAAAAATGGTTAGCTTCATAACATGGGTGTGTGGGTTTCAGGAGTTGCAGATATCGATGGTGGAGGCAATGGACAGCTATGTCAAGGCTCTCCCTATCTCAGTGCATGCATCAGTGGGGAGTATGGCAGACTTACAAGAGTGGTGACCATCCCAAGAATGGTGAGGGAGCCCCCAACAAGTTGACTTTCCCACCTATAACTGCATGCACCCAGGTTGACACATGTCCTCCTGAAGCTGCATGAGCTCCACTTAACACATGTTCCCTTTCCCCAAGAACTTAGGACAACATAGGTTATGTCAAACCTTATCCTCTAGGAAGTAATAATATAATATTATTCCTTTAGAGTTAATCCCTCTAACTTAGCTCCTATTCCTAGACACTTAGCCCTTTCCCTTTCCCTCCCTAGTGGAGCTTAGTCCCCCATAACTTATTCTTTGTGTTCGATCTACACACAATGATGTAATTATATCAATGATGTGAGTATTTACATATACAAAATCAGGCTTAATGGCCTTAACATCTAGGCTCTCCATCCTAATAAACACATAAGTATTCCATCTTATAAACACTTGTCTCACCAACCTATAAATAGAATTACAATTCAGCAGGGGCTCAGTCTTGGGGTGTTACAATTGTAGTGGCCATGATGAACCGGTACAGTTATCACAACCATAACTGATGTTGTGTAATTATGGAACTGCATGTAATCTAGTGTGGAGGCACTTGTTTATGATTGTGCACGTATGTAGGTGTCATTCAAACCGTTCAAATATTTAAAATAAAAAATTAAATTACAAAATGATTTCAAAATTAGTGTGCCAATACTCATTTGCAAGAATTGTTGGATTACTGAGAGGGGGGGGGGTGAATCAGTAATATATAAATCTAATCCTTTTTAACCATATAATGCAAGTGTTATATCAATGTAGCATTATCACACAATATTTGTAGATTAAATAAACAATGAACAAATGAACAATCATACACATACACAGTACACCAATGTTTTTACATGGAAACCCAAAGAGGCAGAAAACCACATAATGTTTTTTCTTATATGTCTTGAATAATTACATTCATTGGAAGCACAAACTTCCTTTGTTTTCCACCTACAACTAGAAGGAGGATAAAATCCCCTATGATCTCCGGCTACAACTGGAAGGTGGCACAACCACCTGTCCTTGCCCCTTCCAACCTCCCTGACATATAAGTAGAATTATGGAACCACTGTGATATATACTGTTGTAAACCTATACCAATCAACCTGCACCAAACAACCTATACCAATAACTTGAACCATTCATCAACCATGCATCAACCTGTACCTCAACATGTTATCAACCTGTACCATAAATAGGTGCATCAACCATGCACCAACCTGTACCTCAACCTATACCATGAACAAGTGCATCAACCATGCACCAAATATATACAAATAACATGTCACAACAACTTATCCAAACAACCTATCACAACAAACTATCTCATAAATTTTATCAACCAAATCAGATCTACTCACCAATATCAATTACCAAGACAATTCTCAAAGATGTGCATCAACCAAGCATAACACAACAACTCATAATCATCACCAAGCTCAATATGTGATTCTAATACTATACCAATACAAGTATGCTACATCATCCATAAACCATGTGTCAACAATACTACTCGCAAGTGCCTCCAACCATGTACAAATTATGTACCAATCATGTATCAACTACTCATCAAATATGACTC
>ML794911.1:126173-145260 GCA_009831015.1 Picea engelmannii | reverse complement strand
CAATGTCCTAACACATTCCCCACACACTTCCTATTGTTTTCCTAATTAATTGGATTCTTTCCTTTTTGACCCGAACACTACACCAAGAATATAATTTTGTGGAGGTCATTAGTGTTAGCAAAAAGGTTACAGTCCAAGTTTTATTTAAAGGTAGGAAGCTTTTAGTACCCGTGTGGTTCATAAACTTACCATATCCATACTTTTCCATATACAACCATGTCATGGTCTCATACATGACTAGATTTACTGGAATTCATTCCTATAACAAGTTCTTATCTTTTATTTCTTTGGTTATTACCCCATAACCAAATTAACATGACATTCTACTATGTAAGTGTGTGCATTAAGAAGATAAAAATATTTTATAACTATGATAGGCCTCTAGACTTTACCACATATAGTGGTATCTTATTCATGTTAATACATTCAAATAATACCATCCTATGTATCATACAAATTCAATTGGGAAAAATTCTTACCTGAATTTCCCTTTGAAAATTATGTAGCATAATTTCAAAAGAGAATACTTACCTGCATAGCTTCCATTAAACGAACTTGATGTTACTTGATTAGCTGATGACAGTATAAGATTTCATTCTTCTTTTATCAGACTTATAACCAATACTTTAGATTTTCGTTGCTTCCTTCCTTATGCAGCAACATCATCAGCAACACTTTGCAACATGCAATCATTTTTTTTTCCTTTAGCTGTCCTAACAAGCCATAACATACTTGTTGCCACAGAAATTGCAACAATTTCTTTCTCCCTATAAAACTTTTCCTTGTTGATCCCAGAAGTATTTAATTCTTCCTGGATTCATGAATCTTCTTATGCTCTCATTGTAGTCATTGTACATTATTATTTTTATCCTAAGCACTTTCTAGCCAATCACCATTGGCTTCCCTTTTCATTTACAACCAATCACTTTTGGCATCCTTTTCATTTACAACCAATACCCAACTGATATTAACCTTCAACTTTCATTTATTCCCTGGATCCTACTATCCTAACTCATATTTGGATGAATTATAATTCCAACCATGTTTTCTTATAGACTTTGGATCTTCAATATCCAGTTACTCTTCAGAATTGAACTCCTTCAGCCCTTTCCTGACTGAATATTTTAGTACTTGAGGTTTTCTTGTACTCCTATATTCTCTTTGCCAACTAGCCTCGAACTTGACTTTCCTAGCCAATCTCTAGCATACTGTAAGGATGCACATATGCCTCCTTTTCTATCTGCATGGAATTATGTGAAAGTACTTATTTTACCTTACCATCATAGCTTCAAGTGATACCTACAACCTCTTGGTTTCCATTCATGGATCTATGTCACTTAAGATGGATTCTTGTTAGGCACCATCTCCTCTGTATTCAAACCCATGCATATAACCATTTTCTTCTTCCTGGTTACTTTTTGTTTTCTCTTTAGAAATCATTTCACTTTTAAATTATTCTTGACTTGATATCTAGAAGGCGATCTTTGTACAACTGTTTTTATTTTAGAGTCGAATTGGCTCTTGGATCCTTCTTAGATCCTCTCTTTAGGTTTACATACCTTCTTTATTCCTTTTGATGCAGGTTTGTTCAATCATGGACCTCATGGGCTCTATCTCTAAGCGCTTTTATGTTCTTAAAACAAAATTATGGGCATTAGCCCTCTTTCTTTGGCCCCCAATCTCATGTGACCATAGGCTATTATCAAGTGCTAGTACGATAGGTGCTTATCTGGAGAGAAGGTGCTTATCCAGAGAAGGTGCTTATAGAGAGAAGGTGCTTATCGAGAGATAGGTGCTTATCGAGAGATAGGTGCTTATCGAGAGAAGGTGCCACGTTACAAAATACTAGAAGTGGCCATGTGGCCCATCAGGTGGGTAACATGTGTCACGTTCTAACTAGAATAATCAATATTCAAAGGGTACATAATTCACTAACACATGGCCCACATCCCATGTGTCCATGTCATCCCTGGTGACATCAGCAAGCCATGTCACTTCGGGACTTTGGCCTTCGACGGTTTTCACTATATCACACTCCAATTCTCCCAAACAAGTTGTTGTTCTGACATTTGTTTCTTTCAAAGAATGGTCTGGATTGACTCCAGACTTCAGGACTTCGGGAGTTTCAGGACTTCGAAACTCTAGAAATTTGTAACTTCGGGACTTCTAGGCTCCGGGACTTCAAAATTTTTTACACTTTCACAACTCAAATATTCTGAATGTCGAACTTTCGAATGAGTCAATCTGTCAACACGTGTCTCCTTTAATGAATGGTCCAAATTAACTCTAAACTTAGAGACTTCGGGGCTTCGGGGATTTTCTCCTTAGCACCCTCTGTTTCTCCTGAAGTGTCGAACTATCGAATACCTTGATCTGCAGACACATGTCTCTTTTAATGAATGGTCCAGGTCAACTTCAGAATTCAGGACTTCGGGATTTTTCACTCTAGCACACTCCATTTCTCCTGAAGTGTTGAATTTATGAATTGTTGTGAGATCTATGACTAACAACCAATTGTACACAGATATGATGGATGAGATCCAATTTTCACCACTATGCCTTAACTTCTTCTCTTAACTCGATCTAACGGCTCTGATCTATCTTCGGTCGATCCAATGGTCAAGGAATTCTCCTCGAATCTATGGTGTAGATCCACTCTGGGACTTTAGATATTTGACGCTTCGACCCCTTTGGCTCTATAACTCGTAAAATTTTCCAAATTTACAAAGTCCAAATGACTTGGAGGTTAACCTTCATGCACTTTTATCCAGATCTGATGGTTTTGAAGGATCCTCCTTCTCCTGAATAGATCCTACAACCCAACACCATGACTGTTGTGGTTTCTTTCTCTGTGGCCATTTATTAAACCGTTATACCCCCTGTGCTTCTTAACATAGTCCAAGTTTTCTCTCAACTCCCTTCTGGCACTATGTACATCAAAATTCTCTAGAATTTTTACTCTAAATTCCTCATTCATGGCCCATCCAGGTTCAATGTCGAAACCATGGTCTCTAAACTAGAATTTTGTCCATTTTGACAACAATTATCTTTCAAAACTTTTGCTTAAAATACCACTAACATGGCCCATCCAGGATCAGTGTTGAAACCATGGCTCTGATACCATTTTGTAACATCCCCAACCAACAATAGGTCAGGAAAAATCACCGAGTAAACATACTTTTCACTCTGATACAATTTTGTAATGTCCCCAACCACCAACATGCTGGGCAACATCACTGAGTAAACATACTTTTTTCTTTGATACCATTTTGTGACATCCTCGGCCTTAAACCAACAAGCCAAGCCATGCCACTGAATAACTTTCATGCTCTAATACCAATCTGTGACAACCCCAACCTTAATCTATTGGGCTATGATAGACAGAGATACTTGTGTAAACATCATACACATCCATATAAACATGAAAATGACAATTATCATCTACATATATATAAACATATACATATGACATATTCTAATAATACACAAATTAATGCATAAATAACAGTAAGCCTACACATATAGCATATACAATACATACATGCATTACTCATCAATTATATCACATGTACAATTACATAATATGTAAACGAACACAAAAGTGACACTTATCTTTTAATAAAATACCACCAAGTGCCTGCATGCCTTCCACGAACCTCCCAGCCTTAGATCACACTGCTCATCATGCTCAGCAATGGGTCACCCCTGAGATGGGACTAAACTCCACTGGGCAAGGGATTCCTAGGCTTGGAAAGGACAACAGGAAATTTGCATAGATCAACAGGAAGGATTTTCTCATGGGAGCCACTTACTCCCACAACCCACAGACCCTCATTCCCCACATGCCTGTCCCAGCCCAAGAGTGTACACCTTCACTATCACAAGTCCATCGGTTTTCCACCTCCCTTCCAGGTCTTCAGAAATAGGATGGACCAAAAGTCCCAAAGTATTGTAGCTGCTACAAAAATCCCTCTAGGAGAACTCACTTCCTCAACACACTCTCTCACCTGGCGAGAGTTTCTCACAGGCTTGACAACCTGCCTCTTCTATCTAGCTCCTAAGTCTAGCGGGTAACCACTACAACAAAAATTGGGTATGGGATCTGGTAAGGACAACAAGCCACACCAGTCCAGAGAAAACGTGGGTAGTAACAGCAAAGGCTAAGGTGTGATATGGATCAGACACTACGCAATCATGTTGTGCTTCATAGGAAAAATGGTTAGCTTCATAACATGGGTGTGTGGGTTTCAGGAGTTGCAGATATCGATGGTGGAGGCAATGGAAAGCTATGTCAAGGCTCTCCCTATCTCAGTGCATGCATCAGTGGGGAGTATGGCAGACTTGCGAGAGTGGTGACCATCCCAAGAATGGTGAGGGAGCCCCCAACAAGTTGAATTTCCCACCTATAACTGCATGCACCCAGGTTGACACATGTCCTCCTGAAGTTGCATGAGCTCCACTTAACACACGTTCCCTTTCCCTAGGAACTTAGGACAACATAGGTTATGCCAAACCTTATCCTTTAGGAAGTAATAATATAATATTATTCCTTTAGAGTTAATCCCTCTAGCTTAGCTCCTATTCCTAGACACTTAGCCCTTTCCCTTTCCCTCCCTAGTGGAGCTTAATCGCCCATAACTTATTCTTTGTGGTCGGTCTACACGCAATGATGTAATTATATCAATGATGTGAGTCTTTACATATACAAAATCAGGCTTAATGGCCTTAACATCTAGGCTCTCCATCCTAATAAACACATAAGTCTTCCATCTTATAAACACTTGTCTCACCAACCTATAAATAGAATTACAATTCAGCAGGGGCTCAGCCTTGGGGTGTTACAGCTGTAGTGGCCATGATGAACCGGTACAGTTATCACAACCATAACTTATGTTGTGTAATTATGGAACTGCATGTAATCTAGTGTGGAGGCACTTGTTTATGATTGTGCACGTATGTAGGTGTCATTCAAACGGTTCAAATATTTAAAATAAAAAATTAAATTACAAAATGATTTCAAAATTAGTGTGCCAATCCTCATTTGCAATAATTGTTGGATTACTGAGAGGGGGGGGGTGAATCAGTAATATATAAATCTAATCCTTTTTAACCATATAATGCAAGTGTTATATCAATGTAGCATTATCACACAATATTTGCAGATTAAATAAACAATGAACAAATGAACAATCATGCACATACATAGTACACCAATGTTTTTACGTGGAAACCCAAAGAGGGAGAAAACCACATAATGTTTTTTCTTATATGTCTTGAATAATTACATTCATTGGAAGCACAAAATTCCTTTGTTTTCCACCTACAACTAGAAGGAGGCTCCAACCCCCTAGTTTCTCAAGTTACAACCTGAGGGAAGCTCCAACTCCCCAATTCTTTGGCTACAACCAGAAGGAGGATAAAATCCCCTATGATCTTCGGCTACAACTGGAAGGTGGCACAACCACCTGTCCTTGCCCCTTCCAACCTCCCTGACATATAAGTAGAATTATGGAGCCACTATGATATATACTGTTGTAAACATATACCAATCAACCTGCACCAAACAATCTATACCAATAACTTGAACCATGCATCAACCATGCATCAACCTATACCTCAACATGTTATCAACCTGTACCATAAATAGGTGCATCAACCATGCACCAACCTGTACCTCAACCTATACCATAAACAAGTGCATCAACCATGCACCAAATATGTACAAATAACATGTCACAACAACTTATCCAAACAACCTATCACAACAAACTGTCTCATAAATTTTATCAACCAAATCAGATCTACTCACCAATATCAATTACCAAGACAATTCTCAAAGATGTGCATCAACCAAGCATAACACAACAACTCATAATCATCACCAAGATCAATATGTGATTCTAATACTATACCAATACAAGTATGCTACATCATCCATAAACCATGTGTCAACAATACTACTCGCAAGTGCCTCCAACCATGTACAAATTATGTACCAATCATGTATCAACTACTCATCAAATATGACTCATAAATATGTACCAACATCATCAACTATACACCTCATGTATGTGCCAACTCATCAACTACTTGTCTCAGCCATGTACCCAACATGTACCTCAACCAAAATCCCTCATCAATTTCATCATCCAAATCTGATCTGTAACTCTGTAATAGACCTGTTGTATATGATCACATACCTACAAACCTTCCTTAACTTTAACAACAAGAGACTATCATTTTCATCAAACCTTTCTTTAGTCTCACATGACTAGTTTTGATTAGTCAACAACCCTAACTTGAAATAATCATAACTATGTACCTGTAATGAATAAATATATGAAAATAGTACACAATGTTCTTCAATGTGTTTTATGAAATTCCTCCAGGTGTCACTACTTGGAACCTCTCAGAAAAGGATTTATAGCAAAAATGGCATACCTTGTTGAATTTTGGCTTATTCTAGAGAGAGAACCTGTAGAGTGTGCCCCGCACGTAATATTTGTTGTATAGGTATGAAAATTTTACACATAATACTATAGACTATAATATAACCAAAACTTTTGGTCTTACTTGATTTTGATTTTTTATGAAGAAGTTATGATGTTTTTACCCGAAACACTTTTTTTAGACTAGTTTCAGGACTAGCCACAAACCCTATTTTCCACAGAGTGTAAATCCAAAACTACAACGACCCACAAGCTGAAATTTGTACCACAACTACTTGGATATGTTTTCTCAAATGCCTATCAATTTCATGGCTTGAATCATTCTATAAAAAACGTTATTACGAAAATGGTGAGATGACCTGTAAATAACATACCTTAGAAAGCATCATCAAAAGAATTTATCCTCCCTTGAATTTTGGCCTTCTTTACTTCACCTTCTCTCTGAAATTTGGCTTATATATCCTTTTTTTACCTCAATCACCTGTAGTGTAACACACCCATGATGGGAAAAAAAAAAATTGTCCTCCTTACAGGAATAGATCCTTTCCCTCTACGATTCTTAATTTGGGAAGTCTGGGACTCAGCCCGACCCTCTGGTCAATATTCTTCAATTCTCTAAGTCAAACAAGACTTTGAGACCTGATAGTCTCACCTCCTAATCAAACATAGACTGTTTTGGATTTTGGTGCAGATCTTATGATACCTGCAACCTTTTCCTCCGTGCTTCAGCGAAGACTCGGAGTTGGCATTAGCCCCTTTTTTCTTGGCCCCTCCTCGGATGTGACCTTGGGCAGTGACCTCATGCAAACACACAAGTGTGTGTGTGACCAAAGGTGGTATGAAACCAAACTACTTTTGGGCCCGCAATTCTCCTCGAGCCTCCATGTGTCCTTTCTCCAAAACCAGGGTTTGGATTGCAGCCCGCCCCCAACATTTTAAAGTTTGCGGACCTCTGATCCGCACAATGCTACAGAACCATCGATCTCCCAATATTGACGGTAGTGTTGGAACTGACAGTTTACATCTTCCATTTTCAAATCCACATACCAAATCTGCCCCTCCTAAATCAATGAATGTGATCTCCTTCGTAATTCTGGACTTCGGACCTTTCAAATATCAAACTCTGCTTTCCTCCATACATCAATCTTCCGGAGTTGACGATCTATGGACACCTGTCCTCCTAAATCAATGAACCTTATTCTACTTCAGTTGTTTGACCTTTCAACTAGATCAACGGTCATGTAACCCTCTTCTCGATCAATGATAGAAATCTCCTTCGGGTCTTTGGACTTATAAGATCTCAAATCTCAAACTTCACGATTTTTCCCAATGGATTTTATTCAAAGGTTATAATATACTGACGTGTGTCCACTTGATCTGATGATCAAGGATTACTTTGGGTCTTTACTTAGAGTCCATAGATTTACACCACATCTCCTCTAGATTTGATGACTATGAATTACTTTGGGACTTTACCTGTAGTCCACAAATTCACGCAACCTTTCCTCTGGATTTGACTTTTCCGATCTACTTTGGATGATCTAACAGTCGATGTTTACTTAGGGTATTTTCCCAGAATCCACAGATTCACGCCACCTATCCTCTGGATCTGAAGGTCCAGATCTATTTCGGCCCTTTGGTGCTTTATCTCTTTGGCTCCTTAGCACTTCGAAACTTCAGCGCTTCGACATTTCGGCACTTCGGTGTTTCAGGATTTGGGAGTTTCAAATCTCAATATGAAACTCTCGAGGTGATTTATCTAAAGTCTATGATCTGTCGTCATGTGTCCCTATGAATCTAATGGCTATTAATTAATTTGGGACTTTACTTGGAGCTCACAAATCTACGCCACGTCTTTGCTGAACTTCGATGACTCAGATTCACTTCAGGTGATATGATGCCTGAGATTTACTTTGGATGATATGATGATTCAAATTCACTCCAGTTGATCGGACGATTGAGATTTACTTCGGATTTCTGGCTCTCCAAGCTTTGAAAATATCAAGTCTCAAACTTGCCTCCCCCTGAAATCACGGTATCTAATGGCTCAAATTCACTTGGGCGATATGATGCTTGAGGTTTACTTCAGACAAGATGATGATTTAGATTCACTCCGTCTGATCAAACAATTGAGATTTTACTTCAAATTTCTGGCTCTCCGGGCTTCGAAAATCTCAAGTCTCGAACCTTGGTAAGTTCTCTCTCCTGCGTATGCAAAGTGCTAAGGCTCATGCACCTTGCTCTGATAAAATGGTTGTTGATCCTTTGCACTATGATCCAACAACCACTATCTCTCCTCCTCCTAAGCTTCTGACTTGTTGTGACTTAGAATATTTTCTAAGTGCTCGAAGGATTCGACCTTTACTCCTCCTACGGGCCCGTCTCATGGATTTTGTCTTCTCTCTTGAAAGAGCTATCTCTTCTGAGTCTGATCTACTTGAATATTTCACTATCCCATGTGATCCTTACGTTTCAGGGATCATGTCAAACTTAGATTGAAGGTGAATGGTGATTGAAGGTTCACATAAATTGTGGGGCCCCAACATGCATCCTCTTTACCAGAGAGTTCGACCTCCGCAATCTGAAAAGTGCTCACTTGATTCTTGTCTAACCGTGATTTTTGATCTTCCAGCCCATCGATATCAATGACAAGGGTTAATTGTGAGACATGAACTAGCACATCCACTATTTTCACCTTCGCGTTCTGCAGTGATTCCCCACCCTCGATATTTGTTCATATATCGATGGTTCATAGCAATTGTAGGGTTCAACTTGACTATCGTTCAATTTGACATCTCACAACCTCGAGCTCCAATATTCCTAGACCTAGGTTACATGGATATTCATATAACTCTTGGGCTATTATCCCCTCTCTTAGTCGGGTTTTTGGTTAAGGGAATAGGTTCTAATTCAGAGTCTCCTAGACTACTGCTATGAAGGGAACACCTTCCCTACTCGCATATCTTTAAGCTCTGAATCAAGGAAAAGTAACTTACGAGGTTACCAAATGGTAGCTATGACCAGAGGCTTTCTCTGACTCCGAAACGATGATGTAAATTCCTAGGGAAAGCGTCTTTGACTGATTAAACTGGGGCGTATGGAAAATCAAAATGAAATATAGGTTCTCAAGGGAATGAACGCATACTCATAACTAATCATTTAATACATAGAAATAACCCTTTATAGACATGTAAATACTCGCATGCATCCATTATTTACAATTCAAAGAATAAGTCAAGAAAGCACTTATCAAAACCATAGAGTGTGATGCGACTGCTGAAACGGGTGCTCGTTTCCACCCAACCATAGGTTCAGTCACTCCCAATGGATTTATCACTGGCCACCCACGAGCTTAAGCCACGATGCTTTGAGATTCAATCTCTTACTTCCAGCTCAACGAAAGTTAAGGAAGAAGGTTACTCTCCTTCTCCCAATACAAAATTAGATAAGGACAAAGGTTACTATCCTTATCCTGGCTCAATCTCTATTTTTTTGTGATCAAAACTCATTGTTCCTCTTTTAGTCCTTCCTAGGACCTGAGCGTTTCCGCTCTCATCTTTGCATTTTTCCACAAGTATTCCTCTGCCCACCACACTTCCTTTCTTTCCTTCCTCAACAAGATTATGCGTGGCTTGAATTCCTAGTCCGTGGTCAAGTATAGAATCCTTATGGATGGGCGGTCTTCCCCATCCCTTCATTAACTCTTGAGGAGGTCTTCCCACCTACCAACCCAAATTTAATTCATTCCTGGGTCAAAGGGTTGTTCTGTTCTGAGCAATTAATTCCATCATGGTACTAGTTCGATGGAGGTTAACACAACTATTCTAGGTCCCCTCCACCACATTTCATATCATTCATGGTTTTCTCTTAACACATCCCCTCTTTCAGTGGTCATGGAGCATGTAACCATTTTCTATTAAAATAACAAAATTTTCATTCATCGACCTTTTGTACAAAGGTCCATCAAATCAAAAATTCACACTTTTAGGTTTTCCATAGTTCCTTGGACAATATAGTTATATTTACAGATTGGGGGAAATAGGGTGTTACAATTCCCTCCCCCTTAAAGGAACATCATCCTCGATGTTCTATATGTCAGCATGACATGTATGTATAGGAGTAAACAAAATCGGATATGTTTGTCTCATGGCATCCTCCATTTCCCATGTAGCCTCATCTGGGCCAAAGTGTTTCCACTGCACCTTGACCTGTGCAATGGCTCAGTTCCTGACTGAGTTTTCCTTCTTATCTAATATGCATTGGGTTTCTGGAAGGAATTCTCCCTCCAGCTCCACCTGGATCACAGACCATTCAATTTTATGATTAACATCATGTACATATTTCTTCAATAATGAAACATGAAAAACATTATGTGCCTTTATAGTGGGAGGGAGTGCTGGGCTACGGGATATAGGTCCCACTCTATATAAGACTTCAAAGGGTCCACAATACCAAGGAGCCAATTTGGCACAGGCTCTGATTCTCAGGGAACTCTTCCTGGGTCTAACTCTGAGATAGACATGGTCTCCGGTCTTGAAATATCTGGGAGTCCTCTTTCTGTCGGCATAACTTTTTTGTCTATCCTGAGAAATATTCAGATTTTTTCTTATCTGAACCACTTTTTGTTCCATTTATTTCAGCATGTTGGGTCCAATTTTAATTCTATCCACTAGGTTACTCCAGCTGATTGGAATCTTTCACTTTCTACCATAGAGGGCTTCAAAAGGGCTCATCTTCAAGGATTCCTAATAACTGTTTTTGTAGGAAAACTCTACCAATGGTAGGTAGTCTTCCCACTTCTTAGGATGATGCATTACATGCATCCTTAGCATGTCTTCTACTATTTGGTTTACTCTTTCTGTCTATCCATTAGTTTGAGGGTGATAAGCTGTGTTGAACAACAATTTTGTCTCAGAACTAGCCATTAGGTATTTCCAAAAGCTTGAAGTGAATTTGGTATCTCGATCAGATACAATTTCATTGGGCATGCCATGCATTCTAAATATCTCCTTCATGAAGATGTTGGCAATATCTATGGCCTTGCAAGTTTATTTGAGAGGAATGAAATGAGCAGAATTACTCAGTTTGTCCACCACAACCATGATGGAATCATTTTTCTTGATCAACTTTGGTAATCCGGTGATGAATTCCATGGATATGGTTTCCCATTTCCATTCTGGGATCGATAGGGGCTGTAACAATCCTACAGGATGTCAATGTTCTACCTTAACTTTCTAGCATTCTAGGCACTTAGCTAAATAGTTATATATGTCTTTCTTCAATCCAGGCCAATAGAATTGTTTCCTAGTGGTCGTGATCATCTTCGAATATCTTGGGTAACCAATATAGGGTCTCTTATGTAGTTCATCCATTATGAACCTCTTCAAGTCGTCACAATTTTGAATATACAATCTATTTATGTAAGTCAGTAGCCCTTCCTCGAGCATCTGGTAGCCTTCATACTTTATCCCTATAGGCTCTTGCCTTAGGTATGAAGTCATGGTCTTGAAGAATATATCTGTATCTTGTGCATTTATGACTCTTTCCCTGACATCTATTTCACAGGTGCTTATTGATGCTAGATGAATCATTTTTATACATTTTCTAAGGGAATTGACCACCCTATTTTCTTTTCCTTTTATGTGTTTGATTTTGAAATCAAATTCACTTAGGAGAGCCATCCACCTAGCTTGCCTGGCATTGAGTTTTGGTTGATCAAACATGTGTCTCAATCCACAATGGTTTGTCATAAGCACAAATCTCCTACCCAGGAGGTAGTGCCTCCACATTTTTAAAGAATGTACTATGGAAGCCAACTCTAGGTCATCAGTCACATAATTGATCTCATTCTCATTTAATTTCCTGGACATGTAGCAAATTAAACATCCCTTTTGGATAAGGACTCCTTCGATTCCTTCCTTGCAGGCATCTTTACACATGAGGAAATCATTATCTGGGTCTGCAATCTTTAACACGGTTGCATGGGTCAAGAGGTATTTCATTTCTTGAGATATTTCTTCACATTTTGATGTCCAAATGAATTTAATCCCCTTTTTTCTGAAATTGGACAACCAATCTTTGAAAACCCTTTTATGAACCTTCTATAGTATCCTGCTAAGACCATGAAGGATCTAATATTGGATACATCCTTTGAGGTAGGCAATTCCACAATAGATCTGATCTTGTTGGGGTCTAATGCCACCCCTTCCTTATATATGACATGGCCTAAGTAATGGACTTTCTTTTGAAAGAAATAGCACTTGCTAAACTTAGCATAGAGCTGATGCTCTCTTAGTACTTGGAGGACAAGTCTAAGATGTTCTTTGTGCTCCTACCTATTCTTGGAGTATATTAGGATATTATCGATGAAAACCAATACAAATTTGTCTAGGAATTTGTTGAGTACATTATTCATCAAGAACATGAAAGTGGTGGGGGCATTGGTTAACCCAAATGGCACCACCATGACTTCATAGTGACCATACCTCATCCTGAAGGTTGTTTTGTGGATGTATTCATCCTTAATCTAGACTTGGTGGTATCCATACCTTAATTCGATCTTCGATAATATGGAAGCACCTCCCAATTGGTCAAATGGGTCATTGATTCTTAGTAAGGGTTACTTGTTTTTTATGTTTTTCTTATTGAGTTATCTGTAATCTATGCATAGTCAGAGTGTGCCATCTTTCTTTTTCACAAACAAGACGAGCACTCCCCATGGAGATACACTGGGTTAGATGTAGCCTTTTTCCATCATATCCTTTAGCTGTAGCTTGAGCTCAACTAGCTATGGCGTTCTCATTCTATATGGCGTTCTAGATGCTGGTACCACTCCTGGTGTAAGTTCTATCAAGAATTTGATATCCCTTCTTGGAGGTAGACCTCGTACCTCTTTTGGGAACACGTCCTTGTATTCTTCTAATATGGGGTGGTCCTCTAGGTTTGGTTTGTCATTCTCAATAAATTCTAGTACCTGTATAGCATATAAGGAACACTCCTTTCTGCAATACTTTTTCATTTGAAGGGTTGATATTTGTCTCACTGAGACATGCTTCTCAATCCCTTGGAGGGTCATTTTTCTCCCTTCTTCATTTACACATTCTAAATTTTTATGATAACAATCCAATTTAGTTTTATAAGAAGCAAACTAGTCCATACCAATCAACAAGTCATAAGATCCCAGGGGAAGTATGTGAAGGGTCCCTCGGGTGGGCAATCCACCCATGATGAATTGACAGGCTGGTATGACCTCTGCCACGTTTCTTTTGGTACCTGTGGCTAATCACACCAACCACCGTTTAACATGTCTAATTGGTTGCAGTTTACACTTATCAACAATTTGAGGGGTCACATAACTCAAATTAGAACTTGGGTCAATTAAAATAGAAACTAGATGGTTGGCGATCATACCTTCCAGCTCCACTACTGAAGCTTGGTGGTCATCTTGATTATTGTCCAAGGATGCATAGACTTGTGGCATGCTCCTAGCCACATAATTGACGGTGGTAGATTCTTGGATATTGTATATTCTCTTACTATTCTGTTTTCTGTGTGGGAAGTCCCTCAACCGATCATCTTCTCCACAACCCCAACATTTTAAGGGTTCCTTCTTTAGGTTATCGGTCTTTTCTAGGACTGTCTTAAAAGGTTTATTTCCACTTTGAGAGGGGAAATTTTTCTGATATACACTTCTAGTAGGAAGGTTCCTTCTAGAATATATTCCATATTTCTTAAATATTGAGGATTTAAACCCCTTCTCATGGAATCCTAAACTACTCCTCTTCTTCCAGTCCTCATGAGGTATTGTATTACTCACAAACTATTCATAACAATACCTTGCCTTCCACATAGTTTCTTCTAAGGTATTTGGTTCGTCAAACTCAATCCTGTCTTAGTAGGTCTGAGGTAACCCACTAATGAACCTATGCATTTTTACCTTTTCATCTTTTATGTAGGGTACATACCTTAGTAGCTCAAGGAATTTATTGAAAAATTCAACTATGGTGAGCTACCCCAGCCTAAGTTCATAGAATTCCTTAGTCTTCCCATCCATATATCTCTTTGATAGATACTACTTCCTGAATTATTTCTCAAACTATTTCCATGACAAGTTCTTCTCATGGACTCCTTTCAAATTCCTAAGGTCTTCCCACCAAATGGAAGCCTTTCCTTTCAGGTTAAATATGGTTTTATTCGAACCTTCAAGATTTCAGAGTAGTCATGGAATCTGAAGTATTTCTTTAAACCAAGAAGCCAAACTTCAACCTCTTCTCCCCTCCTAATCTCTCCATCGAAAGAGGGTGGTTTGGCTTTCTTGAATTCTCCAGGATCATGATTTTTGGAATGCTTCTTCTTCTTTCCTTTCCTTTGAGAATGTGATCTTACTCTGCTACTAGAAGATTCTTCGGATTTTCCAGGTTCCTTTCTAGAGGACTCTACCGATGAGTGTCCCCTACCTCTAGGTTGGGCCTTCTTCGAGGCGCTTCTCCCAGTTTGGTCACTTATGGAGTCATGTTTTCGAATCTCATGTGGACTTTGACTTCTCTTCTTATGTCATTGGTCCACATGACTGGTTGCGGGTTCATGCTGTAGTTGCCTCTATATTTCAGACAAGCTCTGCAACAAGACTATGTTAATTTCTATCTGTTTTTCTTTCTCCTTTATAAATCTCTCATTGTTATCCTTACAACTCTGTAACTCAGACCTAAGTCTCCTTAAAGTTTTAGCCAGAACGAGAGGGGTTTCCACTGCCCTCCTTTCATCATATTCTTAGTCTCTATTATGGGATCCACCCCTCACTTCATGACACATAACCATCCTTTATTCTTGAATTTTCCCATGATTTAATGACTGCTCGAGTGTTGATAAAAACACTTATTGTTAGCTAATATTATATTAGTTCATGAACAATAAACAATTCAATTTATTAAATGCACACACACAGTAGAAAGTTTCATTCTTTTCTTTAATAACATTTTTAACCGAACCTTTTAAGAAAGAGGTAAGGTAGAGTGTTACTCTTTTAAAATTACTCCAAATAGATTTTTTTTTTTAAGTGACTCATCCATGAGCCCAAGTAGGCCAAGTGTTGTAACCATGCCCTGATACCAATTTGTAACACACCCACGATGGGGATAAAATAAAATAAAAAAATTTCCTCCTGACAGGAACAAATCCTTTCTCGCTACAATTCCTAATTTGGGAAGTTCAAGACTCAACCCAACCCTTCGGTCAAGATTCTTCAATTATTTAAGTCAAATAATACTTTGAGACCTAATAGTCCCACCTCCTAATAAAACATAGGCCCTTCTGACTTTTGGTGCAGGTCTTATGATACCCGCGACCTTCTCCTTCGCACTTCAACAAAGACTCAGAGTTGGAGTTAGCCCCTTTTTTCTTGGCCCCTCCTCATATGTGACCTTGGGTGATGACCTCATGCAAACACACAATTTTGGGTGCAACCAAAGGCAGTTTGAAACCAAACTATTTTTCATCCCACAATTCTCCTCGAGCCTCCACATGTCCTTTCTCCAAAACAAAGTTTTGGATTGCGACCCACCCTCAACTTTTTAAAGTTCATGCACCTTCGATCCTTTCAATTCTACGGGACCTTCTATCTCCTAATATTGACAGTACTTTCAGAACTAATAGTTCATATCTACCATTTTCAAATCCATAGACCAGATATGCCCCTCCTAAATCAATGGATGTGATTTCCTTCGTAATTTCGGACTTCGGACCTTTCAAATCTCAAACCCTACTTTCCTTCGTACATAAATATTTCAGATTTGACGATATGCGAACACCTTTCCTCCTAAATCAATGACCCTTCTTCTACTTCGGGTGTTTGACCTTTCAACTAGATCAATGGTCCTATGGCCCTCTTCTCGATCAATGATTGAGATCTCCTTTAGGTCTCCGGACTTATGAGATATCAAATCTCAAACTTCACCCTTTTTCCAATGGCTTTTATCCAAATGTTATAATCTATTGACATGTGTCCACTTGATATGATGATCAAGGATTACTTCAGGTCTTTACCTAGAGTCCACAGATTTACACCACGTCTCCTCTAGATCTGACGACTATGAATTACTTTGGGACTTTACCCAGAGTCCACAAATTCACGCCACCTTTCCTCTGTATATGATGGTTTCGATCTACTTCAGACGATCCAACGATCAACGTTTACATTGGGTATTTTCTTAGAATACACAGATTCACTCCACTTGTCCTCTGAATCTGATGGTCCAACTCTATTTCAGTCCTTCGACACTTCGGCGTTTCGGGCTTCAGGAGTTTCGAATATCAATCTGAAACTCTTGAGGTGATTTCTCTGAATTCTACGATCTGTCATCACATGTCCCTCTAGATCCGACAGCTATAAATTACTTCGAGAATTTATCCAGAGCTCACAGATCTACACCATGTCTTTGTTGAACTCTGATGGATTAGATTCACTTCGAGTGATCCGATGCCTGAGATTTACTTCGGACGATATGACAATTCGGATTCACTCCCACTGATAGGACGATTGAGATTTACTTCATATTTGTGACTCTCCGAGCTTTGGAAATCTCAAGTCTCAAACTTTCCTCCTCCTGAAATCACGGTATCTAATAGCTTAGATTCACTCGGATGATCCAATAGTTGAGGTTTACTTCGAACGATCTAAGGATTCAGATTCACTTCGAATGATCAGACGATTGAGATTTACTTCAGATTTTCGGCTCTCCGGGCTTCGGAAATCTCAAGTCGCAAACTTGCCTCCTCTTGAACTCATGGTATTTGACGACTCAGATTTACTTGGGAAATCTGACGCTTGAGGTTTACTTCAGACAATCTAACAATTCAGATTCACTCTGATTGATCTCACAATTGATATTTTACTTTGGATTTTTGGCTCTCGGGGCTTCAGAAATCTCAAGTCTCAAACCTTGGTAAGTTCTCTCTCCTGCATGTGCGAAGCGTTAAGGTTCATGCACCTTGGTATGAACAGATGGTTGTTGATCCTTTGCACTATGATCCAATGGCCATTGTCGCTCCTCCTCCTAAGCTTATGAATTACTCTGAATTAGAATATTTTCTAAGTGCTCCAAGGATTCGACCTTTGCTCCTCCTACGGGCCTGTCTCCTGGATTTCGTCTATGCTCCTAAAAGTGCTATCTGTTCTGATATTGATCTCCTTGAATATTTATTCATCCCACGTGCTCCTTGTGTTTCAGGGATCATGTTAAACTCATATCGAAGGTCACCAGTGATCGACGGTTCATAGAAATTGTGGGGCCCCAACATGCGTTCTCTTTACTAAAGAGTTCGATCTCAGCAATCTAGAAAGTGCTCACTTGATTCTAGACTAACCGGGATTATTGATATTCCATCCCATCGATATCAATGAAAAGGGTGAATTGTGGGCCATGAACTAGCATTTCCACTATTTTGATCTTCATGCTCCACAGTGATTCCCCACCCTCGATCTTCATTCATAGATCGACAGTTCATAACAATTGCATGGTTCAACTTGACTATCGTGCAATTTGACATATCAAAGCGTTGAGGTCCAAGATTCCTAGACCCAGGTTACGTGGATATTCATATAAGTCTTGGGCTATGATCCCCTCTCTTAGTTGGGTTTTTGGCTAAGGGAATAGGCACTAGTTCAAAGTCTCCTAGACTACTAGTCTAAAGGGAACACCTTACCAACTTGCGGAGCTTTAAGCTCTTAATCAAGGAAAAGTAACTTGTGAGGTTACCAAATGGTAGCGATTCTCAGAGGCTTGCTCCAACTCCAGAATGGTGATGTAAATTCCTGGGAAAAGCACCTTCAAGTGATTAAACTGGGGTGTATGGTAAATCAAACTGAAATATAGGTTCTCAAGGGAATGAACACATACTCATAACTTAATCATTTAATATAGAGAAAGAACCCTTTATATACATGTAAATACTTGGATGCATCCATTATTTACAATTCAAAGAATAAGGAAAGAAAACACTTATCAGAACCATATAGCGTGATGTGACTGCTGAAAGGGGTGCTCGTTTCCACCCAACCATAGGCTTAGTCACTCCCAATGGATTTATCATTGGCCACCCCTGACCTTAATCCATGATGCTTTGATATTCAATCTCTTACTTCCAACTCAATGGAAGATAGGGATGAAGGTTACTTTCCTTATCCCAATACATAAATAGATAAGGATGAAGGTTACTCTCCTTCTCCTGGATCAATCTATATTTTTTTGTGATCATAACTCACTATTCCTCTTTCATTCCTTCCTCAAACCTGAGAGTTTCTTCTCTCATCTCTTCATTTTTTCATAGGTCTTCCTCTGCCCACCACACTTCCTTTCTTACCTTCCTCAACAATATTGTGTGTGGTTCAAATTCCCAATCCGTTGTCAGGTCAAGAAGCATTATGGATGGGAGGTATAACCCATACCCTCATTAACTCTTGAGGAGGTCTTCCCTCCTACCATCCTGAATGTAATTCATTCCTGGGTCAGAGGGTTGTTCTGATTGGAGAAATTAATTCCAGCATGGTACTGCTTCAGTGGAGGTTAACACAACCATTTTGGGTCCCCTCTACCACCTTTCATATCATTCGTGGTTTTCTCTTATCACATCCCCTCTTTTAG
>ML794911.1:101516-125691 GCA_009831015.1 Picea engelmannii | reverse complement strand
TGAAATGTACTATCCATATAGAATAGTATTACCTTAAAATATATTAAAACTTATACCATTATACATGAAACAACCTTGGTTCCATTACCCAAACCTTTGTGCTACCAGAATTCACTACCGAACTTTCTCCAAGGGTTGACATCAATAATTAAGGGTTGACATCAATCTACAATATCACTCTCTAATGGTTGAAAACAATGACAAACAACAATCCATACCAGTTATCCATCAACCTAAGCCAACTGTCTGACAAGAATAGCCTGGTTCTTGTAATCATCTATGTTCTGCATATAAAACACTGTTATACCTGCTATGAGCTCAACCCATGGAAAATTTGATGACAATTAATTCAAAACAAACCATGACATGTAATTATATTTCAAGAAAACAAAACGATGGTGCAAAGAATCAATCAAGAAAGGTAATTAAAAAAATTGATTCATTTATTAATGGGGAGACAACTTAACCAATCAGAAAAGGAATGATTTTTTATGAAGGTATAGGGAAATGAGAGAGGAGGGGCAGGGTTGCATACTTAGGTCTCATCATTGGCTCCAACAAGGGAGAGCACACACCTGTGGGGTTTTTAGGAAAATAGATCAGTTCCATGGAACTCAATAACTTTCTCCCACCCTCCTTCTCTTACCTTTGTTTCTCTCTGCCAACCATGTATATCTGCTATTGTTTCTTATCCATGCATCTTCTAGAGTTAAAAACTGAAACTACACTCCAGTTTCTTTGTTGGGCTATGGATTCTTTATTCACACACAAACTAACTAATGAAATTAAAGTGAAAAATAAAAGAAGCTATGGTACAAGATGGACCTTCCCTCAATCTTTCAATCAAAATAGTGTTTCAAGAAGTGCCCATTTACTAGGCCTCCAAAGATCTGATCGGTATCATCTAGATTGTGTAAAACAAATATATTATTGTCCAGAACCTAAACCACATTAAAAGGAACAAACCAAAGGTTATTTAACTTACCATGCTCAGGCTTCTCATCCCTTATGTCATCCCACCTCAATACCAGGTCATCTTCTTGAAATATCTCCTTCTTTCTTTTCTTGTCAAAAGATGGTTTGATCTTGCTTTGGTATGCCTTAGTTACCTGATTCAGTGCTTATGTATTTTTTTTAACCTATATAATATGAAATATTCTTGTCTAGATGTCATTTGGCTCCTTAATTTATTCCTGTAATAATTTTAGAAATAGTAGACCGATTTGAGTAGGGAATACAACATCTATCCCATAGACTAGCTGAAATGGTGAGGTTCACAAGTATCTCTTGGTGATGATCCTATCAACCCACAAGGCATACTTAAGTTTAGAGTCCCATGATTTATTGTTTTCAGTCAACAATTTCTTGATGATCATAATGAGAGTCTTGTTTGATGACTCGACCAACCCATTCCCCCGAGGGAAGTAGGGCATGGAATGTGTTAAGGAAAAATTATGGCTACCACAAAATTCAATCATGGATTTGGACTTGAATGTCTGGGCATTGTCTGTTATAAGATTTCTAGGGAATTCAAACCTGGAAAATATATTGGTCTCCAAGAAATTCATGATCACCTTGTCAAAATCATTTCTGGTGGGACCAACCCCGATCCATTTGGTAAAGTAGTCAGTGGAACTGAGAATCCACTTGTGCTTCCCACTGGAGGGTGGATTTATCTCATCTATGAAATATAATCCCCATTGTTGAAAGGGGCCACTAGTAGTGATATGATTTATGGGTAGTGAGAGTAATTTTTGTTTCCCTGCAAAATTTTGACATTCATTGCATTCCCTTACTATGGTAAATACATCAGAGAAAAGGGTGGGCCAATAGTACCCTACCCTTAGGATATTCAGGGTTGTGGATTTCCAATGTTGGTTTCCTCCACAAAATCCCCTGTGCATATATGTTGTGAATTTTTTAGATTCATCTTCATCAAGACATTTTAATAGGATGCCAACAAGATCCATCCAACACAAGTTCTGATTTAAAATGCATAATTTTATAGATTTTAATTTGAGAGACCTGCCTCTCACCTTTTTCAAATATGGTGGACATTCTAAATGTTGTAGAAATTAAATAAAATCTCTATACCAAGGTGAATAAGATTAGTTTTCATATACCTTCATGTTGTCTTTTCTAGATTGTGTCATGGGTGCATCCAATTGGGTGAAGGTCTGATGCAATTCCAACACCTTACATTTTGATTGTGATAGAAACTTGGCAAATCCATGTCCCTTAATCATCCTGGTGGGTTTTATGTGTAGGTCATACTCCAACAATTTTGCAATCCATTTCCCTCTCTTCCCTTCACTATCTGGCTGGACCTGAATTTCTTTGACATTGTTGCTAGGAACATAGGTTGTTATGCTAGACTATAATACATACGCCCTGAAAGCCTTTAAATCTTTGAAAACACATATGATTTCTTTTCTAATATGTCATACTTTAGCTCAACATATCTAAGGGATTTTGTGAAAAATGTTATGGGATGTTCATTCCCTTCTTCATTTTTTTGCATCAGTACAACAACAATGGTTTCCTCGAAAGAGAAAGAGAAGATAAAGAACTCTTTGGCATAGTCATGGCTAACCAATATAGGTGATTCAACCAAATCTTGTTTAATCCTTTGGAATGTTGATTTTTCCTCCAGGGACCACTTAATAACATCATATTTATTTATCGTGTTGGTGATAGGCCTTATGATTTCAACAAATTTTAGCACAAAGTGCCTTAAAAAAATTATTCTGCCTATAAAAGACTGAATAAAATTCTTATTTATGGGGATTTCAATTTCCTGAATGACATCAAATATATTAGGGTCTATTTGTATTCCTCCTGCTGATATGATGTGGCCTAGGATATTACTTTCTAGCATAGAAAAGTGAGACTTCTTAGGATTCAAAGAGATCCCATACCTCCCGCATTTCCAAAAAATCTGCTCAAATTGTTGTAAATGTTCACCATCATATTTGGAAAAAATGGTGATGTCATCCAAATATATAACCATAAATTTTTATTTTTCCCCCATGAAGGATATGTCCATAGCCCTCTGGAGGGTGGTCGTTGTGTTCATCAGCCTGAAGGGATTTTTTTCGTACACGTCCCCCATGGGGTGGTAAATGTTATTTTTTATTTGTCTTGTTCACACACTATTATCTGGTTATAACCAGAGTATCCATCCAGCAAGGAAATCCCATGGGCACCTACTACCCTTTGCAAAATACTATCCATATTGGGAAGGGGCTAGTTTTCCTTTAGAGAAAACTTGTTGAGATTTCGTAAATCAAAACAAAAGCATATTTCTCCACTCTTTTTACTCATGGGTACCAAGTTGGCTACCCAATCTGAGTACCTTAAGGGCACAATAATTATGGCATCAAGAATTCATTTTAGATATTTTCAATTATGGACATCAACATTGGATTAAAATTCCTAATCTTCTGTCTGAATGGTTTAGAACTAGCCTTCAGAGGGGTCTTTTGATGGATGATGTCAATGGAAAAAGTATTCAAATCCTCATACGACCATGAAAAAATATCAACAAATTTTTTCATGAGGATGACATACCTGTCCTTTTGTTCTATAGCTAATGCCTTGGAAAATTTGACTATTTTGGGATTTTCAGCAGTCCCAATGTTGCATTCCATTACCCCTTCTTCTTGATTTTTGATGGTATCTTTTTTGGAGACATCATAACTTTCAAATAACCTTTCTAGTGGCACTAGACCCCTGAGGATATGAATTTTTTTTTATTTTCACAATTTTGTGGCCAGCCACTTTGTTCAACATATGAGATGTTTGTTGATTTTCTGATTCATTGTCTTCACCCTCTTGACCTATTGAGATATTGGAGAATTATTCAATGGTCTGCAGAAATCTTTGTAGCTCCAAATCATCACTAAAGACTTTCTAGTGCTTTATGTTGTTTGGTATGGATGTCCTATGTATGAATTCCACTTGATACTTAATATTTGGACCAATGGGAGGTATGAAGGTATTGGTAACCAAGGCCAAAGAATCTGCCTTTTGATTTCCCTCTCTAGGAATGAAGGAAATGTTAAATGTGAGAAAGAAGTTGTCAACCAGGTCACACACCTCATTCATGTATTGTTTGAGCCTCAGTTTCTTAGCTTGATATATTTTTTTGACTTGATTGATCATTAACTCAGAATCACCAAAAAATGCCAAATTGTCAATGGCCATGCCTTTGGAAGCCCTCAATCCCAACACCAGAGCTTCATACTTAGCTATATTTTTAGTAGTCTCAAATTCCATCTTATAAGAGAGTGTTATTACTTCTTGTGAAGGGGAAATGAGGAGTATACCAACCCCATAACCTTCCTTTGAGGAAGATCCATCGAAATACATCTTCCATACTTCGTTTTGTTGATCTGTTAGTGACTGATTTCTGCAGTTGTTGAATGTTATTTCTGATTCCTCATCATTTAAATGAAAAACAAATGACCCGATCTCATCCTCAAAAACATAAAATGGATGGTTGCTTGGATTATGATGGTCACTAATGATATATGCCAATCTTACCTCCTATATATCATCCTATGTTCTCCTCCAAAAAGGGATGGTAGCATAAGTGACATCCATTTGTAATGATCCTCCAACCTTGTTGGCCCATGTCCTGGACAAGAGCATACCAAACTTGGGGGGAATGGAAGCCACAATGATGTCCATAACTACCCTCTTCATGGGTAACTATGCCAAAGAAATCACCAGATATTTTATTAATCCCAAACATTTGAATTTTTGGAGTCAAAAGAGTAAAGTTCTTGGTAGGGATTGGTGATATCCATACCTAGTTCCTCCATTACAACCTTAGTCATGACATTGTGTGAGGCACCTGAGTCCATGAGACAATCATGTAGGATATTTTCATGGACATCTAAAGATATGTAGAAAGGTGGAGAGGCATCAGATCCATCCTCAATGTGTGGACCCACAGTAATGTTTGGGTTTTCATCCTGCAAACTAATTACATCAGAAGTTACAACAGAAGTAGGTGGTTGCAGAACCTTCATATTAGATTTTTTGAAATTCTCATTTTTCAACAATTCTGACAAATGTACAGGGATCTTCATATTTCTCAACTCATTCTCTATGATGCAAGATGATTGTGGCCTATAAGCTTCCTTTACTTCAAGGAAAACAATTTTAGATGGGGCAGGTTGGTGAGCTTTAGTCAATGCACCCTTTCTTGGATTTGTCTTGGGAGGAACCTTTGGTTTTTTGTTATGATCGAGGTGGTGGCTTTGGGAGCCCTCATTATAGGCCTCAAATCATATTTATTTTTTGTTTGGCCTTGAATAACTCCATTTTCCCATATCTCAATATCAAATTTATTTGACAGTTGTGTTACCTCATAACCTTGTTGCGTTAAGTGATTGTTATAGAAATCAGTTTCATTGAAAAAGTACTGAAAAAGCATCCACAACATCAATATCTAGATCCATTTCCTATATCTGATTGTTTTGGAAAGGAGGTACCACTCTTTTATCATCAACATTCCTTCTCTCTCTCTCCAATATCTGAGGGACATCATTCAACCTCCTAAATTGGTTTGTATTTATGTTCCCAACCCCTTTAAAAGATTTGTTTGGTTTATTATACTCCCATTTCATCTTAGCTATTTCATATTTCAAATCCTTTAATGTTTTGGTAATTTCATCAAGTATGGGATCATATGTCACTAGTTTAGAGGAGGAAGGGGAATCATCCTTCTGTTTCTTCTTGTCTTTATCAGATCTAGTATTTAACCTGTTTGATGCTAGGATGTTGGACTCAACCTCAATGGTTGCTTCTTGCATGGACAACAAGGTGGTGAATATTCTCTCCGTCAACAGAAGGGATAATTATGCATCAAATGCATTGGCATAAGTGATATTCATGACGAGGTGTTAGATCAAGTTGCGGGAAAAAATCGTATTCGTTTACATACGGGTTCTTAGGATATCATCAAGTCAGAATCATGGACGAAAAAAAGAAGAATACTACAATTATAACAAAATGGGGATCATTCGCATATAATGTAATTCCCTTTGGTTTGAAAAATGCCCCTGCAGTTTTTTCTCGGATTGTGATAGCAACATTTCGAGAGTTTATCCACACATTTTTAGAATACTATATGGATTATTGGACGGTGTACGTCCTATTAAAATATCATTCCAGGCTACTCTATTTAATGTTTGATAGATTTCGTGAAATGTAGATATATTCGAATCTAAGGAAGAGTATTTTTTGTGTACCTCATGGAAATCTGTTAGGCCATATTGTATGCAGAGAAGGAGTCTTGGTAGACCCATCTAAAGTTGTGGTCATTATGAACATCCCGCCACCTACAAGTGCCAAATTTCCATGCTCCACACTGGGACATACAGGATATTATCACAGGTTCATCAAAAAATATGCAACTATTACTGCACCCCTTGAGAAATTGATGAAAACATCTGAACTATATCAATGGACACCAGAGTGTGACAAAACATTCGATATTCTAAAATAAAATATAAGTACTAGAACTATATTGATATTTCCCAATTGGGAAATTGAGTTCCATGTACATGCATCAGGCATCTCCATGGGAGGCATTCTAGCGCAACCAGGGGAAGGAAATATGGACCACCCTATCTACTTTGCCAGTAGAAAACTATCGCAGGATGAATGCAACTACACAACCACCGAAAGGGAAGGTTTAGCTATGATTTATGCATTTAAAAAGTTTAGACACTACTCGTTAGACTCTCATTTCAATTTGTTTTACTGACAATTCTGCATTGAAGTACCTAGACAATAAACCTATACTTGAAGGAAGAATTTGTAGGTGGCTACTGTTTTTTCAAGAATTTTTGTTTGAAGTAATTGTCGAACCAAGAAGATGAAATGTAGTTCTATATCACCTTTCCTGATTGGAGTTAGGGGAAAGTGGTGGAGCAGTGGATGATTATCTCCCATATGCAGACCTGTTCCTAATTGAGGCCATCCTAGAGTATATTGAAGAATTTTTTTTCTTCCTCAGTACATGGACCTTCCCAGAAACTTACTCCACAACCCAAAAGTGACAAATGGTGGTTCACGTAGTAGACTATCAATTGATTGTCGGACAACTTTATAAATTGGGACTCGACAATATCCTTAGGAGATGTGTCTTGAACCATGAAAGGTAGGATATCCTATGGGAATGCCACAATGGAGTTGCGAGAGGACATGTTGGAAGTAAATCCAATGCATAGAAGGTACTTCAAGCTAGATTATGGTGGGATACATTATTTAAATATGCTAAGGAATATTCCAGATATTCTGACACCTACCAAAGAGTAGGAAAACCATCAGGTCGATATGAATTACCCCTTCAGCCAGTCAGAGTACTTCAGGAATTTGAGAAGTGGGTGGTTAATTTTATTGGACCAATCAACCCCCCGACTAAGAACTCAAAGGCCAGATACATCATCACCGCAAATGATTACCTTACAAGATGGGATGAAGCAGAGGAAGTTCAAGAATATTCTACAAATACAACTACTAGATTTATCTTCGAGAACATTATCACTTGGTTGGGATGACCTAGAATTTTGACCAGTGATCAAGGTAGTCACTTTATCAAAAACACAATCACAACATTGACAACATAATTCCTTATACAACACCATAAGAGAAGTCCCTACAATCCACAACCTAATGGTACAGTGGAGGCATTCAATAAAATTATGGAAAGGGTACTAACAAAAGTATGTTGTGCAAACAGGGAAGACTAGGATGATAGAGTTCCAACAGTCTTGTGGGCTTACAAGACTACCATGAAGAAGATACATAGGTATACCCCATTTCAATTGGTCTATGGGAAAGAATTTTTTGTTCCCACATAATTTATTACCCCTAGTCTCTATATAGAATGGGATACACACATGTCAAACGATGAATCAATTGGACAGAGGGTTGTAGACTTGCAAGAACTTGAGGAAGCAAGATTTCTAGTATATTTTCATCAGATAGTTGAGAAAGCTATATAAAAAGACTAGCATGACAGTAATATTAAGTCAAAAATATTCATGCAAGGGGATAAGGTACTATTCTATGACAACATATATCAGAAAAATCCAGGAAAGTTATGCATGCATTGGTTGGGTCCATTCATAGTTGCGGAAATACAACAATCTGGTGCAGTTATGGTAGTGCAAATATATGGTATCCTTTGGTCAGGATGGGTGAATGGCGCCCACCTAAAACCATACATTTCTCATGATTGATCCAAAGCATGATTTCTCTAGTCCAAAGGAGCATGTACAGTAGTTATATTTTCATTTCTTGTCATTTCTTTAATTAAATAAATAACGTCAAAGTGTGCATTGATTGTGCCACAACATATATTTTATTTTCTAGTCTAAGTGTTTATTTTGCACAAAACTGCTTACTCAACTACACAAGATCAAAACAACCACCATTACATTCAATGAAGTCATTAAATATGATAGGGACCCCCATTGTGATCGGAGGGATGGTGAATCTGAACTTGATCACAGCCCATGTGCCACACACATCATGTCCAGTCATACGCTTTATGATAACCACTGTCACCAATCATAACTTTACATTAAGAAATAAATTCATGATACACGTATATGCCATCTATATCCCTACCATGCTTCTCAGCCGTTAAAAATTAAGCCCCTCAGCCTGACCATGTCTTTGTCAGTATGTTCATTAAAAGACAAAGATCATTAGATATATCTTACCCCATTATCCATCCCGTTGTACATCTAAGCCTAAGATTGAATTTATGACCTTATGATGTGTTTCTTTATGTGCGCCTACAAAGATTTCCATCTATCTAGTTATAAGACCCTATGAACGTGTGGAGCGAGAATCTTTGTTTGTTGTTATCTACCCTCTGATTTTGAATTTTTTGTAAATGTGCATACCTTGAGAGATTTTCGTTCTCCTGTCACAAATATGAACCCAACCCACCCTACTTATCAACACTTTGGAGCTAGCATACTATTGAAGGAAAATATCCCTGCGGACAGGTAGATCTCCTCTTGAGAGATAGACTCTTAACTCTTAAGACAAAAGATGATTATCATGGACACTGATTTCCTTTTAGATCTAGATAAACTAATATGTGAGGAGGAAGGACAAAAGAAGTACCTTTTATCGGTGTTTGTCCCTGCACGGTCTAAGTTGAGCTCCAAACTTATCCTCCTCGATAAGCCCTGTAGACAAACAAAAGTACAAACAACTTCCTACTCTACTGAGATTAGTTCAAAATAGACCTATCTATTAGAGAGAAATTCATGTGAGATCAAACACAGACTTGAAAGAAACAGGACAAGCATATTATGTTAAAGAGAACAACAATGAAGAATGCTTACAACCATAGATGTGAGTGTAGCAGCTTTGTCAATCCTTCCTCATTCGAACCCTTTCTCAAACAGTCCACACACTGAATGTTGATGTTCTGAAAGACACCTTCTTCATGAGATCATAGGTTGGATGCTTCAAAATACTTTTTCCATCCCTTTCACCATGAGAATGCTTGTTTAAATAGTCTTGGAGAGGCCCAACCACTTGAGATATCTTTGGGGTAAGTTGAGGATTTTCCTCCTTTAGTTATGGATCTTCCCTAAGATCATGACTTGAACAAGGATTTGAAACCAACCACCTTCAGATATTGAGGGGAGATTTCCCTCAATCTTCTCAACAAACAAAATTCCACCTGGAATAGGTAGCACTCCTCCAAAAAAGACATCATAGCATTATAGCGCTCTTGAAAGAAGAACAACAAGCGTTGGAGCTCCTAATAGTGGCAACGCTCCCCTTAAAGGGCATCAGGGCATTATAACACTCCCTGGCAGTATATGGGGGAGCGCTCTCCTCTGAAACTCATTTTTAGTGATTCTCTCAATGGAAAGAAGGTTTATAAACTCTGTTAACCCATTCCTCTTCTTCCAAATCAATTGTTTGAGGTATTTCAAGTGTCCTTCCGATGTCGTTATAGCCACAACATAGACATTATGGCAGTATTCTTTTTCTGACACTTGTGACTAAAATGTGACACTTACGACACTTGTAATGATGACACTTGCAACACTATCGAAGTGAGTAATTTTGAAGTGTAACAGATTGCCCCCCAAAGTATGAAGTTAGAATATGAGAACTGATAACTAAAATGCTTTGCATACTTTCAAGCAAGGGTACAGACTTAGAGAACTTGACAGAAGCTGCACACAACCATCAAACAAATGTTAAGACATGCTTCAAACCCAAGGTAGGCATACCTATGCTTGAGTGATAGAGACTTTCAAGGTATGGCTGCCATAAATACATTGTGGATCCATAATTATATTGATAAAAGGTATAGCCACCAAAAATACACTGTGGATCTATACTCCCATGAGCTGAACTGATCGTAGGCATGAAGAATACACAGTGGATCTACAAGATGACAAGACATAGCCACGACCAATACAAAGTGGATCTATGTGACAGTATATGTGTCATTGTTCAAGAGAAACTTCGTCGCAACCTGGGAAAAGTACATATCAGAGTGATCACTCAACCTAGGGTCTTCTTACCGATCCCGATGTAGTATGAATCTAACCATGTGAATATATATCCTGATGTTGAACATGGAAGAAACCACTTGATTATCGGTCAATGATGTAAACCGTTAACAAGCGCAAGGGAGATCACCATTGATGTCAATGATTCCCAAGGTACTTCTAGTACATTCCAATGAATGTGAATGGATGAGATAAAGTTGAACATCCATGGAATCATCTGATTAGAGGTTAATGATGTAAACCCACTATCGAATGTGAGGAGGCTTGCCATTGAGGTATGCAGGTCCCAAAGTACTAATTGATTTCTAAGTCTAGTTTCTGGATAATGTGTTGAAGTCGACAGGAATAGACTCATCAAAGGAGGGCCTTGATGTATCCCCCATCAATGACACAAAACAGACACAGAGATGTAATTTGGTAGATCAAATGAACATGGACTGACATGGGTATTGAGATAAGATATTTGTGATGGATGAATCTCAAGGCAGATACTTCTCTTGAACACTGAGGCACGATAGCAGAAACATGACATGGACCAAAACTTGATGATGCAGTGGATGCTATGACTTACGTCGGGTGACCCAAAGGAGTAAAAGAAACTCAAAGGATTGGCTCAGTGCAGAGGTTCAACGGATTAAAATGCATGCAAAGACAAGGTACCGTGTTCAAGGGAGAGTCTAAGAGTTGTTGGTAATGTTCTCAAAAACTGCTTGGCTTGCTTCTTTCAATTTTTCCCCCATCCAGATAGATGAGTACCTCTTTTTAATTTAACGAGCTTGAGGAGGGTAACACATGCTCGATATAACTTACCTTTGGCAAGTTCCTCTTCCTTTTTTTAACGAACTGGAAGAAGTAAGGGTTCGATCCCGTATGGACCTGTCGATGTTTGTTTAACGAGTCCAAAGATAGAAAACTTGAAGGTTTTTCATGATTATAGAGTCTGGAAAAACACTTAAAAGAGACCTCTCTCAGTTCATTTTTCGTAAAGTAGTTTGATGAGACCAAAAAAGAGATAAACTATCGCTCAACAGACATTTTATTCAAATAATTTAACGAGCGTGAAGAGAACAAGGTCACTCGACAATATTTTCATATTTAGAGTGTCTAAAAAGAACTTAAAGATGACTCCAATGTTTTCCTTTTTCGTAATGTTAGTCTCGCGAGGCCGAAAAAGAGATAAATTTTCACTCGAAAGATGCCCTTTCAAACCTTTTAACGTGTGGGAAAGGAAGCAAGATCACTTGATGATCTTTTCATGTTTAGAGAGTCTGAAAAGAGATTAAAGGAGACTCCAGCGGGCTCCTTTTTCGTGTATCCATACAGGTCTGAAAAAGAGATAAAATTCTACCTGGATGCATTCTCATGTATTTACGAGCACGAGAAAGAGCAAAGACTAAGCTCGGTATGCCACCATCTTGATAGCTAGTGGCTTAACTCCAGAATGATCATAAAAGGTTGGAGACATTCCCTCCAAGCTTCAATTCATTCACCGACTTTGAGGTTGCCACCAATTTCTCTACTAGATGAGAAAAAGGAGAAGGGTGGATGAAAAGAAGGTTCAAGAGAGGTGATTGTTTCATTTTTTAACAAGATTGACACAAGAAAAGAACTATGCTCAGGGCCTCTATTTCATTTTTTAACAAGCTTGCTACAAATAAGAGAAACTATGCTCGTGACTACTTCTTGATCATGGCTTCCAAGAGGATAATGCTCTGGAAGGATACCATGTCAAGGGACAAAACTCGGTCATGGCCTCCAAGAGATCTTCGCTGGATGGAAGATAATCACTCGGGAAGGAACACAGGTCGAGGGTCACGATAGGAGTAAGGGGATCAGGTTCCAATAATCCTACCAAAGAAATCACCATGTCCACTACCAGATCCAAATCATCGAAAGTTGAAACCATGGGAGATGATGAAAAATCAACATCAGGAGGGGAGATAGACTATATATCTTCCCAAATTTCTTCACGAGGGGGAAGAAAAGAGGATCGATGATGGTTATCATCCCAAGGTAGCTCATCAATGCACAACATTTCCATGATAGATTCATCCAAGAGAAAATTTGGGGAAATGTGATCGATCACAGATAGCAGGAAACTCAATCGTGATTGCATCAAGGAACTGTCGGGTGCCAATAGATGTTGGTCATCCGACAAGGGAGAAGTGGATTGGATAGAAACGTATGATGGTTCATCTAGACTAAGTGGCATGGTGTCATCTAGTGCATTGAATTCCAATGGACAAGGTACAATCCAAGGGTCAGATGATTCCAAAGATTGATAAGCCGCGGTCGAAATCATATCGACGGTGGAAATATGATGTGTAGTCGGTGGAAGTGGTGTAGGGAAGGTACCCATGAGGCTAGAATATTTCAGTAATCCAACACCAACGCTTTCATATGTGATCTTGTGGTCTCCCAAGAAAGGAATATTGTTGGTAGTGGGAGCACGAGCATCGGTCGTGTAGAAATCCAACTAATCAATAGTGACAATTTTTCCCTGATGAGGAAATTGGACACATTGAGAAAATGATGAGGCAACAACAATCATAGCATAAAACCAACTTCTTCCAAGTAACAAGTTGTAATCGAGGGGAGCATCGACCACCTCGACATCAACAGTAATAGTTTTTCCACCCAATTGGATGGGCAGGGACTGTAAAAGCCCATGGGGATGAAAACCTCACCCATCAAAGGCACATAACATCGTTGGGGATTTGTTAAGTGCGGGTGATTTTAAACCATTCCAACATGCTAAATACATTACACAAGTTGAGGCTCCCTCATCCAAAATAGTTCGGTGGATTTGTTGATTATGAACAACAACATCAACTTGAAAAGAAAGTTGGTGAGAGATTCGATATGCATAATTGTCCAAGTTAAACATGATATGGTTGGATGACTCAAGATCAACAACACCAATAGTGGCCAAAAGCATTCTACATTGACTAGGGCAATGTTGTAGAACTTCTAACGCAGACATAACACATGGTGCTTGAGCCAAATATTCAACGATGTTGTAGTTCTGGGTGGCACATGAACTAGTATTAAAGGTATCTTTGTGGATAGTGCTCTTAGGAGGGCATAATATAGAGTCGAATGTGGGTATCTCAATCAGAATTGGTCTAGACAGAGGATTAACTGATGAAAGACTAACAGAAGATGATGATGGATTCGGTAAAGTACCAATACTGTCAGTGTCTTTTCCTTTGTCATGGTTACCTAGTGTGTCGTATGTCTTAGAGTGAGTGGTCAAATTGATCCCATTCAAAATATAAATATGTGCACTCGATGAAGCCTCATCATGAGGATCGCTAGAACTATCCCCAGGAGAGGGGGTTTGAGCAACCATGGATTGTTGCTATGGAAAAGGTTGAGTAAACACAACAGGTAGTGACTTTCCTTGGAAAATTTTGGCCACTTCATTGCAAAGTGGACAGTCTTGAGTGTAGTGATCATCACCACAAATGATACATGGGAATTTCAGTTTCCATTATGTTTTCTTTTCGGTAGCAGGTATTTGAGCTTGATTTTTTGGTTGTTCATTGTTATTTTTTGATTTATTCTTTGTCTTCTTCTTACCTCGGGATTGTTGTGAAGGGGAAGATTGAACTACATTCACCTCAGAGATCTGAGTTTGGGGAGAGGTAGAGGAAAATGTGAGCGATTGGGAAGTATATTGAGTTTTGATGGAACCGATAACACCATCTGCATGAGATGAGGATGGCGGTTTAGATGGATCGGTATTAGCCCAAGAAACATTCGGAAGAAAATCATACAAAGTACCAGATTGTGAATAAACCAAATCTAAGTACTGAGCCCGAGCAATGGCTTGTTCCTCAGTGACCGCACCACCCATAGCGACATCGCAAGTGATCGTGGGTAAAAGTGATTTAGTAAACCATTCTACCAATAATATGTCAGGAATGATTGCCTTGATCATCCTTCGTCGTCACCTCCACTCATGAATATGGTCAGAGATATGCACAGAGTTAGTTTGACAAAGGGAGGTCAAGAGTTTAGTACCCGTCTCGTAGTGAATAGGTAGTTTAAAGTGCGTGAGGAAAGACATGGCGAGGGAATTGAAATCATGAAAAGAAGCACGTGGTAGTTCAATATACCACTTTGCCACCGAGCCTGTAAGTGTTCACTAGAAAAGATGTAAATGTACAAAATCATACATGAGGGAGTTTGATGAACACCACAAATGGAAAGTCATCACATGGTTGTTTGGATCTTCACCATATTTTCCATCAAATTTCAGAATATCAGAAGGAAGTTTAGCTGGAATGACTGGCCAAACCGGTGAATGAAAAATAGGATCATTAGTTAACTGAGACAAGTCTAGGAGATCCAGAGTCACAAGGAAAGGTAGTTGTCAGTTAATTTGCAGATGATACTGGTGTGGCATAGGAACACCAGTAGGACCATAAACTGGGTTAGGTGGATAGTTGTAACCAATAGGTCCTCCTATATATGGTTGTTGCTGGCCAGGATAAGCAGGATTCGATGGTGGATGAGAAACATTTGCATAACCCGATGGGTTCTGAGCATTATAGGCTAGGTGATTTACTTGCCCATGAGGAGGATAAACATTTTTACCTTGAGAATGGTAAGGAGTATATCTCAGAGGTGGATACACATTAGACCCATGAGGAGGATAAGACTGTGGTCCTGGAGAACTCTAGGTGGTGTTTGGGATACCGCCCGGATAAGATTTCCTGTAAGATGTTCTGGAAGGAACAGGATTTGATACCCCTCCTAGCAGGTTATGATATGAGTGCCCCCCAATGTGGGGTTGAATGAAAGTGCCTCCTAAAGATACTCCCTAGGATTGTGAAGGGTTTCCAACAAACGAAGGTTGCCCCCCTACCAGTGGTGGATTAATGATCGGGGAATGACTGGAAAATGGAGGTTGCCCTCCAAGAGGAGCATGAAAAGGGGGTTGTCCCCTGGGAGGGGTAGGATTTCCATGGAAAGGTAGTCGTCTAGGAGGGAAAGGTTCATTATATGGTGGTTTCCCTCCAGCTGGTTGTGTTTGGCCAGCAGGGGTCTATATTCTCGGGTGAGAAGGTGTCCCAGCAGGATCGTGCAGAACATGTGGAGTTGTAGAGTAAAATCTTGTAGAAATGGGGGTAGAGATTGAAGTGATTTGGAGATGAGTAGAGGTGATGAGTCCAACATTAGGATGGACTTTTTCTAGTGTAACAGTAGGGTTAATAACCTAATCGACTGGGTGATTCATGGTTTGACTGGATGGTCCCGTTTCACTAGGAGGGTCATGAGGATGAAAGGGTTGTCGAAAGGATTCGAAATGTTCATAGAGATCACGTCCTGATGAAGTCCTCCATACAGAACAAGTAGGTGTGGGATTGGTATCTACTACGGTACTAGGATGAACAAGAGTCCTATACTCATCACCAAAGATTGGTTCTATGGATCCCATATATGTTTTGGTAAAAATCCTCTCCAGTTATCGTGGGACCTCTTCATTTATGACATTCCCAAGGGAGTCTAAACGAACCAAAAGTGGTTTGAGAGGAGTTACCGACATAGATGTAGTGGGATTTTCAACCATGGCCAAAGTTCCTTCTAAGTTATCTAACAGAGGAGCAATAACACTTCTAGTGTCAGATTGATTTTCTACCTCTCTATGGTAGTTGTCTTCTGGAGGGTTAGGAGGTAAGGGTTGATAGCCTTCTGGAGGCATCCCTTGCATCCTACATGATCGGCGAATACCTTTATCATCTACAGGCTCAATTGTGGAGAATAACAAAACACACTAAAAAACTAGGGCCAACTAATCCAATAGAAACAACATATGCTAATAAAATCTAGGAATCAACCAAGCAAACAAAACTTCTTTTGATGATCGTACTAGTTGGTGATGAAATCCAACGTCACATGATCAAGTTGAGAAGGTGCTAGGATATGGTGGAATAGTTACAATGGTGACCTGCTTGACGGAATTTCACCTTGGTGCAAGCTTCCACGTAGTAATTGTGGATTTACCCTCCAAGGAGCCCGAGTGAGTTTGACCAATGTATATTCTAGGTACAGTGAGACTTCCCTTCACCGTCACTTTTTGTAAGTACCTGAAGATTATGGAAACTAAAGACACCAATTCGTAGTGAGTCCCTGGGTGGGTATAGTCGACAGTCCATTCTGAAATGTATGGGTAGGATAACAAGTCCAAAATCAACCTGAGAGGCTCCCACACATAATCATGGGTATACCTTCAAGTGACCCCCAATATATGATCCGACCACTACAAACAGTTGAACCATGAAGGGGTAATCTCCATAATTCGCCCGAATGCAACCTCATGCATAACCCCTGTGTGAGAGGGGGATCCCAGAAAACCAATACGACAATTGGATTTACCTCTCCCTAGCTCAGGATGCTAATGTTTGTTTTGAAAACTTTGGAGAGTTGTACTCACAACCTAATCCAAAGTGCTAACCCTAGTCTACTATTGGTGGAAGATCCTAAAAACAAAAAATGTTCTAGATAATTTTTAATCAACGTTCATTTTACAGATGTTCTTTACTCAAAGGGTGCACAAAAGTGAAACTGATGGAATGATGAATCAATTCCCAAAACGATGCATAAAATATGATAAGCAATCTTTTCTTTTCAATGAACGCCTATTTAAGGGAAAGAGAAAGAGTTGTTTTCACTATCAAACACTAATATGGAATGTCCTCAATCAATTTGTTCTCAATCGAATGTAATGCAATGCTAAAGAATTTCAGAAATGCCTTCTAATATGCAAACCAATCACTAATATGTATTTTTTTCATTTGTACGTGAATGATGATTAATTCAATGCAAAAAACTTGTCCTGCTAACTACCCTTTCAGATCAAGGAGATTCAGACATGCATAAGTAGATTTCGCACAAACAACACACCCTCTTACTATGATTGAAATAGGAAGCAGAGAGAAAACAAAAGATAACAAGGAAAAATCAAACAATTCACACAAAAGAGAGATGTTTAAGAACAATGACCTCAAAGAACCAAATAAGATGATTCACAGATTTCTGATGCCCTTCACCAGAGTTCTCGCTCAGTCGAATAGGAGAGAAGAAAGCAGTGGATTGATTCCAAGTTCTCAACAGTAGAAAAACTCAAAATAAATAAGAAGTCCACAAAATATGAACAACAAAGTGCTTATTTCTCAGAAGGAAGGATGTCAAAGGTCAATAGGAAGAAGCATTGAATCACAAAGAAGCTCGGCAAGTGAAAAAAAAAGAGAGAGACTAGTCTTCAGAAAAGACAATTCTGGAAAGGATTTTTTGCAAAGAGAGGCTGGTGCTTTGGTGTAAGGGTAACCAGAGAATTATAACTCTCTGTCTAAGGCCTTTAGGGAGCATTGGCACCCTGATAACAAGGTAGGGGAGTACCAGGCTTCGACAACTCACAAAAATGTCCAAAAAACCCCAAAATTTCAGTCAAACTTTGGCAATCAAGATGAATGTGATGGGGTAAGGAGTCAATCATCATATGAAATCAAACATATGGGGTGAACAAGGTATAAAAAGAACAAAGGGTAAGACAAGGCCTGTGAGGAAAACCAAAAATTAAAGTTTTGATTCGATCCCTAGCGGAGTCGCCAATTTCTGTTGAAGGAAAATCTCCCTGTAGATAGGTAGATCTCCTCTTGAGAGATAGACTCTTAACTCTTAAGATAGAAGATTCTTATCATGGACACTGACTTCCTTTTAGATCTAGATAAACTAATATGTGAGGAGGAAGGAGAAAAGAAGTACTATTTACCGGTGTTTGTCCCTGCACGGTCTGAGTTGAGCTCCAATCTTATACTCCTCGATAAGCCCTATAGACAAACAAAAGTACTTCCTACTCTACTGAGATTATTTTGAAATAGACCTATCTATTAGAGACAAATTCATGTGGGATCAAACACAGATTTGAAAGAAATAGGCCAAGCATATTATGTTAAAGAGAACAACAACGAAGAATGCTTACAACCATAGATGTGAGTGTAGCAGCTTCATCAAGCCTTCCTCATCCGAACCCTTTCTCAAACAGTCCACACATGGAATCTTGATGTTCCAAAAGACACCTTCTTCATGAGATCATAGGTTGGATGCTTCACAATACTTTTTTCATCCCTTTCACCATGAGAAGGCTTGTTTAAACAGGCTTGGAGAGGCCCAACCACTTAATATATCTTTGGGGTAAGTTGAGGATTTTCCTCCTTTAGTTATGGATCTTCCCTAAGATCATGGCTTGACTAAGGATTCGAAACCAACCACCTTCAGATATTGAGGGGATCTTTCACTCAATCTTCTCAACAAACAAAATTTCACCCGAAATAGGTAGCGCTCCTCCAAAAAGGACATCAGAGCGTTATAGCACTCTTGAAAGAAGAATTGCAAGTGCTGGCACTCCTAATAGTGGCAGCGCTCCCCATAAAGGGCATTAGGGTGTTATAAATCTCCCTGACAGTATATGGGGGAGCGCTCTCCTCTGAAACTCATTTTTAGTGGTTCTCTCAATGGAAAGAAGGTTTATAAACTCTTTTAACCCATTCCTCTTCTTCCAAATTAATTGTTTGAGGTGTTTCAAGTGTCCTTCCGATGTCATTATAGGCACGACATAGACATTATGGCAGTATGATTTTTATGACACTTGTGACAATTGTGACCAAAATGAGACACTTGCAACACTTGTACTGACGACACTTGTGACACTATCGAAGTGAGTAATTTTGAAGTGTAACACATATCGACAGAAAAAGGAGGTCGAATTCCATCTCCCAAAGAAGCAATCCAAGATGAATTGTATGATCCGAGAATCAAGATCTTCGGGGATGTCAAGGGGAAGACGGAGCAAGTGAAACTTTTGTACCTTGATTTGATGGACTAGGTATTGTTTCCATAGATGAACATTGTCATGTTTTGGGACTTGGTCCCAGATACAATGGGAGGCATGCATTTTCTCTCAAATCCAAATTTCATCAACCTGTTCAACTCCACAATCATGCACCTCAGGGATCTACCAGTCTTCAGGACCACTAGAGAGGTTGCGCGGTGCACAAATTTTCTGATAATTTGAGTGCACGAAAAAATCTTATGATTAACCAAAGGTATATGATTCATGTAGAATACATCCACAAACTCACTGGATTATCTCTTGAGGGTGAGGATATGTCCAAAGGATTCCAAGGCCCGAGAAAGCATGGGAAGAAGAAAGGAGAAGTTATCCTATATGATAAGTTCCACACACACAGAGGTGGGAAAACAACGAAGATTGACCCAATCATTCTAGAGACTACTTTGACAACATGCTATGTAATTGAGAGAAGGGTCATGCATTCCTAATACAAGGGATAATGTACCTTAGATTCTCTTTTAGTAGCCGACTTCTGTGCAAATGGAGTTGTGTTCAACTGGGGAAGCTACCTACTAGAGGAACTCCTGGTCACTTGTGAGGAAGCTTAGGAGAAAGAAAGAACATTCACATATGGATACCTACTAGTAGTGTTTGCAATGTGGAAATGGAAGCCACCCATGGGAAGACAATTAGCATCGGTGGACAAAGGTCGCTTGGAAAAAATGTTTGAGTCGTAGTATGCAAGGCTAGATCAAGAGAAAATGGAGTTCAACAATGATGCCTTTGAAAAATGGTATACTCAGTTAATCGACACAACTCAACGGTGGCACATACCACATGAGTTTTTTAAACTCAATACCTAAAACATATCCTTTGGCCTGAATTGCCGCAATACCCTTGTCTGGTCAAGGCATGCGAAGCCCAAAGACTTCCACTCTAGGTTTCTCCCCTTCTACCTTGATGAGGAGGCATTTGATAAATAATTCATGTCATGCACTAGTGTTAAGCACAATCCACGTAAATATGGAATGAACTACCTCTTTCCTATAGATATCTTGAAGAAAAAGGGGCAGAAAGAAGGAGTAGGGTTGAGTTCTGGCCCAGTAGAGAAGAAGAAAAGGGTCTAGATGAAAATGGAATAATAAGAAGAAGAGGATGTGGAACCTTTGCAGAGAAAGAAGCAGATGTTTCCAATGTTTCTGAATCTCCCATACCAAGTCATGTTATCAAGTAAATATGTCAATGACATCCTCGCCGCTGCTTTCATAGGGGATCCTTAAATGAAAAATCCATGAATAGGTATTTATCCTGTGAATATATTGAATCCTTAGATGGTATCCTCAGCTATACCTCATACTAGAGCAGTCGCTCAAGCTACTAAAATTGTGATTAATATCACAGAGGATCTCGAACCACACACCACCACATCCACGACCATCATCACTTAACAACCTCCATCACCACCACAAGCCCCATCGCCACCACAAGACACCACCATTCCATCCCAAACCACTTCACCCAAGACCATACAACTATATCTCCCAGACCCATCAGAGAATGTACCAGAATGAACTACCCTAACCCTTGAATCCTCGATCAAGTCAGTTTCTCCTTCGGTACACATTATGGGCACTATGCCTTCGACCAAGAGTCAAATTTTTCCAATAGCGCAAGTTCCAAGCACTCAAATTCCTCTCTCAACTATCTATTTTGATATTCCCATCAACAGAAGTGAAACTCCAAAAGTTTTGTTACAGAAAGAGGTAGGAGCACAAACAATTCAGAAAGAACCTGAAACTACATCAGGGCAGAGTGCATAATCTTTGAAAGAACAATTGGAACCAGTATTCCAGGATCCACAACGATGCGAGAAACTATTGTAGCTTTTCCTAGACAAGACATAAATTTTTCCTCTACTTCTAATGGCTCTGGAGGTTAGACTTGCACATCAACTATAAGGCCCATCCCCAGGGGATGAAGACATGGAGACAGCATTTGCACAATCGATCACCAGTGGACTACCAATACAAGTAAAAGTACCCATGTATGCCACTCCTTCATCGGGCCAGTTTTCTTAGTTACCAACATCACAGCTGGTAGGCATAATCAAAGCCTCAACTGAGAAACTGGAGCAAAGGATCCAGTAGGTCGAATGAGAGGAAAAGTTATAGAAATAAGAAGAAATCCTTACGCAAGAACAATGAGCGCAATATGAATACTCAAAGATTCAGGAATAACAAAAGGTTGAAAAGGTAAAGGAAAAACTCTCAGAGGCTTGGACAACAGTCAGGAAGACATCACCTCAACTGCTAGAATATGGCACAACAAGCGATCATGTGGAGCAGATCGAATTAATTCATGTATCTTGGACAGAATTGGTATAAAGAGAAGAAAATATCTAGGCATAGTTGCAAGAAATTAAGAAAGAAGCTTCACTGAAACCCAAGAATCTACAAGAACAAATAGGAAAAAATGTTTTGGAAGGGAACAATGCAAGGGACACCTTGCACAAAAGGACTGCATAATGCATAAAAATATTCAGAGAAATTATCGATTGGATGGGAATCATTTAAAGGCACAACCAAACATTGAAGGAATTGTGCGTGAAGATCCAATCACTCAACGAAGAATCAACCAACACCCTAGATCTGCTGGAACAACAAGAGAAATTTGAAAAAATCCAACATGTGGAAAATGACCTCAATGTGTTATATGAAGCTCAAGCTATGGCCAAGAAGAAACTACAAGAGTTTCGACCTATAGTTCAGACAACATATCTACAGATGCATAAAGTGGATTCCATAGTTGACTCAGAATGGAACTCTTTAGTTGTGTCAAATCCAAAAGAGTGCATCACATATGCCACCCAACAGTTTTTTGTTGAAGCTTCACTGCTTGCCAGGAAATGATAGGACAAAGTGGAGAACTTCCTAGATGTTAGGAAGAGAGCCCTCAAAATCATACCTGAGTTGGGCCCTTCATTTGAAGAATATAAAGCATAACTAGTCCAAGATGGAAATGAAAGAAATTTGGAACCAGAAGGAAAGAGAGAACAACAAGACAACCCAGAGACCACGAAAGAGTTGAAGACTTGACTCGGGGCAAGTCAAGGATTGTGGTCAGAGCCTATTGGGCCCTTTACTTTTTTTAATAGAAGTTGTGCACGTCATATTGCAGCTTCATTTTGGAGAACAAAAGTTGTGAAAGATGTTGAGGATCTAGATAGTGAACCAAAGAAAGAAATAGAAAGTGGTTGGAAGGACAACGCAACATCGATATTAAGGAAATAAGTTGTAACAATATCAAGAAGAAGTGAGAACTCTCAAGTTCTCAACCAACAAACCTAAATATCAGATTATATATATGAGACTAATAGGATTGTAAAAGGTTGGATGTTATTGTTGGGTTGTAGTGTTGTTATTGTTTTCTAGGGTTATTAGTCCGGAATAGTTGATTTTATCATTGTTATTGTTGTTGTGACAAGATTCACTGTTGTAATGATCTATACTATTAGCATAGATAAGTTTAGGAGATCTGGGTAAGAACCAGATCATCAATGTCTCAGAGTTATGTATCATTCTAGATGTAAAGGACCAAGAGACTGTAATATTGTCTCATATATGATGAAGAACATCCTATGAGTACTTGTATATGAGGATTGAACTATGAGAAGAACTTGATATGTTAATATAGTTGGAGACCTAAATTTTGAATATATATCATGTGTATTTAGTTGTAATGCATGAATGTAATGTTGTTATGTATTATCTTTATGTCTGATATACCTAATTGCTTCTTTAAGAATGGCGACACAACTCTATTTCTTTATTCCTAGTTAGGAATTGCTCATAATTGTTATAGGTTTAGTCTATCTTGCGCAAGACTACAACGAGTCTTGATAACTCAAAGGTTTGTCTAAGTATTCTCCTTACCCTTCCCTCTCTTTCTTGTCTCGATTGTTCTTCAGGTGAGACTTCTTCCCTTCTAGGAAGATGAAAATGCGAGTGCTCTAGACTACTTCGATACCTTTTGTTGGTAACCTAAGAAGGACCCTGGTCTGAACACTTTTGCAACAACAAATGGTAAAAGAACATAAGGAAAAAGAGTTAATTAAGCATCATCGAAGGTAGGAGGAGAGCATTGAGAGGAAGGAAATTTCATGGAAATGAAGGTGACCTTATAGCTATAGGATACATGATGCAACCATCAAATATAACCTCTTAGGGAAGATAGCAAGGAAGTGGTGAATAGTCTCAACTAAGGAATGCCATATTGAATTTATCCCTAATCAAGACAATGAACTAAAGGGAGACAATCAAAGATGAACATATAGAGGAAATAGGTGGTCAATAAGAGAAAATATAAGACAAGGAAGAGAGGAAAACATTTCCCTAGGCATCTTAAGGATAAGGTAAAGAAGAGACATGAATAATAAAGGTATGATAGGCTATGATTAGGGGACTAGAAAAATGGAAGGGGGGAAGAAAGCAAGGAGAGTAGGTGTTACCCTAATAATATCAAGGTGATAATGGAGGAGAAAGAGTTGGGTAAGAATACCTATAAAGAACCATCAAATGGACATGTAGTAGGATAGATTTCCCTACAAATAAGGATAGGAATTCTAGCCTAAGGGATATTGGATGAAAAAGAGAAATAAGGGGTAGATTCCATGGGTGAAGGAGGAAGGATATATTGTAAAGGAAGAGGTTCCAACATAGGAAAAATACAAGGAATAATGTCACTT
>ML794911.1:72938-101416 GCA_009831015.1 Picea engelmannii | reverse complement strand
TTGACTCAGAATGGAACTCTTTAGTTGTGTCAAATCCAAAAGAGTGCATCACATATGCCACCCAACAGTTTTTTGTTGAAGCTTCACTGCTTGCCAGGAAATGATAGGACAAAGTGGAGAACTTCCTAGATGTTAGGAAGAGAGCCCTCAAAATCATACCTGAGTTGGGCCCTTCATTTGAAGAATATAAAGCATAACTAGTCCAAGATGGAAATGAAAGAAATTTGGAACCAGAAGGAAAGAGAGAACAACAAGACAACCCAGAGACCACGAAAGAGTTGAAGACTTGACTCGGGGCAAGTCAAGGATTGTGGTCAGAGCCTATTGGGCCCTTTACTTTTTTTAATAGAAGTTGTGCACGTCATATTGCAGCTTCATTTTGGAGAACAAAAGTTGTGAAAGATGTTGAGGATCTAGATAGTGAACCAAAGAAAGAAATAGAAAGTGGTTGGAAGGACAACGCAACATCGATATTAAGGAAATAAGTTGTAACAATATCAAGAAGAAGTGAGAACTCTCAAGTTCTCAACCAACAAACCTAAATATCAGATTATATATATGAGACTAATAGGATTGTAAAAGGTTGGATGTTATTGTTGGGTTGTAGTGTTGTTATTGTTTTCTAGGGTTATTAGTCCGGAATAGTTGATTTTATCATTGTTATTGTTGTTGTGACAAGATTCACTGTTGTAATGATCTATACTATTAGCATAGATAAGTTTAGGAGATCTGGGTAAGAACCAGATCATCAATGTCTCAGAGTTATGTATCATTCTAGATGTAAAGGACCAAGAGACTGTAATATTGTCTCATATATGATGAAGAACATCCTATGAGTACTTGTATATGAGGATTGAACTATGAGAAGAACTTGATATGTTAATATAGTTGGAGACCTAAATTTTGAATATATATCATGTGTATTTAGTTGTAATGCATGAATGTAATGTTGTTATGTATTATCTTTATGTCTGATATACCTAATTGCTTCTTTAAGAATGGCGACACAACTCTATTTCTTTATTCCTAGTTAGGAATTGCTCATAATTGTTATAGGTTTAGTCTATCTTGCGCAAGACTACAACGAGTCTTGATAACTCAAAGGTTTGTCTAAGTATTCTCCTTACCCTTCCCTCTCTTTCTTGTCTCGATTGTTCTTCAGGTGAGACTTCTTCCCTTCTAGGAAGATGAAAATGCGAGTGCTCTAGACTACTTCGATACCTTTTGTTGGTAACCTAAGAAGGACCCTGGTCTGAACACTTTTGCAACAACAAATGGTAAAAGAACATAAGGAAAAAGAGTTAATTAAGCATCATCGAAGGTAGGAGGAGAGCATTGAGAGGAAGGAAATTTCATGGAAATGAAGGTGACCTTATAGCTATAGGATACATGATGCAACCATCAAATATAACCTCTTAGGGAAGATAGCAAGGAAGTGGTGAATAGTCTCAACTAAGGAATGCCATATTGAATTTATCCCTAATCAAGACAATGAACTAAAGGGAGACAATCAAAGATGAACATATAGAGGAAATAGGTGGTCAATAAGAGAAAATATAAGACAAGGAAGAGAGGAAAACATTTCCCTAGGCATCTTAAGGATAAGGTAAAGAAGAGACATGAATAATAAAGGTATGATAGGCTATGATTAGGGGACTAGAAAAATGGAAGGGGGGAAGAAAGCAAGGAGAGTAGGTGTTACCCTAATAATATCAAGGTGATAATGGAGGAGAAAGAGTTGGGTAAGAATACCTATAAAGAACCATCAAATGGACATGTAGTAGGATAGATTTCCCTACAAATAAGGATAGGAATTCTAGCCTAAGGGATATTGGATGAAAAAGAGAAATAAGGGGTAGATTCCATGGGTGAAGGAGGAAGGATATATTGTAAAGGAAGAGGTTCCAACATAGGAAAAATACAAGGAATAATGTCACTTGGTCATTGAGGGATTGTGTGAGGAGGAGGAGGCATCAGTGTAATATCAGTAACTAAATGGATACCACCCATTGTAGTCAAAGTGTGATATAAATGGATCATTATATAAGTTTTTAGAGGCCATGTTAATACTACATATGAAATAGGATCAAGTCTTGATGGGATCAAGAGGCACATCATCCCACTACTGGGTTGGGGAAATACTCCAAATGTATCTAATTTAGACTCAGATTTGGGTTGAGAAGGAAAAGTGTTGAGTTGAGAACATAGATTTTGTTTCATAGAAGTGTCTTGTTGATATGAAATATATTGTATTAGGGAAGTGCCATGTCGAGAAGTAGAATATTGGATTGGTATTATATATGGTGAACTTCATTGGTAAGAGGAAAGATTATTCTATTGAAGGATGTGATATTGAGTTGTTAAGGTGGTTGATCCCTTTCGAATCACAACTTTAGTTTTAACTGCCCTCTCGAGGGATGACTAAGTCCTGCAACTTGCAACTACTAGCCAGGAACATCATAGTGCAAGATATCAACATTCAGGTGTCCTATGCTATGCTTCAAAACAATAAAACCCAATTCAAATCCAGCCATTGGGAGTGCTCTACAAACCATTTAGACTTCTGGAAGAAACATACTAATTTTGTTGCCATTGTTAGTGATCACCTAAGTGTCTCTGTCTCTTATAAGGGTGGTAGGGTCTCCTTTGTTTCTTGCGTTGTGGTGTAGGGCCTCCTTGTCTCATTGTTGGGCTGGAATGTCACAATTCATGTGGGTAAATGGTTGAGGGTTCTCTCCAATATGGTATCCACTAGTGTGTTGCGGGTTCTCTCCTCCCTCTCAGGACAACCACCTCCTTCTCATGAAAAAATTCCTCATAGGGAGTCTTTTACAAACCCTAAACAATACTGTGACCAAACCCAAGAGATAGTCGTATGCAATATGAAGGTCTCCACTATGTGGGGGTTCTCTCCCACCTCTCGTTGGTTGAGCATATTCTTGATATAATATACCTATATGTTGCCTAGAAAGTGTAGTTCTTCTTTTTACATACATTGTACCTTTAGGCGGGGGGGGGTTCCCATGAGGTTTTCCCACTTTCCTCACTTTATTTCAGTGTATCTTTTGTATTTGGGTACCTAACATGGCCTCGTTGCCAAGACCCATTCTTTATTTTCACCATAGTGATGTTTAGGGGGGGTGTTGGAGTTACTTCACACAAACCTAGGATTTATTTTTCCTAATTTTTTTTCTTGTTTATTAGTCATAATTAGTCATTATCCAATCTCCTATATTTTATGGGAGAATATTCCACTTGGAGAATATTCTCTTTCAGCTGACACTTCAGTTTGACTAGTTGAGTTGAGTTTAGATGTTGCATTGATTTTGTCACCAAGAAACATTGGGATCATCACCAACTAATGTGCACTTGGCTTGGTATCATCACAATACTGGCGCATTACCCTTGATTTCCTGATTTAAATCCTCACTACTCTCTATTCAATCAGTTAACTGAAGACTAGTTGACTAGTTAACTCAACTAGGTGGCAATTCACTCTTGTAACTGCCTGAGAGACTAGACTAGGTGGCAGTTCACTCCCTTAACTATTGGTGTGTATCTAGATCACTCTAGACCACCACTATGGTGCATTGGTTCTCCTCCAGTGTGCACTCAATGAGTTATATAGAGTATATCATGTGTAAATTATTCATTATTCATAATGGTTAATGAGAATCCTTTCATTGTTTCTCTCCTTCTTCTTCTTTCTCAATTTCTCTCTGCAAATGTGTGTATCATTATTTAGGTAGATATATTATGTGAAGGTTAAACACATTTACAACTTCATCATCTTTCTCACATGATTACCTTGATGATACCTTACCTTCATATGAAAGGATCTTAAAGGCCATGAATAGTTTGGATAGGCCATGGGATGATATGAATCATCGCTCTTACTTCCTCCTAGAGCTTGTTAGGATTGAAAACAATGATTTTAGATCTACCTTGAGTGATATAGTTGGTTGTTTCATAGTTCCACTTGATACGTGCAACATTTATTCCTAAGGAAACATGGCTAGTATTTCTCCTACTTTCATGATCGATATCTCTTGTATTCGTGGTAAAATTGAAAATGTATATTTCGATGCAGATTATTCTCCTAAAGAAATTCATATATACACCGAGCTCTTCAAATAATTATGTGATGTATTCACTTGGTCATATGAAGAGATCCCAGGAATCCAGCCTCACATTATTGAACATGATATTAAAACCTACCTGGATTCTAAACCTATTCGGCAACAACTTAGAGCTGTCAATCCTAGGAAGGCCCCTGCTATTAAGGCAGAGGAAAAGAAACATATTAATGCAGGTTTTATCTACCCAGTTCTCTTGAATGAATGGGTATCCAATATTGTTCCCATGAATAAGAATAAAGGAAACATTTGTGTGTGTATGGATTTTCGAGACCTGAATAAGGCATGTCCTAAAGACAACTTCCTGACACCTTTCATTGATCAGATCCTTGATGAGTGTGTGGGAAGAGAGGGTTTTTCTTTTATGGATGAATTTTTAGGATACAACCAAATTCAAATTAAACTCAAGGATCAACATAAGATGGAATTTATTTTTCCTTAGGGTACTTTCTCATACCGAAAAATTTCTTTCAGCCTTTAAAACACCGGAGCAACCTTCCAACGATCCATGAACTTTTATTTTCACGATCTCAAGCATATAGTTGAAGCCTACCTCAATGATCTCACTACTCACTCTCGTAAGAGAGTGGATCACTCTACCCACCTTCGACTAGTTTTTGAGAGATGTTGAGGTAATACTTTGATTGCCTCCCCCACGTAACATTCGTAAGCTTCGAGGTTTACAAGGGAAAGATAACTTCTTACGTCGGTTTATAGTAAACTATGAAAATATTAATAAGGGTTCCATGTTTCTCTTGAATAATAAAACTCCATTGATATGGGATGAGTGAGCTCAGGAATCCTTTGATGCTCTTAAGAAATCCTTGGTATCGATGCCTCTGTTGAAGCCTTTGGACTACATCATAGATTACTTGCCTTATATCGCCACGTCCGAAGGGATGATTGGTATGGTGTTAGTAAAAGGAATATGATGAGCTCCATAAGAATCTTGTTTACTATCTTACTTGAAACTTAGTCGACCCCAAACTCAAGTACTCTCATGTTGAGAAGCTAGCCTTGGATACCGTACATGTGGTTCAAAGATTATGGCACTATATATTTCTTTAAAAAAATATCCTAGTTTTTTATGTCAACCCATTTCAATACGTCCTTACTAGGCATATCATAGGGGGGGAATATAATAAATGGATTGTCATCTTGCAAGAGTTTTATCTCTATTTGCTTCAGAAAAATCCAAGGAATCGTTAGTTTTTTCCAAGTTAATATTGGACTTCCCTTGGTTAGATGAGGGATTATTCATTTTGATTCATTTGAGGATGAAAATGTTTTCATTATCTCTTAATTGGACCCCTGGTATGGAGATATCTTGATATATCTTCAAACCTTGAAGTTCTCTTAGCATATTTCAATAGACGATCAACAACGTATACGATATCAAGACAAGAACTACCTTGTGGTCAGTGACACTTTATGTCACCGATGTGTAGGTAATATATTTCATCGTTTCTTGACTCACAAAGAGGATGATTCTATTCCTAATGAATGTCATAATGGGGCTTGTGGTGGTCATCTATCTGGGCTTGCAACAACCAAAAATATATTGCCAGTCGGTTATTTTGGCTGTCTATTTTTAAATATTGTGTTGAAGTGGTCAAGAAGTGTCACCCTTGCTAGGTATTCACTTGAAATATGCACTTGCATCCATCCCCTCTTCACTTGGTCATCATCGTCGTTCCCTCCACCAAGTGGGGGGTAGATTTTGTGGATTGCAACCCAAATTCAACTGGGGGGCATCAACATATTATCATGGTCGTAGAATACTTTACTAAGTAGGTCGAGGCTATGCCTACAATTGAATATGATGGTCAGACTGCTTCATTTTTCATGTTCAATCAAATTATATCCAGGTTCAGAATCCCGAGTGAGATTGTCACTGATCATGGTAGTCACTTTCAGAATGAAATGATGAAAGAATTATCATCGAAAATGGGGTTTAAACATGGTCATTCTTCCCCTTACTATCCCCAGGAAAATGGACAAGTAGAAGCTGTGAACAAGTCTCTCAAGTCCATTTTGCAAAAAATTGTCAACCAGAGAAAGTCTGACTGGAATCGCATGCTTTACCCTGTGCTTTGGGCATACCAAACCTCGATTAAGAATTCCATTGGTTTTTCTCCTTTTCAGTTAGTACATGGTGTGGATTCGATCCTACCTATTGAATTTGAAATGCATTCTCTTATAATGGCAGTTAAGCTCCTACCTAACACTTATGATCTCGAAGAACGAAACGTACACCTAGAGAGCCTATATGAGCAACGTCGAGATGCCTCTATGACAATCTAAGAGAATAAATGATGTGTCAAGGTCTAATATGATAATTTTTTCTTTCCTCGGCAGTACGTTGAGAGTGACTTGGTCCTCTTGTATGACCAATCCAATGAACCACTCGGGGTAGTCAAGTTGAACCCCATGTGGCACGGTCCTTATATCGTTCGATGTGTCTTAGAAAAAGGAGCCTACGAATGAGAATATTATGAAGGGAATATATTGGCGGAGATATTATGAAGGGAATTAGAATATTATTAAGGGAATACTTGAAAAGATATTATGTTTGAGCCCCAAGATTGGGTGTAACTCTCTGTATACTAGTGTATACATATTTTGGAGCGTAAGACTCAGAGAGATAAGATTCTGAATAAGATAATGAGTAAAATATATATAATGAAAAAATGTTTTTACAATGGATGAATATTACAATGACGGGAGCCCATTATATAATGGCCCCTATGAATTTTTATGGAGAGTCATGAACTTTGGTCATGACTTTTAGTTTATCATTTAAATTATAATTTATTATTTATTTTGTATTTATTATCTTATTTATTATTATTTTATATATAGCATTGCCCTTCCCTTAAAAAATTTATTTGTCCTCAAAGCAATGGTAACGAAGGGTGTGACTGGAGAAAGTTCTCTGCCTCCCATGCATCGTCTTCTTTCGGTAGATTTTTCCATTTAATCAAATATTCCTTGATTACTTGAGAACATATTCTCTTTTCTCGGGTGGCGATAAGGGCTTCAGGCTCTAAAATGATTCTTCCTTCCTCATCCAACATAGGAAGTATATTTTGTTCCTTTTTTTATTGCCCCAAGGATTTATTTAGACATGATACATGAAAGACGTTGTGGATACGACTTTTATCTAGTAAATCCAACTGGTAAGCTACGTGACTTCTTTTTTCTCCATAAAATTTTGGAGCCAATTTATTCATCCCATGTTGTTTAAGGGATAATTGTTTGTAAGGTTGAAGTCTTACAAATACCCAGTCTCCTACTTCAAACTCTCTTTCTATTCAGTTTTGGTCATCTTGTTGCTTCATTCGATTCCTTGCAACTGTTAAGTTTTCTTTGAGTAACTGAAGGATTTTCTAACTTTCATCTAAATGGTATTTTACTAACACAACTTTTATGTGGCTGGTGGCCAAATCCTTCCATGATAGAATTTTGTAACCATAAAGAGATTGTAAGGGTGTCATTTTAGCTGATGTGTGATAAGTGGAATTATACCACCACTCAGCAAGGTGCAACCATTGAAACAATTTATTTTGTTTGTCGGAGATAAAACAACGGAGATAGGTTTCTAAACATTTATTGATGACTTTTGTTTGACCATTTGTTTGAGGTTGGTAAGTTGAGCTCATATTGAGAGAGGTTCCGATATTTTTGAAAAATTCTCTCCAAACAATCCCCTTAAATTTTGCATCTCTATCGTTGACGATAACCTTAGGTAACCCATGTAGTTTGTAAATATTTTTACAAAATATTTCAGTCACTTGTTTTGTTGAGTCTATTTTCCTTACTCTAATAAAGTGTGCATACTTAGTTGGCCTTTCTACTACTACTAATATTTTATATTTTCCGTTGAATATGGGTAGTCCTTCAATGAAATCCATTGAAATTTCTTCCCATTTTTTTTTGGGAATGTGTAACGGGTGGAGTAACCCGAGGGTCGACACATTTTCATTCTCGTTCATTTGACAAAGATCAAATTATGCTAGATATTTTCGAATATATTCACTCATCCCTTTCCAAAAAAATGATCTTCATGCATTATAGTATGTTTTGAAAAATCCCACATGACCTATAGCTGGGAAATCATGAGATTCTTGAAGAACCTTGCCTTTAAATATTGAGTTGGTATTTAAGTAGATTCTCCCTTTATACCATAATATGTCATTTTTCCATTCGAACTTAGGATATTGATTTAAATTGTAGATTATAGAGCAAGTCTCTAGGTTTTTTGCATACTTAGTTTTGATTTCATCCAACCAGTCTGGAATGGCTATTGATATTGAAAAAACTTGTGTTTCTTCATCTTTTCATGATAGGTCATCAGTCGTGATGTTGTCTTTTCCTCTTTTATGTATAATTTCCATATCAAACGTGGAAATTTTCTCCATCCACTTTTTTTGTTCGGTTGACAATGTTTTTTGGTGTAACGAGTACTGGAGACTGTTATGATCTGTGTGTATCAAGAACTTACTTCCCAATAGATATTGGTGCCATTTTGTTAATGCATGCAATATGGAAAGTATTTCCTTGTTGTAAGTGGATTGTAAGAATTTTGTTTGATTTAATTTCCTATTCTCAAAAGTTATTGGGTGTCCATCTTGCATCAATATTTCTCCAATGCCAAAACCTGATGTGTCACATTCAATGATGAAAGGTTTGGAGAAGTTAGGTGTTGCTAATACCAAGGTTGTGGACATAATATTTTTTAAGTTTTAAAAACCTTTTCGTGCTTCCAAATTCTATTGGAAAAAAAAATTCTTAAGGATATTTGTTAGAGGGGCGGTTAAATGAGCATAATTATTGATGAATATTCAATAGTATCCTACCAGTCCTAGAAACCATCTTAACTTGGATATGTTTTTGGGTTTAGGCCATTCTGTGATTACCCTGATTTTATTGGGGTTACCTTGAATCCTTTTTTGGATATGATGTGACCAAGGTACTCTACTTCATCCTTGTAAAATGTACATTTTGACATTTTGGCATAGAATTGATTTTCCTCGAGAAGAGGTAACACTTGATCCAAATGTTTCATATTATCCTCCCATGTTTTACTGTACACTAAGATATCATCGAAGAAAACTAAGACATGTTTCTGTAAGTATGGGTGAAATAATTCATTCATTGTTGCTTGGAAGGTAGTGGGGGCATTAGTTATCCAAAAGGGTGAAATAATTCATTCATTGTTGCTTGGAAGGTAGTGGGGGCATTAGTTATCCAAAAGGGAATCACCTTGAATTCATAGTGTCCTTCGTGTGTCTAGAAGGTAGGCTTGGCTACATCTTTTAGTCTGACTCTAATATGATAGTACCCAGATCTTAAATCAAATTTTGAAAAATATCTTTCTCCGTGAAGTTCATTCAACATTTCATCAATAAACGAGATGGGGAATTTATTTTTAATTGTTATTTTGTTTAGCCCTTGGTAATCTATGCATAATATGAAAGATTCACATTTATTTCGAACTAACACTACTGGAGATGCATATGGAATTCTCATTTTCGTGATGAAACCACATTTTAATAGGTCTTGGAATAATATTTCTACTTTTGTTTTGTGTTGATGAGGGTATTTGTATGGTCTAACCTTGATTGGGTTTTATCTTGGTTTAACTTCAATTATATGTTCAATTCTTTTTTGAGGTGGTAACTCCATGTGAAGGTATTGAAACACCTTCTTATGTTTTTGAATTAGATCTTGGACATCTGATGTTCTAGATTCATCATGTTCCGATTCTTGTATTTCTATGTTGTGGCATTGGATGAAGTATGCAGTTGCTCCTTTTTGGATCATTTTTTTCCATTTGTTGTGACGACACAACCTATGTTTGTGGAGGTTGAAAACCATCTAATTTATAACTTTTCCCTTACCATTTGAATTGCATGAAATGTTCTTGGTGATTGACTGAGTATGTCCCCAAGGTTTGTAACCATTGGACTCCTAAAACCACATCTACTCCTCCTAGAGGGACAATGTAGAGTTCTAATTCCATATTGAAATATTGGATTTGGAGTTTCACCTTATGGAATTTCCCAACATTTCAAAAAAAAATTGTCATCTGCAATCATTAATTTCATGTCTGGGACTGTATATACAAATAATTTGAGTTTCCTTGCAATCTTAATATCGAGGAAATTGTGGGTACTTCCAATGTCGATTAGTGCGGTGAAATTATCATTTTTGATATGTCCTTTTAATTTAAGAGTTTATGGTTTGGTAATTCCTGTGATGGCTACAAGTGATATTCTTGGTGAGTTGTCTTCTATGAGCTCTGAGGTGTCATTTTGGAAATTTGTCATTTCTTCATTTATGGATTCTGTTGAGTCTGATTTGTTGTCCTTTTCTTATTCACAAGTGTACAATTATTTTGAGTTATCTTTGATCTCACACCTATGTCTTCGGTCCCATTTCTCTCCACATCGTTTATATTTTCCTTCTTTTATCCTTTGGGACTCTAAACTTATTTTGTATCTTCACGTATATTGGGTGGTATGTATTTGTCATTTCCTATGGTCTAAGGTACAATCCTTTTTTAATAAACCTTGTTGAATCTTGATTGGCCTTCTTGTTTTTCTTTTGTGGTTTTTTCCTTGCATATTTCTATTTCTACCGTAGTAAACTCATGTAATATTAGCTCGCCTTGGATATGTGGTTTGAGACAACCTATGAAATATTGGAGTAATTGATCATTAGATATTCCAAATAATCGGGTGGTGAGAGATTCCCATAGGTACGCAAATTCATCTATGTTGCTTTTTTGTTGTAGTCTAGTGAGTTTTGAAAAAAAAAAAATCTGAGATGCCCTGGAATCTTTAAAAGAAATCATTTTTGAAATAATTCCAATTATATGACTCGATTCTTCCTTTCCACCATAGATACCAATTGTATTCAATGATTTCGAGTTACATGGATGCATATTTGACCTTTTCTTCATCGATTGTAATATTATATATATGGAAATATTCTTTAGTTTTGTTAAACCAAGCCACACATTGGTTATCACCTCCATTGTATTTTGATAGTTCAATTTTGTCTTTGGGAGGACAAATTATTAAGGTTTGATGTTGTGATATAGGTTGAGAATTTGAATTGTAGGGAGGTGGTGGGGGTGATGTGTTAGATGTTCTTGAGTCACTTGGTTGTGGTTGGGTGGCTTGTTGGTGCCCTTGGCCTTTTATTAAATTTAAAAGCTCATTAAGATTTTATTCTTGATGTTGTTTCATCACAACCAAACTTTGTTGCAAATCATCATTTATTTCTCATTAAAAGTTTCCCAAACCTCGTTGTAGCTTGACCTCGAGTTCTTGAAAAATATCGTCTTTAAGATCATGTTTTAGATTATCCATGCCTTTTTGTAATTCAATTCTGACTTCTGTTGAAATTTTTTCTTTAATATTATGGGTCAACTCTTGTTTGAGTGCCTCATTGTTGATCATCATTTCTTCTAATAGCTCATCGTCAGTTTTTTGTATTGAATTTTTGAGTGATTTTATAATTCTTTTACACTCTTGGCCTATTTTTTCCACTTGAGTTTTTAATTTCGACACCCTTCTGGTGTTTAGGGGTGAGTATTTTTTTGTAATTTTGATCTTGCTTGGAATATCACTTTTTAATTATCAGAATTAAATAATTGTATTTAATTTAAGAAAAAATAATTATATATACATATAATATAATATAATTATATAATTAATGGTTTAAAGGGGGGGTACGACTATTTAGAGTATGAGGGTGCATGGAAGGATGCATGAAATATGAAGAGAGTGGAGAAGAGGGGAAGAGTTTACGGAAGGATGGGAAGGGCTACGATTCAGACTGTGGGGTTAGTTATGGGATGGTGGGAAGGGCTGGGGTGAAGGAGAAGGTGTGGGGAGTGTGGGGGAAACTGTGGCTACGGTGAGGAGAAAGACGTGGGAGGTGTGGGAAATGACTGTGATATGGGGAGTGACCAGCTCTGATACCAATGGAGAATAAGAATCAAAGAGATAAGATTATGAATAAGATAATGAGTAAAATATTTATAATGATTTATTTTTTTTACAATGTATGAATATTGCAATGAGAGGAGCCCATTATATAACGACCTCTATGAATTTTTATGGAGAGTCATGAAATTTGGTCACGACTTTTAGTTTATTGTTTAAATTATAATTTATTATTTATTTTGTATTTATTATCTTATTTATTATTATTTTATACATAACATGTTTTCCCGGATTATGCTCCTCGAGATTTTAGGTTCACCACCTCACCCCGATGAGACAATATTGTAAGAAAGTAGATATCCTTGAATTCAATTCTCAATGGTTTCCCATCGAGTTTTAAGACCTTTGTATTTGTATCCCAAAAATTAACTAGCATTTGGAGAAGCCTCACTTGAGCCCTCATCCCTTTGAGAGCCCAAAACTTATAAATCCTGCATCTTTTTATTGATAATTGGGCCCCTGAATCTCTTTCCACTACAAAATCAAATTCCTCATGCTCTCTTTCTCTCCATTCAAATACCATCCTACAAGAAAAATCCATTTTTTTGAGTCAAAATTATTTTAAAAACCAAATTATGGACTTGTACGTGAGTTGCAGTATACACAGTCGCATATAGGGATGCATATACGCGGTTTGTTTTGACAACAATCATGTATAGGGCTGCATATATGCGACCTGATGATATACAGCCCGCGTACACCCTAATCCCTAATTTGCACATTAAAAAACTCAAAAAGTGAGACCTAATTTAAAATTATAATCCAGTAGAAATGAAGAGGAGGGAAAGAGTACTTACTTGGTCCAGATGGTTGTCAATTTTGTCACTCATAGCTCCTGCAATCGACAATTGAAGGTCATGGGAAATTTGGTCCATAATGCACTATTTGGGTAAAAATGTGAAATGGTATGGTAAGATTGGTTATTTTTACTATTTATAGAAAACTTGTACCCACTTTTAATAGTTTTTACGAATATTTTGACCCAGTGGACTAATAGTGCAGTGGAAGGAGTTGGTTTTGGTGGTTTTATCAAGGGATTCTTACATTTTCTAGCGTCATGTCACCCATTCATGAATTTTCCAGGTATTTTATTTTAACAAACATATAGGATAGGTTGTCACTCCATTTTTCACACTTGCATTATCCTATGACTGTGATTCATATGCCTTAGGTATGAACCCATTTTTTAGTGACACAAAACATCCTTTCTTCTACTAGAAGTGTCATTAGAAAATGGTAGAGGCTTACCAAACATGGGTTCCCTATTTAGTGTTAAATTTGGCAGCATCGATAGTCATTCTCCAATGAGAGGCCATATGGGCCACCCTGAGGCTAGCCAGGGAGATTTGGAGAATCAACCAGTCTTCTGAGGTATTGAGAAAATCCAAGGGGAACGTACAACCTTTGTGAGTCAAACCAAAATTTAGGATGAACGAGATGCTATGTGAGTCTAATGCAAAAGTCAGGGGGATCGTACAACCTCTGTGAGAATAGACAGTCTAGTGCAAAATTCAGGGGGAACGTACAACCTCTGTGAGCATAGATATACTAGTGAAAAAGTCAGGGGGAACATACAACCTCTGTGAGCTTAGTCAAACCTTGTGAGCCATGAGAAAAAGTCAAGGCATCTAGCAAAAGTTAGGTTGAATATAAAATTCCTATGAGTTAGAAACAAACAATATTCCTAATATTGCAAATGATATAAATGTATTGATCTAGTGCATTGGCACGTGTAACATTATCCACCATGAAGAGAATTTTGAATTGCCTTGTAAAGAGTCAAGTTGTAACTGAAGTCTCAAGTCTAATTCTATTTTAGAACTAAATTGTAATCTTGAGTTGTAACTGAAGTCTTAAGTCTAGTTCTATTTTAGAACTAAAGGGTAATGTTGAGTTGTAACTGAAGTCTTAAGTCTAGTTCTATTTTAGAACTAAAGTGTAATGTTGAGTTGCAACTGAAGTCTTAAGTCTAGTTCTATTTTAGAACTAAAGTGTAATGTTGAGTTGCAACTGAAGTCTTAAGTCTAGTTTTATTTTAGAACTAAAGTGTAATACTCAGTTGTAACTAAAGTCTCAAGTCTAGTTCTATTTTCGAACTAAAGCATACTAGTCTCAAGTCTAGTTCTATTTTCGAACTAAAGTGTAATGTTGAGTTGTAACTAGTCTCAAGTCTAGTTCTATGTTCGAACTAAAGTATGAAGTTGAGTTATGATTAACTCATGCAAATAGGTTACTATTTCGAGTTATAAAATTCCTATGAGTTAGAAATAAACGATATTCCTAATATTGCAAATGATATAAATGTATTGATCTAGTGCGTTGGCACGTGTAACATTATCCACCATGAAGAGAATTTTGAATTGCCTTGTAAAGAGTCAAGTTGTAACTGAAGTCTCAAGTCTAATTCTATTTTAGAACTAAAGTGTAATGTTGAGTTGTAACTGAAGTCTTAAGTCTAGTTCTATTTTAGAACTAAAGGGTAATGTTGAATTGTAACTGAAGTCTTAAGTCTAGTTCTATTTTATAACTAAAGTCTAATGTTGAGTTGCAACTGGAGTCTTAAGTCTAGTTCTATTTTAGAACTAAAGTGTAATGTTGAGTTGCAACTGAAGTCTTAAGTCTAGTTCTATTTTAGAACTAAAGTGTAATGCTCAGTTGTAACTAAAGTCTCAAGTCTAGTTCTATTTTCGAACTAAAGCATACTAGTCTCAAGTCTAGTTCTATTTTCAAACTAAAGTGTAATGATGAGTTGTAACTAGTCTCAAGTCTAGTTCTAAGTTCAAAATAAAGTATGGAGCTGAGTTATGATTAACTCATGCAAACAGGTTACTACTCCAAGCCTCTTGTCTTCTCCTCTTTAGCCTATATAAGCAGAGGTCGAACCCTCTCTTCAACACAGTTTTGATATGCAGGTTAAGGGTGAAACAATAGAGGCACACATCAGTGATAAAGAGGAAATATACCAAAGTAGCATATCAGTGTTGTATATCAACAATAGAGGAAAAATATCAGAGGAGTATTTCAGCAAGGTCTTGTAGGTCTTTGTCAGGTCAAAGTCATCTTGGCAAGCTATTTAAGATAAAAACATTCATGGTGGATATTTGTAAGAGATATTACATTATTAATGCAATAAAGGAATATCGTTTGCTAGGGTTTTTCTCCTTGTACAGGGTTTCCCCATGGTTTATGTGTTGTTGATGTGCATGCTTACTTATCTACATAGTTATTGCTATTCGATTATGATTTGGTATTGTTGAAGTGTATTAAGCTGGAATCAAAGTGTTGAAGAAAATAAAATAATTAAGTGTATTTAGCATGGTATCAGAGCGTAAGGTGTGTTAAACATGTTGAAGTGCAGCAGTAGGTACACACAGATCCAAGCTATCTTGATTAAGTTTCCAGTGTGAGGTCCATGGCATCCTCCATTTTAGTCAAGGCCGAGGATAGGCTCGAAGGAGCTACCAACTTCAATGTGTGAAAGCTATGGATAACAAATATCTTGTAGGAGCATGATCTTCAACAGTATGTGACCACAGTGGTGGAGGAACCCACGAATAATGAAGGAAGAGATACCTTCAGGAAGAATCAAGCAAAGGCTAGGTGAATCATCTTTGACTCATTCAAAGACAGTATAATGCCTGGAATGACTTCATTAAAGGACTATATGGATACCTTGGTGAATATGTATGAGAAACAGGCTCCAAGTCAAAAGAGGACGCTTCAGCACAAGCTTAATTATTTGAAGATAGAGAAAGGTGAATCAGTGGCATCTTTATGTTCTAGGATAGCCCAGATCAGATATCAGATTTTGGTCACAGGGGTGACAGTGGAAGATGATGATTTAGTGAAAGCCATTTTTTATAGTCTTCCTTCTTCATGGGATACCTTCTTATCTAGTGTAAGTGGGAGAGAGATTCAGCCCATGTTTGATAGTTTATGGCATGATTGCCTCCAGGAGGAGAGTCGCACATCTACTAGGAGTGAGCCAACGAAAGAAGAGCACTCAGCTTTAGCATCAAGATTCAAGAGAAAGAAGAAAGGCACTTTCCAGAAAGGATCTCAGAGGAATCCAAACACCAAAGGTACATTCAAAGGAAAGAATATTGATACATCTAAGATTAAATGCTTTAGTTGTAATATGTTGGGTCATTTTTCTAAATATTGTTGGTTTAGAAAGAAATATCCAAGGAAAGGGAAACATCATGCCTCAACTGTTGAGGATGATGAATCCAAAAGAAATCAGAAAAGTCCTTCTAGTGAGAAATAAAATAGAAAAGAATATTACTTGGTTTCTTCCCTATCCAGTTCAATTTTCACAGGGCTGAAAACTTGGTTAGTAGACAATGGTGCATCAAAGCACATGACAAGGTTCAAGGAGATCCTCTCATATTTTGAGACAAAATATTTTACAGAGCATGTTGAGCTTAGGGATGACAAATGTTACAATATAGAGGGAGTAGGATCTATCTCCTTCAGATTGGAATCTGGGGCTAGACTTCATATTGATGAAGTATTATATGTTCCAGGGCTCAAGAAGAATCTACTATCAGTTGAAACCCTTGAGGACAAGGGATATTGGGTGATCTTCAAGGACATAAAGGAACTATTATGGGCTAAAGGTTTCCACTTAAGTACAACAAAACCCATTGGAACTCGCAGTGGAGGACTGTACATCATGTCAGGAAAGTCAGTTTAGGCATTGTCTCATGATGTGACTAGATCCAACAATTTGTGGCATAAAAGACTTGGAAATCTTAATTACAAAACTCTTCCATATCTACAGAACATGGTATGTGGCATGCCCTCTATTTCTCTTAGTAAAAATGAAATTTGTAAGGGATGCATGCTAGGTAAATATATAAAGAGAGGATTTCCTAGCAGTGACAACAAATATTAGGGCATCTTATATCTGGTTCATTATTATGTATGTGGTCCCATGTCATCTCCCTCACTCAGTGGTTGTTTGTATTATGTCATTTTTATTAATGATTACTCAAGAAAATGTTGGATATATTTCCTTAAAGATAAAAGTGACACATTTGATAAATTCAAAGAGTATAAAGCCTTTATTGAAAAGAAAACAGGGAAACACATCAGAATCCTTAGAACAGACAATGGAGGAGAGTTTGAATCTCTTCAGTTTGAGGATTTTTGCAAGTCAACGGGAATAAAGAGACAGTTGATCATGCCATATAACCCTCAGAAAAATGGTGTTTTTGAGAGGAAAAACATGACTATTTGTGAGGCAGCGAAAGCAATGATGTTTGACCAGGATCTGCCAAATTCTTTATGGGAAGAATATATCTCCATTTTTGTGTATATTCAGAATAGGTGTTGACATGCTATCTTGAAGGACAAAACTCATGAAGAGGTATTCTCAGGGATCAAACCTGAAGTAGGGAATCTAAGGATATTTGGGTGTCCTGTGTATATTCATGTCCCTAAGGAAAAGATGACAAAGATGGAACCCTCAGGAAAGAAAGGGGTTTTTGTGGGGTATAGTGAGAACTCCAAGGATTACAAGATTTATGTACCAGGTTAGAGGAAAATAGAGGTCAGTAGATATGTGACTTTCCATGAGGAAGACGCATGCAATAAATCCAAAGAGATTCATCAGGAATCAGAAGCTGTTCAGCCAGCTTCACCCAAATGAAGATTCAAATGATCAGAGGGAGGAACCTCTTAAAGGGCCAAGTAATGAGCCCCTAGAACCTGATGAAGTGTTAGAAAGAACTCTTGAAGAACCTCCAGCCAAAAGGAAGCCATGGTGACTTAAATAAATAGTGCAAGAAGAAGAAAGGATAGATTCTCCCAAAGGAACTTTAAGGGAAAGGAAGAGGCCTCATCGGTTTGGAGGCTATGTTGCATTGATGAGAAACATTTGTGATTCCGAACCTTCTTCATTTGAAGAAGAAAATAAATTACAAGTATGGAAGGATTCCATGCTTGAGGAATATAGGTCTATTATGAAGAACAATGTTTGGGACATTGTACCGAGGCCAAAAGACAAATCAATGGTTTCTTCCAAATGGATCTATAAGATCAAACATGCAACTGATGGAAGTGTGGAAAATTTCAAAGAAATATTTGTAGCCAGAAGCTTCACTTAGAAAGAAGGAATCGACTACGAAGAGACTTTTTTCCCTGTAGCCAGGTATACCTCCATTCAAACTATTATTTCTCTAGCTTCCATTCTTGGTTGGAATCTACATAAGATGGATGTAAAAACAACATTCTTGAATGGAAAGATTGAATAGGAGCTCTTTGTGGAACAACTAGATGGTTTTGTACTGCATAACAAAGGCACTCATGTATGCAAGCTAAGGAAGGCCTTGTATGGTCTTAAGAAGGCTCCCAGAGTTTGGTATGACAGGATTGATGGCTTTCTTAAAATCTTGGGTTTTCAGAAAAGTGATGTTGATGAAAATTTGTACTTCAAGGAAAGAGGTAACAAACATGTTATACTAATCCTGTATGGTTATGATATATTTATAACATGAGATGAAGGGATAATAGCCTGGTGAAATAGGGATCTAACCTCATAATTCGAGATGAAAAACTTAGGCTTGATGCATTACTTCCTAGGATTGGAAGTGTGGCAAAGACAAGGCGAGATATTTCTGGCACAAGAAAAATACACAGTGGATGTACTAAAGAGGTTTGGTATGATGGATTTCAAATCCATGTCTACTTCGATGGTTACCAACCTGAGGAAGCTGCATGATTCGGATACAGGTCCAGATTCGGTGGATCTCACCATGTATAGGAAGCGGATTGGATCATTGATGTACATCATCCATACCAGGCTAGATATATGCTATGCAGTGATTGCAATGAGTCAGTTCATGACTGAACCGAGAAAAATACATTGAGTGGAAGAAAAGAACATATTGAGATATCTCATAGGGACCATTACTTATGGCCTGAGATATACATCCAATGGTGGTTTATTTCTACATGGATATGTAGATGTTGACTGGATAGGAAGCCCAGTGGATCGGAAGAGTACTTTCGGGTACTACTTCAGCTTAGGATCTACTGTGATCTCTTGGTCAAGATGGGATAAAGAATCCATTGCACAGAGTACATCAGAGATTGAGTACATTGCAGCAAGTGATGCTAGCAAGGAAGCAATATTGCTCAGAAAATTGGTTTTTGGGTTGTTTGGAGACAAGCTTGAGAAGACGTTGGTTCAATGTGATAATCAATGTTGCATAAAATTGACAGAGAACCTGGTATTTCATGAAAGGTAAAAAAATATTGACATGAGGTACCACTACATCTGAGACTTGGTCCAGAGAAAAACTGTAAAGTTACAGTACATAGCCACGAGCGAGCAGAAAGATGATATCCTGACCAAGCCTCTGACCTCGAGACAGTTTGTGCAGCTGAGAGGCAAGCTTGGTGTGGTTGAGAATGACTCCCTCACTAAGAGGGAGTGTTAAATTTGGTAGCATGAATAGTCATTCTCCAATGAGAAGCCATATGGGCCACCCTAAGGCTAGCCATGGATATTTTGAGAATCAACTAGTCTTGTGAGGTATTGACAAAATTCAGGGGGAATGTACAACCTCTGTGAGTCAAACCAAAATTTAGGATGAATGAGATGCTATGTGAGTCTAATGCAAAATTCAGGGGGAACGTACAACCTATGTGAGCATATACAGTCTAGTAAAAAATTTATGGGGAATGTACAACCTATATGAGCATAGATAGACTAGTGCAAAAATCAGGGGGAACATACAACCTCTGTGAGCTTAGTCAAACCTTGTGAACCATGAGAAAAACTCAAGGCATCTAGAAAAACTTAGGTTGAATATAAAATTCCTATGAGTTCAAAACAAACGATATTCCTAATATTGCAAATGATATAAATGTATTGATCTAGTGCATTGGCACATGTAACATTATCCACCATGAAGAGAATTTTGAATTTCCTTGTAAAGAGTCAAGTTGTAACTGAAGTCTTAAGTTTAGTTATATTTTAGAACTAAAGTGTAATGTTGAGTTGTAACTGAAGTCTTAAGTCTAGTTCTAATTTAGAACTAAAGTGTAAGGTTGAGTTGTAACTAAAGTCTTAAGTCTAGTTCTATTTTCGAACTAAAGTGTAATGTTGATTTGCAACTGAAGTCTTAAGTCTAGTTCTATTTTACAACTAAAGTTTAATGTTGAGTTGCCACTGAATTCTTAAGTCTAGTTCTATTTTAGAACTAAAGTGTAATGCTCAGTTGTAACTGAAGTCTCAAGTCTAGTTCTATTTTCGAACTAAAGTGTAATGTTGAGTTGTAACCAGTCTCAAGTCTAGTTCTAAGTTTGAACTAAATTATGAAGATGAGTTATGATTAACTCATGCAAACGGGTTACTATTTTGAGCCTCTCCTCTTCTCCTCTTCAGCCCATATAAGCAGAGCGTGAACCCTCTCTTCAACACAATTTTCTTATGCATGTTAAGGGTGAAGCAATAGAGGCACACATCAGTGATAAAGAGGCAACATACCAAAGCAGCATATCAATGTTGTATATCAACAATAGAGGCAACATATCAGAGGTGTATTTCAGCAAGGTCTTGTAGGTCTTTGTCAGGTCAGAGTCATCTTGGCAAGCTCTTTAAGAGTAGAACATTCATGGTGGATATTTGTAAGAGATATTACATTATTAATGCAATAAAGGCATATCGTTTGTTGGGGTTTTTCTCCCTGTATAGGGTTTCCCCGGGGTATATGTGTTGTTGATGTGCATGCTTACTTATCTACATAGTTATTTTTATTCGATTATAATTTGGTATTATTGAAGTGTATTAAGCTAGAATCAAAGTGTTCAAGAAAATAAAATAATTATTTTGCATAAGAAATCAAGCTCATAATTTAACAATTAAAACCTTTGTGCCATTTGGTGCCCATGCAGAGATTATTCCATAAAGACCGGGAGTCCCTTATATATGACTTTGCATTTGAGCCTCATATTCAAAAAGAGAAAATATTTTCGAGTTAACTTGTCTCTTTCACACTCGCTAATTGGATTTGAAAGGAAGTCTATTTGGTGTAAACTTAATCCTTTTTCGGACCAAGTAGACTATTTTTGAAAAAGAAAATTCTTTGGTGTTAAGTTGCAATTGCATATCATTCTCTTGCTTGCATTATTGAGCCTATTTTCGGTTCCCACTTTCACATTATAAGCCTATTATCTTAGCAATTTGCATCATCAGCCAACCAGAGCTTTGTTTATATCCTTTGCATCTTGACACCCTGTACCCTATGAGGAAACATTCCGCTAAGTGTCCATATCCTACATGCACCTTGTTGCATTGAGCATAGGTTTGTTCCATTGTTGGAAATATTTTCTTACTCGAGACACTCGTTTCCTCCTTTGTATCATAACATTCATGTGTCTATGAAAAAACAAAAAAATATGGGTGGGAAAAGCATATTATCTCATGTTGGAAGCAATCATGTCTCCTTTGAATAGAGAATTTTATTTTAAGTCCACTTATCATCCAAAGTTTGGGTTTAGCATGAACTCAGGAAGCTGAGCTCATTATTTAGAGTTTACTCCTCCAATTGGTTACTCTTCTAGTCCCTATGGAGAGTTTGATTAGTGCCTCCTACATCACAAAGTTTCATCATTAATTATATGCGGCTAGAGTCCTCCATATGTCTCATGCTCTTGTTCAAAGGATGTCTATAATCCTGTGTCGGCCATTTCTTAGAACTCTTGACTTTGCATGTCAGCCATACCCTTAGTGTGTCTCAGAGTTACATGAAGTTGTAGTCCTACCGTGCACCCTAGTCCTACTTTCCTTATGGGTAGGTAACCTTGAATCCATAAGTTGACATATCCTCATCGGTCGATGACTGGGGAATTTCCCTTTTATTTGAAAATAAGAAATCTATTCACACATTGGGATTCATGCGGTGTCTTAGACGCCATTATCCTTATTGGTGGTTTCCTCTCCTCTGTCAACAATTTTCCTTATTGACTTCTATTCAGATGGTATTTTTCATGCACTAATTGTATCTGGTGCATGAAAAATATGCACATGGTCATTGGTTCATGAACATGTTCTTCATCCAAGTTCCTCCAAATCATCAAGCTATTGGTTTATACCTCGTGTGGACTGATGAGAGATTCCTTAATTCTTTCCTTTCAACAAGTCTCCTTCCATCGAATTCATCTCATATGTTCTGGAAATGAGGCCTAGAGTCCTATGAGTACCTAGAGGTTGTAGTCATCAGTGGCAGGTTCTCTCACCATAGACAGTTAGGAATAAATCAATGTCTCATGATTGATGGATTTTTTAAGTGTTCAACCTCAACACCTTTATTCACACTTGTAAGAATGTACTCAATGGCTTGATGCCTACTTTCATTATCGGTAGGATGTCTCACGTTTGTTAACGATATACCTTAATTATTGGTAATCAATCAAAGTCTCATTATGTTCGACCTCACCTCCTTTATTCACATGTTGTATATGCACACCTTTGGCAGATCATGTAGAATACTTGAAGACATCATTTCGTGGTCACATATTTCCTGATTTGTTGCTATCATTCATTGTACCAGTACATATATGACTTCAGTGATCATGGGAGATAAGATTGTACTCCATTGTATAAAGATATCTTCAGATTGATTTTGAGACTAGTTTTCATTGGGCCTTGTTCGTGACTATGACATCCTATGGCATGTAAATACCTTTGAATTTCCTATTCATGGCCATGAATATTTGTTTGGTATATTTCCACATGGATATGCAGTTTAATTCAAATTTGCAGCCATGTGCACAAAGTCATCATGGATTGTAATATTCTTATGAGCAACTAGTCCATCCAACTGGGTCTCCATTACTCCACTTCTGGGAATTTGACCATCACAGATACTCCTTTGACCTCACACATTAGGGGGAATGTGTTATAGAAAGATTTTCCTCATCCCATGCAACTTTCTCATAAGGCCTTTTACATTTTCCTATGCAGACTTGAAGTCCCTTTTTCCAATTCCCAGAGCTAAAAATCATATTTTTCCACATATACTCACCCTAACAACTATCCAACATGTTTATACATAGGTTGCACCATTACAACCCATGTACATTGGGGTTTTTGCCCAAAATTAAAAAATGTTGTCCGGTTTCCATGTCACGTCATGAGATCCATGGTCCTTGACCTTCCATATACTGGAAATGTTATGAATTGCCCCTTTAGTTCCATTTGAAGGCTATAAATGGGTCTTATCCAAGCCATGGAAGAGGGAGAAGAATTCAACTTTAAGAGAAAATTTACTCTGGAAAAAATATTCACTTCATATTGAGTATGCATCACTTTGTCCTCTTAAGTCTCAACACAATGTTTAGCCCCCAAGCTCTTCCCTCTTTGATGGAGAACCTCATTGTCTCTATTATATGAGATTTCCTTTGCTGGAGTATTGAAGTGGTGGAGGCCCAGCTGGAAGGGACTTATTTTATTGGTTCCAAGAAGTGTCGACACAGAAGTTTGTGATTCATACACTTCTATTAATCATATTTTAATATAAATACTCTTTTCTTGTCCAATTAATGTCTTGAAAATATTTGAATTGTTATTCCATGGGCATATTTGTTATGAACATTGATGGATTATGTTATTATATGTGCTAACTTTATATATTATCACCATATTCTTTCATATATTGGTTTTTTAGGACAAGTTGTAGGTGTATAACTTTGAGTTGAGTGCTCAACGGTGGTCTTCTTCGAATGTCCAGAAGAGGTAGGCTCTTTATCTTGTCTTGTTAGTATATTTTTTTATATAGCATACTTGAGACTAGAGTTGATTTATGTAGTCATTCTATCTATTGTGGTTTACCCCATGCCATAGAGTGATTTTCCTCATAACACAAATAAATCCATTTCCACCCAAACCGATTGTTGAGCAATTTTCCACCCGGTCATATGAATCATCTAAGCACTCTACTTGCAAGCCAGACAAATAAGGTTCTTCTCCCTTTATTCCTTGTGACATGTACATGTAATTGTAGGTATCACACCTATAACATCCCTCGATGCTTGATTCGTACTTCGTTAACTAGTTATGAAGCTAAATTTAACCTATGACAACAATACAATCCAGAAATTCATATGCAAATATAAAATAATAATGAAATAGATTTCCATAATCTAAATTCTTTGATTACCCATTAAATTCAATGCATTAGCACAAAAAAAAACCATTCCACAAGAAGGAAATCATGACCACTTTTCTATAAATAAATCCATGTCCACCCAAACTAGTTGTTTAGGAGCAATTTTCCACCCAACCAAAGGAATCAACTAAGAACTCTACCTGCAAGATAGACCACGATGCCACCAAGGTGAAGGAATATCGTATGGGGCTCTACATTCACTCAACCCAATGATTACTCTCATGACAATTTATTTTCTCACTACAAATATCTCCAGGCCCTCACCCAACCATCAAACTAGCCATGGCACTCTCTTCCACTACCCATGCAACACAAGGAAGACCTACTCCTTCCCTATTCAACATACCATCATAGTTCACTTTCCTTCTAGTTTTTTTCATTGTGTGTAGAAAGAGTCCAATCTACTATTTTTCGTATGGTAATAAACTAGGAATATAAAAAACTTGGCCTCAAGATAGTTGATGAGCAATAATAATAAGGTTGTGGTCCTGAAGGTATTTCCTTAGCTACTATGGACATTAAAATGCATGGTATCTCTCTCCAACCATCCCATTTTATTCAACATTTTTAGAAGTAAACTTCCTAGCTTATTTGTGATCTTACTAGCCATAGGTACATGGGAAAACATTGCCATAACAATAATAACAACCATGATATTCATAACATATATGAAAACCAGGGAGAAACATCCTCGTTTCATGAAAACTTGTCTCTCCCCTATGTTGACAAATTGTTTCCTAATAGAATGATCATAGAATGCATGTAAAATACAATGGGATACATTTTCGTGTATGAGATCCACTTTCTTCCCAAGGATATGAAATTTGTATTCATTTCAAACCCACAAGTCAAAACTTAATGAGATAACTTGTAAGAAAACATGGGTAAGAAAGGGTAGTAATTTCAAATAACAATGGCAAGGTCAAATAACCCAACAACTCTCTTTCTTCTTCCCCTTTTGTGGTATCATAGTCAACATAGTTACCAACTTAATGAGAACTGTGACCTCAAAACGAGAACTCTAGCCCAAAAAACCCATATTTTTGCATAAAAAATATCAAAATCAACCCCCAAATCAAAAAGTTGTGTTATCGGTAGAACCATTTTTTTAAACGGGGTCAAAATTACAACCTTTTTCAAACATGGCCTTCAAAACTCAGACAGTAGCTCAGAAAAACCTTAAAATCAACACCTAAAAAAAACATGTTTTTGAAATTTTTTTCTTTTCAAAATGTTAAAATTTGAGATCATTTGAAATCATATTTTTATCACTTGGTACCATTAAAACCAAAAACTCAAAATCAACCATCAAACCGAAAAGTATTGCTACCGATATCACCCATTCTAAAATTGGGGTATGAAAATGACACATTTTTTAAATATGGTAAAAGAACTCATCATTAATGTAAGCATAAAATCAACCCTTGAATGTTTACTTTTTAAATATTATTATCACACAAAGCACAAGGTAATACATAATGCCATGCAAATATCACAATATACTTTAAATATTCAACGTCAATTTTTAATAAATGTTTTACTTATAATAATAATAAAAGTAAATACAAATTGCATTTAATGAAACATAAATAATTTCTTAAAAGTATTGTTATATTGTCCATATTCAAAACATATGAGCTAAGAAATTTTATTATATTATCCATAATAAAAAACATATCATTCATAAAACATAACAAAAGATTCATAGCTTCATGTAAGATCATATGTAAGTTCAATGCTCATTTCTAGTTACCATACAAACATCATATGGAAAAAAAATTCATAAAATGTTTCATACACTTATTTAGATTGAATCATGGTTTCTAAAATACCATCAGATTCTACATTTCCTTCAAATGAATGATTGGATGAATATGTAGATGATCCATACTCTTCTCTATTGTCGATGAATGCACCATATGAGTCTACATGCATGCCCAACATCTCAGATGTCAAATTCCTTTTAGATCTATGACTAGGTTCAGACAACTCCCATCTTGCATTTATTTCTTGTGGCAGCAACCTACTGATAATATCTATTGTCTTGGAGCGAAGAGTTCTTCAATTTTTCAAATTGAAGTCATAAAAAAGTATGTCAACATCATTTAATTTTAAGAGGTCAGTGCGACGACGAGTTGTATTTTGACTCTTTCTTTTAAACTTTCTATTGACATGTTTCTCAACCACCATATTTGGCTTGTACAGACCACTGAATGGGTGTGTACTTGTTGCATACTAATGCACTTCAATTGCAATAAAATCATCATTTTATTTCTCAATATTTATAACCTTTCCCATCCAGAATGGATAACCATGTGGATCTTCATTCGTTAAAACTGCAATCATGCTACCCTCCTTAATATATTGTATTGAACCCTTGTAAAGGCCTTCCATGGCTTCACATTGTGCATGTGACCTTCATGAACCAATATACATTTCTCTTTCCTCTACTTGTGTAAACTCAATAGCACCTTGAGATTCTTGTCGAAATTCAACAATTTTTGTTTTTTCAGATTCGTTTGGCATATTTTGTGGCCAATGAAATGGAGTCCTCGACATTGTATCTGCATTTGTTCATCTTGAAATTATGTCACTTTGACTATTGAAAAAATACTCCCACCAAACAGAATTAGCAACATCAAAGTACTCATATGTATCCTTAATGGACTTTCTTATTTCTTCCAAGCATTCAAAATAATCTACATTTCTATTACACCTCTATGCATTATGTATTTCAACCACTAATTTTAAAAATAATAACTTTGATGCAAATATTAGACGATCTAGAATGAACTTCAAAAATGATAAACCTGATGAAGGCCCCCATTCTATAGTAGTTGAATACTGCCTTCCCTATATAAGTGTTTTCCCATAAAAAAATTTGAAACAAATTTATGTTGGAAGCTAATGTCATTAAGTTGCTCAATACATTTTTCTTTATGATGTGATCCCTAAATAAATCTTCGCATGTCAACAGTTTATTCTAATATATGAAAAGCAGGCTCTGGAATGTATTCTTTCTTAATAAATTCAATCAATGATGGTAGACTTTCAACATTTTTACTCTTTAATGTTACTGAAAAATGAATGAACATTTGATAAATATGATCATGAGTGTGTACAACAATAAGGAAACCAACTTTAACTTATTTAAATATTCTCATTTCAACAAGCATGCTTAGATATCCAAACACAATTTGATTTTTATTTTCACGACTAGTGTTGTCCAACTGTAGATAGAGAACTTGATGAATATTTCCAGACCAGTGAGTGAGCACATGATTAATTATTGTGATGGTCATATTTTCATCATTATGAATATTTGAAGCTATGAAGTAAACCCTTGGACACATTTTTCCATTGAAAACCATATAACCAACCAAGTGAAACTAAATGAAATTGGGTGTATGGACAAAATGTGGTAGAAGTGTTTTCTTCTGGTTCATGCAATCAATTATTATAACTAAATATTTTTTTGGAGCATCATAACAATTCTTCTGATGTTTGTACAAATTTTGTCTTTCACTTGCTTGTTTCGGTTTTATTTTTTAATTAGTTCATAGGTTTAGAGGTATAACTAACCTAGTCTTATTACTACTAAAATATTTTAATTATAAAAACTTGTCACTATATATATTACTAATTAAGTTCTGTATACCCTAATCCTAATCTTACAAACACTAAATCCACATTTATCAACAATATTATGTATCCTAACCCTAATCATATGATATTCCTAATCATATTAAAACATGTTACTATTTATATTAATACTTATATGCATATATACTATTATCAATACTTATAAATCTTAATCGCATAAACCCTAAATCATAAATAACCCTAATCCTAATTTCATAAACCCTAAATCTACATTTAACAATATTTTGTATACTAACCCCAATCATATGATATTAACAACATTATGTATCCTAATCATATGATGTATCCTAATCATAAATAACCCCTACTACATATATTAACACTATTAATCATATTTAAATCATTCTAATATTTAGTTATGATTAAAATTTCATAAATCCTAAAAGCATAAATAACCCCTACTACATAATTTAACACTATTAAAAGCATCCTAATCATATTAAAATCATTCATTCAAAACCCTAGAGTTATATACATATATA
>ML794911.1:37332-65220 GCA_009831015.1 Picea engelmannii | reverse complement strand
TTAAGTGTAAATACTTTTAAGGTATAGGAATGTTTGAAAATGTAAGAGAGTAAAATAGTTGGAATGAATATGCACTAGTGGGCATATTGAGAAATAATATGTGGTAGAGGATACATAGATATGATTGAGCATATACAATGTTGCATATTGATGAAGAGTGGCCTATTGTTACATACAATGTGTATGACATGATAACTAAATATGGTTGTTTTGATTGTATAACCAAGGATGGTTGAGGACATGGTTGAATATGTTGATGATGAAACTACTTATGATAGTCAACCTCATGATAAAGAATAAGGACAAGAGGATTATTTTCAAGAGGTTGGTGAAGGAATCATGTGAGTTTCCACGAGGCATCAATTGATCAAGTAACATTCAAAATGTTGAGGGAAACCATTTAGGTATTGGTCATACCAATGTTGCATGAGTGTTGAAAAAAAATTGGGTAATAATTCCTTTAGTTGTCCATTACTATCATAAATGTAGAGAAAACTAATCCTCGCACTAAACCAACCAAGAAATAGAATACATATTTATGTAGAAAATAAATGACAAACACACATAGTACATAGAGATTTTACCCTGAAAACCCTTAATCAGGAAAACTAGAATTCCTTGAGCATCTTTCTCTCTTTTTTTCTTATTCATTCATAGAATAAAAAGTTAAATGACTAACCTTGGTATACACCTAAGACACAATTGTCATCATACTCTATTTCTTTACACAAGAACAACCCTGTAGCCAATTCAGCATGCATCTATATGACTAGGCTACAATTAACAACATCAACTTATAGCAATTACAACACACCTTATTTATAGGCTTTATAGAATGAAAAACTTGAAATTATGGTACAAAAAAATGGTTATAGATCCACACAAATGATTGGATGCAATCCCTCAAATATTTGGATTCTGTTACAGTTGACTACCAGTTGGTTACCAGTCGACTACCCAGTCGACCTTCAATCAGTCTTCATCGAGTTGTCACTCAACCTCCTATTGGTTGACATTTTGACCTTCCCGGTATACCACTTCGACCTTCAAATTTTCGATCGATCACTTCAACCTTTGACTTGACCATCAAGTTGAATTGACTCATCTGTGTATCCATCACCCAACTGATCCACCTTAATTAGACAGTCCGATGAATGTTATTTCACTACAAATAATATAAAAACCCAACAATAATTTGATATTCTTATGTTGATTGAATGAATTTATATGAATGATACCATGGTGGGGCATAGTAAAGATAGGAATCCTTGGGAATATAAATATTTTTCGAAATCTATTAATGCATTCATATGAAATAAAATTTCATGCCATGTTGTGTTTCTTATGAGGTAATAACTTAGGTAAGTTAGGATTTATGATCTTGTTGTGAAAATGGATTTCATGTGAGAGAACCATGTGTGAGGCCATGTGGTGTTGGACTTGAGAAAGGCTATAATGTTGCACAAATATCCAATGGTCCCCCTACTTGTGTTAGTATTTGGGACTGAAAAATTCTTGCTAATAGTAAGAACACCATAAGAGGAGGAAGGGTTTTGTGAGGGATTGTTGAGCTAAGAGAGGAAATGCATTCTAGTATGCTTGAGGGATTGTTTAGTAAAGAAATGGTATATTCATATTGTTATTTTTTGGCTAAAGAGGAAGGCACTTAGTTTAATGAACAAATGTTGGGGAGGTGGCCAGAGGATGTGTCAAGGCATTGGTTCAACCCTCCAACTTGTCATGGTATAACACATGAGTTTCCATTATGATATTCTTGAATTAATGCAAGGATGCATTGAATGAATGTGTGCATAAATAGATTAAGTGATTGTTCATAAGTTTTAATTGTTCATCCATTAATGTTGGAACAAATATTTGATTACATTATGTGAATGTTTTTTGTGCTAGTAATACATATATATTGAATGATATTTTATTGCATTTAATATATTGATAGCTAGAAGTGATTGAATTATCATTATGTCAAAAACTCTAATATCATTTCATGGGTTGTTTTGGATTTGGAGATGAAAGGATTATATGCATGGAGACTCATGGTTTGTTTGGCTGATTGAAATTTCTATCTAGGAGGATAGATTGTAGGTAAAATTGTTTGGAATATGACGATGAGTGTAAGTCCATATGAAAACTATTTTCCACTACATGCAAGGGACAAACATTATGAGAAGGATCTCATAGTTGTGAAATATAATTTCTGTATGAAACAAATCTTAAATTTATGATTGAAATTTTCATAATAGAATCTCATGGTAACTATATGTGCATAATACAAGTGAGATTATGGGTTTGTCTAGTAAGGATATATGATGGCTAAAAAATCTAGGAATCATGGGGGGGTGATACTATGATGACAATGGAACCCTATGATATGCCTTGATTACCATGATCTATTATTTATCTTAGCTTCCTAATGGGATTCCCTATCAACAAGGTTCTATAAAGTTTGCACTCTTCTTGCACATGAAAGCCTTGGAAAGATGGATCACCCAAGGGACTAGTAAGCAAAGGAAGAAATGCATGAGCCTATAAGGGTGAGTGTGGAAAGGAAGAGGTGACTTGAATGAACATATTGTGAGAAATTCATGATATGTGCTAGTTGTGATTAATATTATATTATATTTTTTGGGTGCATTAGAGAAGATAGTGAGTTGAATATTTCCCATGGAAAACATGTGGAGTAGATATATTCATATTGATAAGTATTGGGTTGATTTTCATATTTTATCTTGTGTTATGAATATATATGATTTAGTTATGAATTTTAAATTGATTTGGATGGAATAATTATTGCATAGAAATGGCTATGATATCCATGTTTACCTTGATGATTGTTGTTGGCGTGCAGTGAGCAGACCCGGGGTTCAAAATTAATTCACCAACAAATCCCAAGATATCATCCCTTTTGGAATCACCCTTAAGAAGGTGAAGTCTCACCTAAAGTACCTATGGGGACTGAAGGAACCAGGATTCCACAGTCATGAAGGGAATGGGGACCGTTATGACATTCATTCAACATGAAACATAATAACCTATGACAAATTCATATTACTTAATCATTCAACCTATGAGCGGAACCATTAGATACATATTCATATTAGTCATTCATGTATTACCAATGCGCCATAAGCAGGCCATAAAAGAAACACATCACAACATACATCATGACACAGATATTTAACGTGGTTCACCATAAACTAGGCTACATCCACAATGGTTGTATTCTTATATTATTCATTCATGTTTGATCCTTAAAACGAGTGCACACTGTGCTCATAAAAGATACATCAGTTATACCCAAAATTCCCTATCTGTTTGCGCATACAATGCACACTTAGCTCCTTTTCTCATCCATCACTTCACTCTCATCTCTAACTCAATAACTACTCACTCACTTCATTGACTAACTCTCTCTATTTGATCAACTCTATAACTAACTTCTACCCAAAACCCATACATATTTATACATATGCATTGGGGATTATCCCATTACAATGTGGAAAAAATGTCCCAAAAATACTAACTAACTTTCTCCTTCTGCACACTAGCTTCTGAATATGTGCTAACTGTATTTCATGTGCACTTCTCCTTTGCTAACTTGTCATGCGGTTTTCTCCTGTGCAATTCCCAAAACATACCCAAATGTTCCTGCTCCAATAGGCCCCCAACACTCACTAGTGGTTTGTCCCAAGCCACTTTAGGCTTTATTCTAAGTGTCCATGGACTTATAGAATGTATCCTTTGCAGTTGTGATATTTTCTCATAATTGTGCTTCCTACTACGTAATTCCCTCATTCGTCTCTGCAATAATATGGTCCTTCAACTTTTCTGCACTTTCTTGTACTTCCTACTTGACCATCCTATGCGCAACTACTACTTATGCTAACACCTTGTAAGATTATTCCTGTAGTGTTTCAATATGTTGTGCACGAGCCTACTTTTTTTCCCCCATTAGGTTCATATCCAAATAAAATTTCCCATTCTCTTCCATTGTTTCCATCATCTCTACTAGTGGTAATGTACTCATTACTTCTTTGAACTTATGTGCCTTTTCCTTTGCGGCTTCTAGCTTCTGCTCAATGTTTTGTAGTTCCTTGTCTTCTGTCAACAACATCCAAACTCCCATTCTTTCTTTGTATAAATTGGCACACTTTTCTTCTAAAATTTTGATGTTGTCCACGGTTGTTGTCGACATCTTTTACCTTTTCTCCCTCTCCTCTAGTGGAGTGATTGGTATCTCACGTGCTTCCAAATTAGTAATATTTTTGTGGAATCCCTTAATGGGCTCACTAATATTTGTCACTTTTTATTATAACAGGGAATATTCCTCCCTATGCATTTCTGGAATAATATTATAAACCCCTTGGACTGCCTATTTCACTCTCTTTGTCCTCTGTGCAGCCTCATCTTTCTATAGCCTAATTTGAGCATGTACTTCTTACAACAAAACCTTATTTGTGTCTTCCTTTGTCAAGTCCATCGACGATGGCATCGCACACACGTTTATTTATTTTTTCACACTCATCTATAAACCATGTGACGCAGGAGCATCACTCCTACTCAGCAGTGTATCAACAACTAGTGCAACAACAAAAGGAGGGATGATATGGGATATTTTCATCGATGTGACTTATAAATAATTGTATTAAATGAGCATAAATTAAAGTGCACCGTAAAGAAGTAAAATCTCAATAATGAAGAGACATAAGCATCAAATTAGATCACAAAAAACTTGATAATGAAGTTTGTCCCTAGTGGACTATGTCTCTGGATCCTACTCTCAAATGGGTAGGCTTTTTTATTAACTCAACAAAAGAATTTGGAAAAATACATAAGTATACCTCATTTTGGAATTAAGCTGTAGAAGCTTTTCTCAGATCATAAAACATACAACACCATTGAATTTGTGGCATCGAATTACCCAAAAATTATTGTCTCCACGCCTCAGTCTGACTTTGGCACTCCTTGGCCCATGAGAAATCTTGTCTCTCTTTTTGTACCTACAACATGCAATTAATTCACTGTACTCACCTCATAAAATGTGCCCAGCCATACCATCGAGTACCCTCCTTCTGTCCATTGGAAAACTCAACATTTGATTTTAAAGGCGAGCGAAATATCCAATGGAGTCGTTTGGCTCAACGGTTGGCGGATTCTATGTAAAGGTGTTTGGTTGGGGAGGTCTCGGGGTCGAGCCCACGTGCCTCCCCTTTTTGTCTTATATTTAGAACAACACACACACACACACACACACACACACACACACATATATATAGTGTTAACCGTTACCAATTTTGGAGTCCTGTTTATATCTGTCAAAGTTGGATTACAATGGAGGCTCGACCACCAGATTTAGCGAAACCTCCAACAGATTTGGTGGGTCACCTTTTTTTATTTTTGAAATGTTGGTTACGGGCCCTCATTGGACATTTTCCCATTGCCACGTGGTACACCATGAATGGGCCATGTGGAAGCCAAACATTGGCCCACGTCATTCACCTGTACAATCAACCTGCCACATCTCCTACCTTCCACGTCAGCCTGCCATGTATGGGACAAATGCCATGTGTCTTCCATGTCCTATATGACCTACCATGTGGTTGTATGGAATACCACGTGGCACTTCCTCATTGGTCCACATGTCGACCTGAAAATGTCAAAAATGAGTGACATGTGGCAGCCTCTAGTGCTACCACATCACCATGATGACATCATGTTTACGTCAGCATGACACATGTCATCCTCTGTGTGTGACACGTACACTATATGAACATTGACATCATTTGTACTAATGTTGATGTCAACAATACGAATGTTGACTCATCCCTGTTGACTAGGCTAAGTTCACCAAAACTTTTACCATGAATATATTTTGATCTGTAACTCTGTTTGACGAGTCGTTTATGCCGTTGGAAATCTTACGACGTGCTCCTAGCAATGATTCCAATTTCACTAAGTTTTGAGGACTTTGATTTTTTTCCCTTTCTCTATCTGTTGAGGCCATTTTGAACTTCCTGGGTTGCTTCTGTGAATTCTAAGTTATCCTTAGTCTTCTATGGATCCTTTTTGGATCATGCCTTTCCACTGAGAGCTTTTTGGACCACCAAAAGATTTCATCAATCAACAGATTAGTGAGGAAAGAGTTCTCTCACCTTGTCCTTCTCAATCCACTTTTCCTTTCTTGGATGTGTTCCCTTTAATCCCACTCAAAGATAATCAACATCACACCTACGTGAAGTCCTCTTCCTTCTATCCAAGATGATATCTTCCTTCAACTCATCCAAGTACTCAGGAGAAAACTCATCAACTGAAGGTATTGAAACTTCCTCACCCTGATCCATTATCATGGGAGGCTCAAAAAGTTTCAATTTTTTCAGATTTACAACTAAGTAGATCTGGATGTAAGGTGGAAGATCTAGACGAAAAGCATTGGAACCACTTTTCTCCAAAATAGTGAAGGGTCCATAACAGATGGGATTGAGTTTCTTTCCTTCACCCTTCAATGTCTCCTTGTTGATTTGAAGCCATACATGGTCTCCAACCTAGAACTAATGATCAACCATGTGTTTGTCATGCTGAGCTTTATACTGTGCTTGAATTTTCTCCAATTATTCCCTGACTTCTTAATGTACCTGTTGGATCCTCTGACTGAACTTGCGGGCCATGTCTTCATTTCTTTCTTCATTTGAATCGACATCTCTCCCATACATCAAGTCCAAAGGGACCTTAGGAAAATATCCAAAACATGTCTCAAAAGGTGAACACTGAGTGGAGGAATGTAAGGCTCGATTGTGAGCATGTTGTACATATGGTATCTGTTTATCCCATAATTTGGGATGCTTGTTTCAGTAGCCTCAAAGAAAAAGTACCATTGTTCAGTTAACAACCTTTGTCTGTCTGTCGACATGTATATGGAAAGCAGTTCTCCTCTTCAACTTGGTGTCCATAATTCTCCACAAGCTTATCCAAAAATCCCCAAGGAATCAAGCATCTCAATCCGATATAATGGATGTGGGTAATCCAAAATGAACCCAAACATACTGAAAGAATATATTAGCAGTATGCTCAGCAGTGATCTTATTTTTACATGGCATTAAGATACACATCTTGTTGAACCTATCCACTACAACATACAAATAGTCATTACCCATTTTCTACATTGGTAAACCCCCTACAAAATACATGGAGATACTTTCCCATGGATGGGATAGAATAGGAAGTGGTGAGTATAGCCCCAATTTTCTATTAGTGGGATTACAAGTAGAACACATCACACACCCCTTTACATATTTAGTTACAATTACTTTCATCTAAGGCCAGTAAAAAAACCTCTACAGATGAGCCATAGTTTTTCCTACCCCAAAATTCCCAGACACAACATATGTGTGAGCTTCTTGTATTACATGGACTCGTTCACTTGTAGGAATACATATATTTCCAAGATGGTAGAGTAGTTTTCCCTGCAGAAAATAGTTCTCTACCTGTACACCATGGGTTATATTCTCTAATACTTCTTTAAATTCTTCATCAATGACATATTGTTTCACATAGCTATCATGAGATAAAGAATCATTCTTCAAAATAATAGAAGCAACAATAGGAGGTCTAGAAAGCATATCAACTACCTTGTTACTCATTCCCTTTATGTATTTGATTACCAGATGAAATTGTTAAAGAAAACCCATCCATCTGTAATGTTGAGATTGTTGCATCTTGATTTGTGCTTGAAGATACTGTAAGGGTTGGTGATCTGTGTGTATGATTGTTTCCTTCCCTAACAAGTAGTGCTTCCATTTATTTAAGCTTTGAACTAACGCATACAAATATTTATCATATGTAGGATAGTTAACAACATCTTGGTTAAAATTTTCAGAGTGGTAATAGATAGGCTTACACTATTGCATCAATACTGCACCCACGGTGTATGTGTTGGCACTTATCTCGATCTCGAATGGCTATTGAAGATTCAACAATGGTAATACTGGTGCGGTACTAATCTTTTCCTTCAAAGTGTCGAAATATTTTTGTTTCTTTCCTCCTCACTGAAAAGTGTTCTTCACATTGGTTAAGGCATGCAAAGGAGTTTCTATAAAGGAGAAGTTTGAAATGAATCTCCTCCAGTACTTGACTGCACCTAATAAGTTTTGTATTTCGGTTAAACTTTAGGGATCAGGCCAATTTAAAATTACATCAATCTTGGAAGGATCAATTTTCAATTTTCCTCCTCATACAATACAACCTAAGTATACAAGTGTAGTCTTACCAAATTCACATTTAGACAATTTTACAGACAACGTTTCCCTTTGCAAAGTATCCAATAATTTCTTTACATTCCTTACATGTTCATCCCAAGTCCCACTAAATATAAGAATGTCATCTAAATATACAATCACAAAATCATCTAGAAATGGCCTGAATACATCATTCATCACACACATGAAGGTTGTCGGAGCATTACAAAGCCCAAATGGCATAACTAACAACTCAAATGATTCCTGTTTGGTTTTAAAGGAAGTTTTCCATGCATCTTGTTCTGCAACCTTGATCTGATGGTATCCACTGTGAAAATGAAACTTAGTGAAATAAAAAACATTCTTTAATTGATCAAATAAATCATCTATACGAGGAAGAGGGTATTGATTTTTCACCGTGATTTTATTTAAGGCACGGTAATCGACACACATTCATCATGTGCCATCCTTATTTGACACCATCATGATCATAGAACCACAAGGATATGAGTTGGACCTGATGACCCCTTGATCCAATAAGCCTTGTACCTATTTTTTAATCTTTGTCGTCTCTACAAATGACATCATTTACATGCCTACATTAGGAAGAGGAGAATCATGTTGAAGGTGTATTTCATGTTGGATTTCCCTCTTAGGAGGTAATCCATCTGGTTCCTGGAAAATATCATCATACTTAGAAACAATATCAATTAATTATTTCTTTTGAGAAGGATCACATCCTTGAAAAGCGTCAGATCTTCCGACATATTTTTCCCTTATGGCCATGCGTACATATTTATTATTAGTGTTTATGAGTCTCTTCATTTTTCCTGCACTAACAAGTGTTGTGTTTACCCTCATGTTGTGGGCTCTAACAATATATTCTACTCCTACTTTAGTAAGGTGATATTTTTTCTCATGAAGAAAGAAGATTTATTTTCTATCATAACGATAAGGACTCCCCAACACTATGCCACATATATCAAGTGATACAACATCCAAATCCACTTCATCAATCAACTTTGAAGATATAGAAAATCTGACCCTACATTGCTTGCCACATTAAGTTTTGCTTTATCGCAAGCCCAACCAAGAGGATAAGGCTTTGTGTAACATCCCCGACCACCCAGGTCGGGGCATGATACTCTAGAAAACACTCTGATACCATATTGTAACATCCCCAACATCCAACTGGGCTATGCCACATAAACTTTTTTGAATTGTATGCAAATTAAAACATATACACACAAAAACTCTTATGGAACTTTATATATATAACTTAAAAAATAAAAACACATTCTGTAAATGCACAGATTCATATGGAAATAACAGTAACATATACATGAAGCATAGACAGGAAATACCCATAAATATAAAAATAATTATAAACCACACATAGGATAAACTCATAAAAATAAACACATAAATAATAATGAAACATGTAATTTAACACACAATTGATAGTTATATTGGTAAGAATATCACCAACTGCATGAATACCTTCCATGAACCTCCCATCCTTAGGCCACCCTACTCATAACTCTCAGTAGTGGGTCACCCCCGAGCTGGGACTAAACTCCACATGGGTAAAGGGATTCCTAACCAAGATGATGTATCTCAGACAACATGAAATACTCTGTCATAGGTGCCACTCAAACTAATAGACTATGGTCCCTCATTCCTCACATTCTTGTCCCACCCCAGGAAGTGTGCCCCTTCTTTGCTCAACAGTCCCTCAACTACCCCACTTCCCTTCCAGGGCTTCAACAACAGGTCGAATAAGAAGTCTCAGAGCCTTGTAGTTGTAGTTTGGAACCTTCAAGAAATCAATTCCCAACAATTCTCTCACCTAGAGAAAAATTTCTCACGGGCCTAACAACTCGCCTCTTTAGTATCCCACGGGCCTAACAACCTGCTTCTTCAGTCCAGATCCTAAGATCACCAGGTACATGTACGGGTATAGGTACAGGTACAATTATAGTAATAGAAAGGTATAGAGTACATTTGAATGAGTGAATGAATGATGATGGAATCAATGAATTCCAAATGAATTAAGTTCAAGCTACAAGTATGCATGTCCCCAACTTGACACTTGTCATGTTGAGAGCTACTTTGGCCCAGTTGTCCCCATCCTTATAACTTAGGATAAAATAATTATCCATAATTTATACTTTAAGGAATATTAATATAATATTCCTTTTTGGCTTAAGCTCCCTAGCTTAGCCCTTTTCCTTAACTTTCAGACCCCCTGCTTTCCCTAACTAGTGGAGTTTATTCCCCCATACTCTTTTATTGTGGTCGGTCTACACGCAGTGATGTATTATATTGATAATGAGACATATACAAAACTAGGTTCATTGGCCTTTAGCATCTAGTATCTCCGACCTAATTCCACACATAAGCCTCCTATATTATAATAACTGGCTCACCAGCCTATAAAACACAACATATACATAAAGTCTTCATGGCCTCAAAATCCTGCACACTTAAGTTTGTTGTGCATGCTATCCTAGAATGTTCACACTTCATCATTTCAACACGCGGTACATGTGTGCACTATACCATGGAAGGTGCATACAAAAATGATATCAAACAACTCACCAACTTAAGTACATTTTCATTTACATTTACAATTGGGGTTCATTCTAGGGGTATTACAATCACCTCCCCTTATTTATGCAATGTCCTCAGTGCATTATATACCATGTACCATTCAAATTATTTAAAAATATCCAAGATTTATCTATTAGAATCTTTTTATCCACTTGGTGCTCTTCTTTCAAGCACCCATTCATGTATTTATACCGCAACTGGAAGTCATTTTCTCTATTCCATATAGCTTCTTTCGGGAATAATTCAGCTCAATGTTCCATTTGACACACCCTTCTTATGGAAGCTACCACGCCATAAGCATCATTGGGTTTCCTCCTCCTTGTTGCACTCACCCTTCCAAGCTCAAGCATCCCTTCACTGCTATGCATTCCTTCAACGATCCTTCTTGCCAAGGCTTTCACGCATAAGGAGAGCTCTAACCCATTACCAGAACCCCACCAAATTTCTATAATTATAGGGCTTTAGTGTTCTCAATAGTAGTTGTTCTTTCCCAACATTCCAACTTTAATCAAGATTATCTCATTTGCATCACACACATGCAGTTATCATGAGAGATATTATAAAAATTCCATTTTAGAAATCAAATTAATTTTCATAAGGAACTCAACTTTTCCCAAAACATGAAATTCTTTTAAAAAATTTCATTGTTGTTGCAATAATAGGATGCAATATTCCTTTTGGATTTCAGTGAGCACCATGTTGAATACCATTTTTCCTACAATGATTATATCTTTCATACAACCAACATATTGTCAGTATATCATGTACATCATATTTTAATTGCAGTATGTACAAAAAACCTTATGCAATGATCTTAGAATTGCCTACACCTAGAAATCCATTCACAATTACAAAACAATTTATTAGATAGAATGAATCGTCATTCTATTCATATGCATGTTCATAATTAGTAATAGTAACTTCATTATTTCAATTTTTTGAACAAAAAACATTATGTAGTTACTATCCCGTGACTACTTGACTTGCAACTTTCTTGTTACAATGTCTAACAGTTCCTAAAATGTTATCATCTCCATGAGTTAGAAAATTTTATGTCATCAGTATAATTATTTCCATTCAAAAACATATATACATGCACTCACAAAATGCATTCGGACAATGCATTTAAGTATACAATTCTATCATGTATGAGTGCAACTCTCAATGCATATCTATTCAATGCACTTTTGTATTGATTTTCATAATAATCTTTATCTAAGTCATGTATCTCACCACTCATAAATTGGAAATCTGGCCAATGTATTGACACATTCTCCACACACTTCCCAATGTCTTCTCAATTACTTGGATGCCCTCCTTTTTGACCTGAACACTACACCAAGAATGGAGTTTTGTGGTGTTTATTAGTGTTAGCAAAAAGGTTGTAGTCCAAGTTTTATTTAAAGGTAGGAAACTCATTGGGTATTTTTGTGGTATGTAACCTTTCTATATCCATACCTTGCCATATCCAACCATGTCCTAGTCTCATACATGACTAGATTTCCTAGCATCATTCCTATAACAAATTCTTATCTTTTATTTCTTTGGTTATTACCTCATAACCAAATTAACAGGACATGCTTCTATGTCATTGTATGCATTCAAAAGCTAAAATATTTGATAACTATAACAAACCTATAGCCTTTACCACACCTAGTGGTATCTTATTCATGTTAATTCATTTAAACAATGCCCTACTGTGTATTATAAAAATTCAATTTGGAGAAAATTCTTACCTGAATTTCCCTTTGGCAATTATGCAACATAATTTCAAAAGAGAATAATTACCTACATGGCTTCCATTAAATGAATTTAATTCTACCTTATTAGTTGATGACAGTAGAAGCTCTCATGCCTCTTTATCAGTCCTATAATCAACATTCCAACTTTTTGTTGCTTCCTTCCATATGCAACAACATTATCAACAATACTTGCAAACATGCAAGCATTCTCACTTTATGGTTGTCCCAACAAGCCATAGCATACTTGTTGCAACAGTAATTGAAGGAATTTTTTTCTCCTTGTATCATGTTTCCTTGTTTAACCCAGAAGTCTTCAATTCTTCCGGATTCCTGAATCTTCATGTGCTCTTCATTGTAACCATTGTGCATGATTATTTTTGATATGAGCACATTCTATCCAAATTTCTCTTGGTTTCCTTTGCTTTTCCATCCAAATACTAAATTGATATTAACCTTCAGCTTTTATTTATTCCTGGATCCATCTATCCCAACTCATACTTAGATGAATTATAATTCCAATTATTCTGTCTTATAGACTTTGGATCTTCAACATTCATTTACTTTTCAGACTGAACTATTTCATCTCTTTCTTGATTGAATGCTTTAGTATTTTATTTTTCTTTCACTCTTCTCTTCTCCTTGCCAACTAGCCTCAAACTTGGCTTGCATAGCCAATATCTAGCATACTGTAAGGATGCACATATGCATCCTTCTCTAGCTGCATAGAATTAATTAAAAGTACTTAATACTGCCTTTAATTTACCATCATAATTTCAAGTGATAATTTGTTATAATCCTAATTTGCACCCAGCCTGCATACCTGGCCTCAGGCCCTACTATTTTCCAATTTCTTGAGCCAAGCTCTTCTAAAAAGACCTCTTTTTTGAGCCACATGTGCCCTGGCCTTCTACATCCCACGTATTCACACATCAATATGCATATAGGCCTTCTATAGCCCATGTATACTGACAAAAGCATGAAAAATGGAAAGTTGCAGACGAGAAACAGAGTTTCGAGAAATTGCTAAAACCATTTGACTGCCTATGACTAGTCATTCAACCGGATAACTACCTATAAAAGAAGATGTAGGGGTCCCATTTAATAAGAGAATAAGAAGAGCATAGAAACTCTACCCAAATTTATCCCCCCTTTGCCCCAATTTCCTGCAATTGTATTATGAGGTTGATTAGTTGGTGTGTTGTGAAGAGGAGCCCAAGACCAGGTTCGAGGAGCAGTGCCAACCACATATTGTAAGTTTAATCTTGTGAAGATTAATATAAAAAGGAATACTTTTTTCATCCCACCATATTATGTGTTCAAATTGTGTATTTATTTTATGATATTGTCACATATAACCCAAAAATCAGTATATGAAATGCATGTTTGCAACTCTCTGTTTGTCTATGTGTGAATGTAGTTCAGCTGTGGGAGGAGGCTTGCAGTCAAGGAGCGAGTGAAAGTAAAGGTATCGACATCAAATGAAGGATTTAAAGTAGAGTTACCTAATCTTGTTTGCACCTTTGTATTGCATGAATGTGCGGTTTTGTGTTGGGAGAATAGGAAAAAGTAGAGGCCTTTAAATGGTCATTTTTTGCATGCATGATTAGAGCCCTTAAATGCTAAGTCCATAAGTGGGATTTCCCACTCACATCAAAATTGGTGACTCCACTATGGAGTCTCTAGGGTTCTTTAGGGATTTTTATTGGGTATTTTGAAATTGGTTTTACTGCCTTTTTTGGGTTTCTGCAAGAAGTCTGAGTGTCCAGGGATTCTGGTTCTCAATACCAGTACTCCCTGCCTTGCTTACCAGACTATTTATTTTTCTGTTTTTGAAAACTTAGAGTCATATGCACCATGTAGAAGGGAAGCCCGCATGTGCACGTGCCCTACCTTCAGTCAACCCGCGTATGTATGCATGTTGTTGATGTGTTAGCTACGTGTACGAAAATCCAGAAAATCCTTCTCAAGAAGAGGCAGTCATCCTCTGCCTTGTCAGAAGTGATCCTTCTCAGGGGTCTTCTCGATCCTTTCCTGGTCTCTGTGTGCAGTCGGTAGTTAGGTCAGACCTCAGGTTAGCTTTGTTTTGCTAAAGTTTTCTTTCCTCTTCTTTGTCAAAGTAAGTTTTTTCACCTTTAAGGGGTTCTGGTTTTCAATACCAATACTCCCTACCTAAGCTTATTTGCTTGTCTTTCTTTTTTCGAGGAGAAACAGAGGCACACACGGCCTATAGTAGGCCTACACATGTGCATATGTGCCCTTCCCTTGGACAACCCACGTGCATATGCTCGTTGTTGAAGTGACAGTCGCGTATTTGTCTACAAATTTTTTTGAAGAGGCAGTCATCCTCTTTCCTGTCAATATTCATTTTTTCAGGGATTTTCTTGTCTGATTATAGTCTCTGTCATAACAGTTTTATCCTAGGTTGGACTCCAGCATAGCTTTGTTAGTTTTTTAAACTTATTTTTATCTTGAAATTTTGAGAAAAATGAGTTGCATTTTGAAAAAAAATCCCCCTCATGGTTGGGGGGGGGCATGAATTGTGTATTCATCAGTTTCTTTTAGAACCTTTTGTTATTTCTGCTTTGATTGGAAGAAAATATATATAAAAAAAAAACTTAGATTGTTAAGTCTCTTTCTTTCTTGGCATTTTCTTTGCATTGTTATTTGAAAAAGAAAAAGAAACTAGCATAACATTTTGTTTTCTTCTAATTTTAAAAGCATCTAAGAATAAAATAAGAAAGATAATCATTATTTGCCAGTTTTCATGTAAGTTTCATCATTTTCCACAAGAGTATTAACAACATCAGTTGCACTACCACACCTTTTGAGTATATCAATCCTTAAAAAGAACGCTAATTAAAAATAACTAGACTTTTATGTTTGTAGGGTCCATCAACTAGTTTAGGGCTAGGGACTTGAATTAGGTTGGAGAGGAAACTCTTCAAGGCCATTAAATCAAACATTAGAGTCTGTGCTAGGGAGTGTAGAAGTCTAGTAATGTGGAAATTATCTGGGACCCCCCTCTAACACAAGGGCTAAACAGGAGGTCACGTGAAGAAAGGTAGTGGAGATAACCCCTCCAAAGCTAGACCAAGCGTAGTGGGGAACGCATATAGAGGACTTTTCTTGGGATTATGTTGATCGCATTTTCCACAGAGATTCATGGGTCTCAAATCCATTCAAGGTCCTCAGTCATCTTCCAGAACACTTTCTTTTGATACCCTTGATAAATTTTGGGCTTGATACCCTGCTCATTACGGTCCACCTGACTGTCAATTGTACCCGTCTGGTGATTGTTCACGAGATGGAAACCTAGTTTCCTTTACTTTAGGGACTTACACAGGTGACCGTGGGGGTATAATGTGGTACCTGGGACAGACATCGGGCCACACTTTGTATAATATAACTAGAGGGTGCTTCCATATTCGAGTTGCACTTGCACCGGTAAATTTCTCTAGTGTTGGTTGGTGTAACTGTTCTTCCAACTAGTTACTTGTTTGCTTGATTTTCCTTTAGGATTTTTTCTAGTGTGTGCTCTGTGCTCCCTAGTTTTCCATAGTGAGTTAGTCAGTCACAGATTTGGGTCTTTTACCTATGGTGGTAGACCACCCACTCCACTGGTCATGAGGACTTTTTTGGTCTTTCGCTTAGAAACATGGAGCCGCCTCTTTATAGGCATTGTTTTGATAACACTGATTTTCCATTGTCAGTGTGTGATACTTTTACAGACTTGAAGGATCCCACAAGGGGAGAAACTATGCATAAGGTATTCATGGCCAAATTTCCCAATGATACCAACCAAGGAACCCCTTCACAAGGGGATTCTTGTGCTTTTCCTTTCTTCGGAAACGTTGGTGTCCCTTTGATGGCCACTTCGTACATTCCTGGGTTGAATGTGGGATTACCGGTTTGGTTGGGTACCATTCCAAATGTCCTGAATGCTCATGATGCTTCTCATTTAAGCACCTTAAGTCATGGGAACCTTGTTGATGTTTCTTCATCATCAAAGTCTTCTCCTCCTCCTTCTCCCACCTCTAGTGAAAGTACAGTTACTAGTAACCGAAAGTCTAAACAAAATAGAAAGAGGAAGAATAGGAAGAAGAAATCACCAACCTCTGTGAGTCATGTTGGAAATAGGTCGACAACCTCTACAAGTCATGTTGAAGACCAACACCCATCCTCTACAAGTTATGCTGGGGGCACACACCCACCCTATGCAATTCATGCTGGGGGAAAGAGTCCAGTCACTGCTAGTCATACTAGTAATAGGTCTGTAGCCTCTGCAAGTCATGTTATCGACCCATCACTAACCTCTGCAAGTCATGTTGAAGATGTGCAACCAACCACTGTTGTCATGCTGGGGGCATTGATTCTGTTGAGAAACCTAGACAAATAGAACGTAAACCTAAGTTCCCTTGTAAGCTTTGCAAGGGAAATAACCTTACTCATTTGTGCCCCGGCCTTCCAGAGGTACGAAGATTGTGGTCGATGTCTGCAATCTCTTCTAATTATGATTCTTCTAAGGTTTCCTCGCAATATATTCAACCATTGGTTGAGAAAGTGGTCACGCTAATGTAGTCATCGGTTGATCCCACTCCTCTTTTGGCGGGTGAGGTGCCTTTAGAAATTGTAGTCTCTCAGCCTATTCATCCATTGGTTGAGAAAGTGGTCATGCCAAGCAGTCATTAGATGATCCCAGTCCTCTTTTGAGGGATGAGGTGCCTTTAGACCATGTAGTCTCATAGACTATGCAGTCATTGGTTGAGAAAGTGGTCACATCATCATGATATTTGACTGACCCCACTCTTCTCTTAGATAGTGTTGAGTCTACCAAAGTGGTCACGCCGATGCCATATTCGGTTGATCCCACTCCTCTCTTGAGGATTGAAGTGTCTACCGACTCTGTTTTTAGCATTTCCAGTTCCATATTTTCATAACAAGGGGGAATTCCGCTTGCTTCGAGCACACCCCCTCCAAGCCCTAGGATGGTTTCCTTTGATTGGAATGATCTTGTTGAGCCTTATCTTCCTTCTTATGCACCTTTTCAAGTAAGGGTTGAAGTTAATTCAACAAACATCTATCGATATATTTTGGATGAAGGATCCTCTGCAAGTATTTTATCCTCCTCAATTTGGAAAGTCTTGGGATCTCCCGAAATTGTATCTGCTTCACATGAGTTGTTGGCTTTTGACATATGTCCTAGTGAATATTTGGGGGTTCTTCCTCAGTTGCCTATATCGTTAGGTGGGAATATTGTCTGTGTCGATGTTATAGTGGTGCAAGGCTCGTTAGATTTCAATATGATTATCGGGCGTGATTATGTATATGCTATGAACGTTGTGGTATATACACTCTTCTAGGTGATGCATTTCCCTCACAATGGAAGCATTGTCACTATTGACCAACTGGCATCTGAAAATCACCATCCTAATTCAGTGTTAGTTTAGGCTGCCCCTTTATATGTTCCTAGTGTTTGTGTAGAATCCACCCCGCCACAGGTTAATTACGTAGCGTCTTATCCTTGATCTTCAATTGCTTCTGAGAAGGAACCTGTGAAATCATGTTTTCCTTCTCGAGACTTGGAATTCACAAGTAATCCATTGGTTAATCCAATGGGGGCATGGGAGCCCTTGCTTCCCCCTCTTGATCCAAGTGGGCTTGAGTACCCTTCTGAGTCAGATCTTGTTGTTTGTATATCCTCAAGCCCTTGTTCTTGTGATTCTTCGCTGATAGACTATGTCAGTCCTGGACAGAACCTACATCATCATATGGAGTATGGTCAGTTTACTTCACCCTTTGGGACTTTCGACCCTTGTTTGCGTTATTTATCGGATTTTTAATTGCCTTCATATGAGGCTATCCTTGAAGCCATGAATATGATTTCCATACCACGGGAGGATTTACACCGTGGTTTGTGTTTCCTTCCCTTTTGGGAGACTTTCCAAGTTGACTATCGAAGAGACTCTTGGTCTGAGCCTAGCAGCAGGCTCTACCTGAACCAGTTTCATACATGAGTTGTATCCCCCACAGGTCTTCTTTTAAGCCCTTTTCAGACCCTTTAAAATATGAAAATATTGTTGAGTGATCTTGTTGTCTTTCATGCTCGTTAAAATGAAATTTGAAGGCACATTTGTCCAGCGGTAGTTTACCCCTTTTTCGGTCTAGATGGTCAACTGTATGAACAAATGTATACTCTAGGAACTTTAGTTCTCTAGAAGATTATCCTCAGGTATAATTTTACCCCTTTTTTTAGGCCTGAGGGACTAAATTTATGAAAACGGCACCCCCACAGAGTCCATAGTTAAGCTCTTTTCAGACTCCCTAAAATTGAAAAGATCGATGAGTGACCTTGTTTCTTTACACTCATTAAAATGACCAAGAAGAACAACCTTTATGGAGTCCATAGTTAAGCTCTTTTCAGACTCCCTAAAAATGAAAATATTGTCAAGTGATCTTGTCTTTATCACACTCATTAAAATGGTTTCGAATAGACGTTTGGTCAGTGCTAGTTTACCCCTTTTTCGAGCCGAATAGAATATCTTAGAAAAAGGTACCCCATATGAGTCTCCTTTTACATTTTTCCAAACTCTCTAAATATAAAAAATCACCGATCTTACCTTCACTAGGCTCATTAAATTACATCAAAAGACATTACCATTGTGTGTCTTATTAATCACATTTGCATACCTGTGTCTTTGGCCTAATGCCGGCTCCATCTTTCTCTCAACTGAACCATCTGAAGCATGCCTTATACACAAGCCCTATAACACTTTGCCTCTGTGTCTTGACACCTTTGGCCCATGGAGGATTTTTTCTAAGTGTCCTTTTCCTGCATATGTCCCTTTTCCCTGAGCATCCTTGTGTTCCGTGCACTTGGAACTAGTATGTTTGAGACGCTTGATCCTCCTTTGTAATGTAGCATTCTTTTATTCTTTTTCAAGCTTTCCAAAATTATTGAAAAAGACAAAAAAATAAAATATACCCCAAAAAGAGGAAGGGAAAGGTATTTTCTTTTTGTTGGCAGCACAAGGAGCTGCCCTTGGAAAAATCACATCTTTTTGTTTGTTCGTCAAAGATCTAGGATATAGTATGACCTTAGGAAGTTGTTCTCATAGAGTCGTGTCCTCCTTCATTTGGTTATTCCTCTGAACATATGGAGATTTGGCGTTGCCTCTTGCATCATCAACTTATGTCAATATCATGATACCTAAGTCTCATCATTTTTCATGCTACTGTCCAAGGGAAGTTTTTACCAAGCTCGTGTTGTCCTTTTTGCAGTTTGTCTCTTGTCCTCATGCCCAGCCATCCTAAAACACCAATCAAAGTACTTGCTCAAAATCAATGAAGTTCTCTGCCTAATAACCGAGATCCTCTTTTCTATTCACTACGAGTTGTCGAAGACCTCTGGGTAATGAAGTCGTACACTCACATTACACTCTTACCTGAGTTTTGAAGATCTTGAAGTTGCTGCTCAAGCTATGAAAGCATCATCTCCAGCCATCAGATGACACTTATCTTCTTGAATATGGATACTATACATGTATATATTTTGATTTTGAGATGTATATCCACTGTGTATTTCTCGCAGCTACACTTTATATAGTTATATGACATGTATTTGCAGTGTATTTGATTGGCAGCCATGATTTTAGTTTTTTTATCCCAAGCATGGGTATGCCCGCCTTGGAGAGACAAAATGTTATTTTGCAGATGGAAGCTCCCGAATACTGGTCCCTGGGCTCACTCACTTGGCACGTTGATAAAGATTGGTAAAGTATTTTGGCCATCAGATGCTCTTATGACCTCACACTTTAGGGGGCATTTGTTATAAGCCTAATTTGCACCCAACCTGCATACATGGCCTTAGGCCCTACTATTTGCCAATTTCTTGATCCAAGCTCTTCTAAAAATCCCTCTTTTTTGACCCACATGCACCCTGGCCTTCTACAACCCGCGTATTCAAACATCAATACGCATACAGGCCTTCTACAACCCATGTATACTGAAAAAATAACGAAAAAATGGAAAGTTGCAGATGGGAAACAGAGTTTCGAGAAATTGCTAAAACCATTAGACTACCTATGACCATTCATTCAACTAGATAACTACCTACAAAAGAAGAGGTAGGGGTCCCATTTAATAAGAGAAGACAAAGAGCATAGAAAATCTGCCCAAATTTATCCCCCCTTTGCCCCAATTTCCTACAATTGTATTGTGAGGTTGAGTACTTGATGCGTTGTGAAGAGGAGCCCAGGACCAAGTTCGAGGAGCAGTGTCGGCCACATATTGTAAGTTTACTCTTGTGAAGATTAATATAAAAAGGAATACTTTTTTCATCCCACCATATTATGTGTTCAAATTGTGTATTTATTTTATGATATTGTCACATCTAACCCAGTAATTAGTATATGAAATGCATGTTTTCATATCTCTGTTTGTCTATGTGTGAATGTAGGTCAGCTCTAGGAGGAGGCTTGTAGTCAAGGAGCGAATGAAAGCAAAGGGATCGACATCAAATGAAGGATTTAAGGTAGAGTTACCTAATCTTGTTTGCGCCTTTGTATTGCATGAATGTGGGGTTTTGTGTTGGGAGAATAGGGAAAAGTAGAGGCCACTAAATGGTCATTTTCTGCATGCATGATTAGAGACCTTAAATGCTAAGTCCATAAGCGGGATTTCCCACTCACATCATAATTCCACCCCCTGGAAATGTCACTCATGGCTCTATGCCACTTGAGATGGATTCTTCTCAGGCACCATCTCTTTTTCATTCAAAACCTGACATAGGACCATTTTCTTCTTCATGGTTCCTTATTGACTCTCTACAAAGGGTCATTTCACATTTAGGTCTTTCTTGGCATTGACATCTCCATGCTATTGAGGAAATATATACAATACCTTTGGAATGCATCAACAATCCTATACTATTCTTTCTTTCCATCCTGGAGTGTTGTCTTGCATTCCCATTAGCTTGATATCTACCTCATGAATTCTTCTTCCATTATCCTAGGATGTTCATTGATTTGCAACTACATATTATGCTGATATTAATTTCCAGCATTCCACTATTATTTGGATTCCTCTGATCCAACTCCTACATTACCCAATTATATTTCCATTCATGTTTTTTGAGTAACCTTGGATAGTGAACACTAAATTCCTTCTTGAGGTACTTGATTTATCCCTTCCTTATATAATCATATCAGCACTTGGATTTTCTTGATGACTATTACTTTCTCATGTCTTGACCAATCTGATTTCAACCTTCCTTGCATAATCCCCTTCCATCATGCCATATTGATGCACCTAAGCCTCAACTGACACTCCTTACTTATGTGCACCTTAATTTCTTTACCCTTGAAGTGATTCCCTTCATACAATGCTTCCACTACGAACTTTGATAACCATAAGGGAAATATTAGTCTATAATTGCATAGCTAATCCCTAGATATGATGCATTATTTATCCATTTATTCATTAAGCCTCTTTCTTTATCGAATTACTATCATTTTGATAGTCAATTCCTTTTATAATAGATATGAATCCAATGTATTTCTTAATATGTATATTGGTTTCTTTGGGAGTGAATGTACTTTCACTAATCCATTCACTACATGAACTATTCCTTTGCCCAGATTCAATTGAGTACTTTACTAACATGAGTGAACTTCTTGTAGTGGCTTCCCAAGACTTTATGGTTGCACCTAGATTCATACCTTGACATTTTGTAGTCATGGATTTTGATTATCTTATGAAATATTTTGTCACAACACTCCTTCCCTGAGTGCCTGTTCTTATATTTAACTAAATTTCAACCTTCTTATCTCTTAATAACTAAAAAAATTTAACTCTGCAAAAATGTGCAGCCAACAAAATTTGTTAGGCTAAATAATTTAACAAATTTATAAAATTATGTTCAATTATGTTCTGATAATGCATCATAATTCCTTATTCTGATCTCTTGTGAAAATTGACTACCCAAATAAATTTTATGGGTGGATAATTAGACTCCTCTATCCAAGACCTTTCTAATGACTTCTCCCTTTCTCAATTTTGAGTCTTGAGCAGAAAGTTATGGTCATTTGAAAATTGTTCATTAATTCCTCATGTTCACACTTCAACTTGGTGCAAATCTACGTGGTAATTATGCATTTTTGCACCTAATCCATTGTACTTTTGGTAAGAGCTCAATTGGGTTTCTTCATATACACATTTTGGACAGTCTTTCTAAGTTTCACCTTTTTTGGGGTTCTGGGCTGCTAGTTATAGCTTGCTGAAGTTCTAGGCCAATTCATGTTTTTGGTTTGGAATGCTACAGGTACCTTCTTTGCCATCTTAATAATTTTTAACATGCCCAGAATTTTAATTTAGCTCTATGAATTTCTTCTATGGTTCAATATATTTCCATAGACTACTCTTGCACCTCAATCTGATTTCGGAGCAGAAAGTTATGGCCCTTCAAAGTTAGTTGGGTCTTAAAATTTACCCTCCATTGTTTGTCCTATAACTTCCTCATAAAAGATTTGTTTGATGAACAGTTTACACCATCAAAAAGCTCTCTCTGGGATCTTTTATTTGAGCTACATAGACACAATGTACCTTGGTTTACTCTTTTCTCAGGTTTTTTTAGTAGCTAAAAACGATGTTCAGGGCCTCAAAATCACACTTCAAAAAGATGGTCTTCAAACAATATAAAATGCCACAGAAATTTGTTGGTTTTATGTTGTTGTAGACCATCCAAACGACTTCGTGTGCATAAATTTGAACCTGTACACCCATATTTAGCTTGCGCAGAAACACCATAAGGTAGTGCATGCTCCGCGCACCTATAACCAATGTGGATCACTTCTTTGTCACGCCAATAACTGGTGTGCACTACTTTTGTGTCACGCACCAATATCCACCGTGCATAATTTTGGTTCATGCACTAATACATGTTTCGCACAATTTTTGTGTTGTGTGCTAATATTCCACGTGCATTTTACTCTACGCGCCACACCATTCCAAATTTTAGTACGCCCCCACCATGCACCAATACTCCTCGTGCACCATTAACTAAACTGTCGCGCAAAAGCATATACCCACATTTCATGCACATCAACAAAATTCCTCTGTGCTCTGTCAATACTTCGCACATTACGTGTACCATTATTATGCGTGTGCACACCACGTGCGCTAGTATTATGCATGAGCCACTCAATCCGCACTGCGCAATTTTAAATTTAGTGTACATACCCCCATGCAAAAATTTTATGCGTGTTACCACTCTACATCGTGCAACACCAAAATTAAGTGTGCACACCCGTGCGCCAATATTTTTCCACGAAGCACCAAATTTTAGCACCCGCACGCCAATATTTTTCTGTGCAATGAAACTTTGCACCTCGCAGCACCAAAATTTAGCGTGCACACCCGCACACCAATATTTTTCCACATATCACAATATTTTCACTAAGCATCATGCATTTTTAGTGTGCCCACCTGCACACACTCATTTTTATACACATGAATTCCTCGTTAATTCCGTTGTAGAAATTGGGGCTCTTGCCAAACGTTTTCCCAATTTTCACCATAGATTCCGCAACTATGAAATTTTTCAATGTCACCCTGATAACACCAATTCAACCTCTGCAACAACAATTCATTGTTGGTTGACATTCCTGGAATGAATTTTTCCCAAACTCAATTCACGAGTTGAAAATTTTAATCAACTAATCTCGCTCCATCTGTCATGGCTTCCCTGTAACTTCAAATTCGACCAATTCCAGGTCTGAATTTGATAGAACAGATATTAAATTAAGAATATCTCACCACTTGGCCAAATTTATTAATTTACCCATGAATTTAACAACATAAATTGAGGCTTTTCCCCAATTCCATGTCGTTGATTATAAATTTTACCATGGACGCTCTATAACTTGAAATTTGGCCACTTTGAAATCACTCCTTTGTGAAATTTCGCTTCAATTCAAATTTTTCGGCCCATCCAGGCTTAATGTTGAAAGCTGGACCTATGATACCATATTGTAACATCCCCAGCCACCCAGGTCAGGCCATGCTACTCCAGAAAATGATTTGATACCATATTGTAACATCCCCAGCATCCAACTGGGCTATGTCACATAAACATTTTCGAACTTTATGCAAATTAAAACATATACACACAGAAACTCTTGCAAAACTTTATATATAAAACTTAAAATAGACAAATACATTATGTAAATGAACATATTTATATCGAAATAACAGTAGCATATACATGCAACATAGACACGCAATACCCATAAATATCAAGATAGTTATAAACCACACATAGGATAAACCCATAAAAATAAACACATAAATAATAATGCAGCATGTAATTTAACACACAATTGACACATATCTTGGTAAGAATATCACCAACTGCATGCAGACCTTCCATGAACCTCCCAGCGTTAGACCATGCTTCTCATCACTCTCAGCAGTGGTTCACCCTCGAGATGGGACTAAACTCCACCTGGGTAAAGCGAGTCCTAACCAGGATGACATATCTCAGACAATAGGAAAGACTCTGTCACAGGTGCCACTCAAACTAACAGCCTACAGTCCCTCATTCCCCACATGCTTGTCCCACACCAGGAAGTGTGCCCCTTCTCTACTATACATTCCCTCGGCTGCCCCACTTCCTTTCTGGGGCTTCAGCAATAGGCCAGACAATAAGTATCAAATCCCTGTAGCTAGAGTTTGGCACCTTTAGGAAATCAATTCCCAACAATTCTCTCACCTAGATAGAAATTGCTCACTAGCCTAACAACCCGCCTCTTTAGTATCCCACGGGCCTGAGAACCTTCTACTTTAGTCTAGTTCCTAAGCCCAGCAGGTACAAGTACATGTATAGGTACAGGTACAAGCACAGGTATAGGTACATGTACAGGTAAAATGATAGTAACATAAAGGTACAGAGGATAGTTGAATGAGTGAGTGAATGTTGATGGAATCAATGAATTCCAAATGAATTAAGTCCAAGATATAAGTATGCATGTCCCCAACTTGACACTTGTCATGTTGAGAACTACTTTGGCCCAGTTGTCCCCATCCTTGGAACTTAGGATAACATAATTATCCATAATTTATACTTTAAGAAATATTAATATAATATGTTGGCAAATGTTTAACAGGTAGCACATGCTTGTCATTGATGGCAAGTACAACAGTGAAGATGGCATGAGTATAGGAAGAGTGTAACAGACGGGCATCAGAAGTAGTTTGGGAAGACGCTGCAGAGAAATCCCAATAAGTTTAGAAGAGATAGTGCAGATGATTGTTGGCAGGTTATCAGGCAAAGTAAGCTTGTCATTGAGGGCAAGATCAGAGTATGCAGTGAAGGCAAAACAAGGACAAAGTGTAAGCTTGGAGGAGAAGTGTCGGTGATCATTGGATCCCATCCCGAATTCTCGATGACCGTCAGATCTCAATGTAGACAAGAGGAGTGTTGAACAGGAGGACAGATCTCAGACGTTAGATCCAAGTGCAGGACCCGACCATCGTTGGATCAAGGAGAACCTGCACACCTTTTAAAGTATAACAAGGAGAAGCGGGCGTAATCGTGATATGTGAAATTGTGACTCAATCTAAGCCGTCAGATCGAGGTTGAATCTAGACCGTTGATTCCAGTCTATGTCGGATTTTCGAGGATCGCGAGTTGAACATGTCAAATATTATTAACATCAGGAATCCCGATATCGCGATATGAAAAATCGCGATGTAATCTGAGCCGTCGGATCAAGCTTTGATCTGGACTGTTGATTCTAGTCCGTGTTGGAGTTTCGGGGATCACAACATGGAGTGGCAAGTAAACAATGCAACAAGAATGTCGATTTCACGATATGCGAAATTGCGATTCAATCGCAGCCGTTGAATGAAGCTCTGATCAGGACCATTGATCCTACGCCATTTCGGGGAATCGGGGATCGTGACTTGGAGAGTCGAGATGTCTCATCTCTAGACTCACGAAATGTGAAATCATGAAAGCGCATTATGAATAAGGCTGTGGTCACAGCCCATGGTCACGAGAAGGGAAGGATTCAGTCCAGATAAGCTCCATTTCAAGGTTTCGGAGATCACGACTTGGAAAGTCGAGATGCCTCATCTCCATATTCATGAAACCCGAATTCACGAAAAGAGATTTTTACATAGGTGCTCGGTTATGACCATAGTCATATTGGGGAAGGATCTAGTGTAGAAAAGTTCTCTATCGGAACTTCGGAGATCGCGAAATGAAGTGTCGAGACACTCAGCATATAATTGTCGAATGCTGAAATGCCGAAATGAATGCAAGATCCCATGGATTCAATCCAATGGTGCAGGTGAATTTGAACAAGATCAGAGGGCTACTATTGCACGACACAGTGAAACTCCTAGTAACCATTGATGGTTTCTACCAGAGGATGTGAAGAGACTTCGGTGTGATTTCCAGAGGAGATGAAGAGTCACATGGAATCTGCCAGTGGAATGAAGACGATTCGTGGAGGAAATTGATAGGTGGATGAGGGTTTGAGCTTGTAACTAAAACAGAAAGGATGAGATCGACTGTAACAGAGAAGACGAAGAGTCTCAACTTCCAGAGAGAAAAAGGAATCTCGTCTTAACACATGGTGATGATAGACACAGGGGTTGAACTGCTAGAGAAGTTGAAGAGTCGCGATGATGATCACGCAGAGCACTTGAGATGTGGAGGAGATTGGCACGGTATGAGCATGCAGAAGAATGGTGAATATTGCATGCATAAGATGCACAAAAGCTATATATACATGGTACAGAGAAGAGAAGGGGGGTTGTTGCTATTGGATTTTTTGTGGTTGTTGTTATTGAAGGTGATTCATGTGTGAAGAAGGAGGAGAGTGCAGCAGCTGAATAGCACAGAAGAGGAACTGTGTAGTGAATGGACATGGCGCACAGAGCATAAAAAGTGGAAGAACAGACAGTGCAAGTGATGTGTGCAGAAAGGCAATAAGGCAGATAGAGCAACGAAATGCAGCAGAACAGTGATGAGTCTGGTAAGCCATTGTTGAACATCATATCACTGTAATAAGTTTCAGTAGCAAAGATTTATATTTCAGGGTGGTTGGGAGGAGCTAGGGAGGAATGGTGTCCTCAAAAGTTCAAGTGGGTGCTTGAACACAGGGAGTTGGTGCTTCCTTCTAGTTGGTGCTAGAAAAACCAGGGAGTTGGTGCTTCCTTCTAGTTGGTGCTAGAGAAACCAGGGAGTTGGTGCTTCCTTCTAGTGGGTGCTAGAGAAAATA
>ML794910.1:167437-191903 GCA_009831015.1 Picea engelmannii | reverse complement strand
TGAAATCACTCCTCAGTTGGTTGCACAAACCACTCAGCTAGTTGCCCTCCTTCCTCAGCCTCAAGCCCACTCCTTCTGCTCACTTGCAATCACACAAATGAGAATGTGTATCCAACTCCACACTCAACCACTCTTTTATCTCTCCTTCAGCCCCCATTTTCCTTGAGATGTGTGCCCAGCCTTGGGCCTCAATGGCTGAGATTGGGGCTGCTGGACCCCACTCTCCACTAGGAGGTGCGCTCCCCTTGGACAGGGACCCACACTCCACTAGCAATGACCTTAGAGGTGTGCCCTCTCTCCTTGGGCCCCACATTCCACTTCTGGATCAATTTTTTGTTGATTTGCCTAAGTCTAAGTTAGGATGAGATAAAAGGCTGATTTGGGCTATTAAGGTGTCCATCAGCTGGCCTAGGACACATAGGCACAACTGAGACACCAATTGAGCTAAAACTAACACTCCCTCTTAGCGAGGGAGGTGTCTCCACCAAGATCAATCTTTGATCCAATCAAATCTACTGCTACTGCTGTAGTTGCTCCCTCTGAACTGTATGATCCACCTACTACTTCTGCTGCACTTTGATCTGATGTGCTGTTCCGCTCAGCCATCAATGTCAAGTCATACCAATTGACTTTCTTTGACACTAATCTCTGGTCCAAGATCCCCTTGGACCCCCCACCTACAGGTTGTCCCAGCACCTTGTACATCATACCTTGCTCGATTCCAAGCATCACTGTTGCATCTAAGGTTGCTCCCTCTGCCTGTATGAGCACATGTCCATCAACGAACATTACATCATACCCCATATCCTCTAGAGCTGATATAGAGAGCAAGTTAACCTTTAGCTTTGGCACATACATCACCTCATCCACCTCCAGAGATACTCTCGACTCTAGCTGGAATCTGATCCATCCAACCCCCTTTACTGCATGCCTGGTGCGTACTCCATTCTTCACATGGTAGTCTGAGCCTGTCTCCGAAACACTAAGGGACATTGACCTCATTCCCGTCATATGGCAAGATGACCTACTGTCCACGAACCATGCCCCGCTGTCCTCAAACTCAACCAACCTGTTGTTGCTAGAAAGAGTGGCAACCAGAGAAAATTCGTCCTCAAATTTCTGTTCAAACGCATCCATCTCAGTAGATGCTGTAGCTGCTACCTCCGACTCCTTCTTCTTGTTAGGACACTTGTTGGCATAGTGGCCAGTTTTGTGACATGCAAAGCATCTCACTTTGCCCATGTCCTTGTAGCCTCTCGCTCCACTGCTCTTCTTTGCATGAAGAGCCACATTCTCCTCCTCCTCACTCTTTCGCTGACTAGCCTGAGATGCATCCACTCGCAGTTCCTCCTGGGTGAAGTCTTCCCACAACCTCTCCCAATCAGGGAGTTTCTCCCGTGCAACCACCCCTCGGACAAACACGTTCCACTGCTTGGTGAAGCCGTTCAAGGCTGTCCTCACCCACTCGGTCTCATCCACGGTCTCTCCCACTGCTGCATGTTCATCTCGAATATGAGTGAACTTTGTGAGGTAAGTGACCACCGACTCTCCCTTGGCCATCTTCGTGCTTCTCAACTTCTCTCTAAGCAACATCTTCCTGCTCTGGTTCTCAGACTGTTATAGCTTTACCAGGGCCTCCCACATTTCCTTTGCTGTCTTCTTGCTAGACAAATGTGGAATGATGTGGTCCTTGACACCATCCATCGGTATTCTCCTGGCCTTGACATCCTTCTTTGAATGGGCAGCTAGCTGTACTGGATCAGTTGGGGCTGCCACTTTGCCTTCTGCAATTTCCAACACCAAGCTAATTCGCTCGCTCCAAGGACAGAAATTTGAGGCTCCATCCAACTTGTCCTCAACTCTCAAGCCTGCACTGGCCATTTGAGTCTGCTATCCTGTTTTCACCCACACAATCTGGTCTTCTGTCCCACTTGCTAGTTTGCACATCAAGTCACTTGGCTGTCCTGTACTCAGAGGCTGAGCTCTGATACCATGTTGAATTCACACCTATATCTCAATCACTGAGATTGCTGCCAATACATTATCTTAACTAGAAATTATCAATGTCGATATAAAAATCTGAATTTATGCAGTAACCTACTGCTGAAAAATAAAACAAAAATATAACAATGGAAGCATACAAAACCAAGCACATAAAACTTTACTAGACACCAAATATTACCCTGGAAACCTCAGTGTGGGGAAAACCAACAAAGGAGCAATTTTATTGAGGCTTCAGAGAAAGGTTACAGCAACATAAATTTTCAGTAAATATTACAGAAATAATCAACCCTCTCTATCAGTTGTACGACCCAGCTTAACCAGCTGTACGACATGTTGATCTTGGCCTCTTTCTTCTTTTGTACGATCCAAAAATCACTGTTGTACGACTTGCTGAAAGTCCCTCCTTTTGGTTGCTGTAAGACCCGAGTATTTTAGCCTCTGTTGGCCACTGTACGGCTTGCACAGGAATGGCCCTTTGCTGCTGCAAAATACGGCCTGAAATGGCCCAGTATACTCTAATAGATGTGGCCTCTATTGCTGCAAGAAATCAACCTCTGTAAGTTGCCCCGAAATCACTCCTCAGCTGGCTGCACAAACCACTTTGCTAGTTGCTCTTTTTCCTTAGCCTCAAGCCCACTCCTTCTGCTCACTTGCAATCACACAAATGAGAATGTGTATCCAATTCCACCCTCAACCCCTCTTTTATCTCTCCTTCAACCCCCATTTTCCTTGAGATGTGTGCCCAACCTTGGGCCTCGATAGTTGAGATTGGGGTTGTTGGACCCTACTCTCCACTAGGAGGTGCACCCCCCTTGGACAGGGACCCACACTCCACTAGCAGCTACCTTAGAGGTGTGCCCTCTCCTTGGGCCCCACATTCCATTTCTGGATCAAGTTTCTGCCGATTTGCCTAAGTCTAAGTTAGGCTAAGATAAAAGGCTGATCTAGGCTATTAAGGTGTCCATCAGCTAGCCTAGGGCACATAGGCACAGTCGAGACACCAACTGAGCTAAAACTAATAGTTTAGGCATGTTAAGCTTTTCTAACATATTACAAGGCTTCGATTTCGAGGCCGAGTCCGAGTTTTAAAACATTGGCCTAGAGTTCTTTAGTCTAATTTTCTTTAAAATTGTGTTTTCCACGTGAACTTTAACTGGTGGTTGAATTTAACTTGACAACTCTACATATAGAATAACTTTTGTGTACAAGTTTTTCCTGCTTCCATTTCTTAATTGTATGTCAAATTCAACTGTGGAACTCGAATGCCTAAAATGCTTAAGCTTCAATACCAAGTGTACTAATGTTTTCTGCTATCATTCTTTTAACCCCGGGTCAATTTCATCTTCGCATTTTTAATAACTAGAATGTGTTAGTTTATATCCATTGAAGTCTGATTTGGTACTCTTTTACCCGAAGTTTAAATCAAAATAAATGCATAGTTAGTAATGAACAAGTTAATAAAATTGCATGTTCAAACAATGTTTTTTTAATCAAATATTTGTGATATCGACACAATGGCTCCATACTCTTTGTGATTAGAACCTTAATCAAGAAAATAAGCATGTTATAATCATTAATGTATTTTTAAGTGTAAAGAAAGCTCCAATATTTGGAACAACTGAATACTTTAGTTCATGTTTGTTTAATACCGTTTTGGGCTTTTGAGTGTTGTAATCAGTCGGAAATGTCCCTTGGGACTAATTTCCCCAAGGGAAAATTCTGAGCGATAACATATAATCTTACCATCTATTGTACTGCATGGGTAATAGCCATGGCAACTGTCAATTTACCAGGACAAATTTCTAGATACAATGTTATCTTCTGGCCTTCAAGGAGGTGAAATTGCAAAAACTTTGTTAAATTGTTCTACATTGTCACTTCACTGACTTTTGCATCAATGTGGAGTATGGAAAGGGTTTTCTTTAGGCTCTAACCCCTATCTGCCACTCTTCATGACAATAGACTCTGACAAAGGTTTTACATATAATTACTCCAAGCCATTGGTCTTTATTGTCCGAGACAAATTTCTTACACTACGCAGTTAATCCCTAATACTCATGAATATGGGTCATATTGTTCTTTATTGGTCTTCATGACTAATACTCATGAATATGGGTCATAGATTAATGACTTACACTACGCAGTTAATCCCGAAAATAATAACAAATTTCTTTTGATAATGCTACTTCGTAAGTGCAAGCTCCATAATTTTGTGTTGATATTTTCCAACACTCCCTCATAGCATCAACCTAAGTTATTCAACGCTCTCCCTTAATTTGGCATTGTGATGCTCTAATATGCATCTAAAACTATTATTGGAAATGTTGTTGCTTTATGAGGCCATTAAATATTACTTCATCTTCGAGTTTCATGCTTCAAAGTGCAAGCAAAAGATGTTGCTATTTTTATGAAACAAGACTTTCATCAACTTCCAAACAACGAGGTCTTTATAGATCTTACCATCTTACTAGAATGCCTTGGGTAAACAGTCATGGTAGTTGCCTGTTTACTAGGACAAAGTTCCAAAGTCTATTCCATCATATCTTTGAGCTTCATGCTTCAAAGTGCAACCAAAAGATGTTGCTATTTTTATGAAACAAGACTTTTTTCAACTTCCAAACCATGAGGTCTTTGTAGATCTTTATAATCTTTTTGGAATGGCCTAGGTAACCATCTATGGTAGCGGCCAGTTTACTAGGACAAAGTTCCAAAGTCTAATCCATGGCATCAAAATTTGTGTGGTTGATGGTCTACGGTCACGGTCACACAAAACTTGTTTGCCATATTTTTAGGGTATGACTTGTTGCCCTATTTTCAAGGGGTCTATTTACTGTCATGTAACCACACTTTCTGTTGACCTCTTTGTGAGAGAGTGGACTCAAAAATTGATGTCAATTTGTGAGCTCCAAAAGATCCAAACTCTCCAATCTTGATGTTTTCTTTCCTTCTTGTGACATTTCTCATAACAAATCAATTGTGTTTGTGGGCTAGGAATCAATTAGAATATTCCCACAAACTGACAAGATGTTGCTGGGCTTTTCTAGTTCTCTTTATAAGGCTTGCATTCTACACTTTCACTCATGCAACCATCATTGATGTCCCACTTGTGTGGTAAATAGATAACCATCATTGAGGTCCCTCTTGCGTGGTAATAGATATACCTTTGATCACTTGCATCTACTATTGTATAGCACCATTAATTCCAAATTGATTGAGTGTTGCAATCCACTCAACACTCCTACAACATGTCTAGTGCGTCTTACAATATCGAAGATTCTCAAGTACTATGGGCATACTTGGAAGGGTAACTAGTTGCTCCACCTGTGTTGATGGCACCACACACATTTGCCATCCACTTGTAACAAAATCACTCCGACAACAAGTCTAGTGCTTCTTACAATATTGAAGATTTTTGAAGTACGATTGACATACTTGGAATGGTTGGGTAACTAGTAACTCCACCCATGTTAGTAGCACCAGACGATGTTTTGAATGAACACTCATTTGTTATCTGCTTGTGCCAAAATCATCTTTTCTTCTTGGCGCTCATGTCAATGCTAACGTGAGCTTCTTGTTCACTATTAAGAAATAATATCTTCCATCTCTCTGGACCTTTTCCACTAAGTCTTTGAACAAACAAATTTGTTGACATAAAAAATTAGTGCTTAGTCCAACTCACTAGAACAATGATAATAACAATATCTAAATTATACTTGGAATGGTTGGGTAACTAGTTGCTTCACCCTCATTGATAGCACTAGACAATGATTTGAATGAACACTCACTTGTCACCCACTTGTACCAAAAGCATGACGTTAAAGATTGTGATGTTTCTTATATCTCTTGTTGTAGCATTAGGGTTTCTACCCCAAGTAGAAGATTTGGACAGTGGAGCTAACGCCTTGCATGATTTTGTAGTATTGTTCTTTTGGGATGTAAGGCTAGGGCGAGATCATGGAGTTCTTGTATTCTTGATGATCCATTGAGATCTTGGTGCTTGTGATGATGCTAGAGTGGAAGACCTAGGGTTTGAGGATTCAAACCCTATAATGGATATGGGAGGCTAGCACTATTGTTGTTTTGCCATGTGTTTGTGTGATGCAACATGGCTAGGGTTTGGAGACTCTAAGGAAGATAAGATAATAAGATAAGATAAGACAATTTTTTTAATGTTCGACTAATGACCACAAAAGTAGGTCAAAGGGGCTGCTGATTACAAAGATGTCATTACAAAGCATGAATACCAAAAGGTCTCCTATAAAAGGCGAGATGCAGAAAGTAAAGTAAAGTAGGGTAGAGTAGAAAGTGAAATCTAAGCTGAGTCATGAACAACCCTTGACTCCAAGCCCATAAACCCTCTCTGAAGTGGAGATGTACAACAGGAGAAGATCTAGGAACAAGAAGAACCAAAAGTAGCGAGATAGTATGATCTCTCCTATTATTCGAGGCCAAATGAAAGAAATTGAATATAGTATGATGTCCAGAGGGAGAGCTGGTGGGATGCTTGGATCATTCGTTGCATTGTTGTTTGGAAGAGGTAGTTCACCGCTGAGGCATTAGGGATCTCCTCTGTCTCCTGGGGAGGGATCTAATGTGGTCATGACTCTGAAATCTCGTGGGAGGGGAGGAGGTCCCACGGGTCCCCACTGATCCGGAATTTGGAGCTATGCTGATATTGGTTTGTCTCTTAGTGAGTCTCCTGCATGTATAAGGCTAAGCACTTTTGGTCGGGGTATTTGAAGAAGCCAGTGAGGGTATGAATCCCCTTGAATAGGCAATGGAACCTTCCCTTGATCTCGTAATATATGGGGCAATGGAAGATAAAGTGCTCCTCAGTCTCAACCTCTCGTAGATGGCATAGTTGGCAGGTCCTGTTTGATTGATCGATTTGGTGGTTGGTCTCTACACGAAGTCTATGAGAACCCACTCTAAATTGGTTGAGGGGAATGCGAAGAGCGTGCATCCAATGGCATAATGTATAATGCGGTCAAACAATGAACCCGTCTCAAAGCTCCAAGAAGTGCGCAACATAGAAGGCCATCATTGGGCGTAACCCACCCTGAGGGGTAACCCAAGTGGTCTGGATAAATTGCCTGTAAATGCCATCCTTGATGATCTTGTTCAACTTCTATTTGGAAGGTAGGAGGTGGCCACGTGTATCTAAGGAATATCTAAACAGAGGGAGACGGTCCATCTGAATTCCCACGGACTCCAAAAGATACGAAACCCCTGCGAACCAACCTTGAGCTAGGCCCAAAAGGCTAGAGAGGGCAATGGTCTCTAAAGAGAATCGTGCTAGTGTATAGAGCTTGTGTGATACAAGCTTGTTGTTGAAGCCAAGGAGGACTTGTCCGTGTTTACTATACTTAAACCACAGGTCAAGCCATTGTTGGACATCAGTTTTATCGAACGGATAAATGGCTGTTATCTAGCATGCAGTTGAGGTTGATTTTTTTAAGGTTTTCATGTTTCAAATAGGGCGTACTTGTCCATTTAGAGTTTGATCCTATAAATACAAGATGAAGAGGATAGACATAGAGAGATCATTGAGCAACACTCTACAACCAACAACTTTGTCATTCATTTTTTTTGTTCTTCCTTTCATTGCTGCCTATTACCGCCCAAACTAGCAGCCCTTGGGGGGATGCTATGGGGATAGCACGATACGAGAAATTCACCACTGTGACCTTAGTACGATCTCCCCTTCACTTTAGGCCAGCTCCTAGAGACCAAAGGGGGTATCCCAATCCTTCCAACTACACACCTCAATATACATTAGATAGACCAGTGTCTACGTAGCCAAATGCCTTAAGAGTATTCAACCAAGTGTTAGGGCAATAAAGCTACAATATAAAGAGGGTCAGGAGCACACTGAGATCTGAATTAAATATTCTACAACAGAAAATATAAACCAACACTATGATTTCACCCTTTAAATGTAGAAACAAGTATCTTTTACCGCACAAGAGTGAGAACTTGTTGCATAAACCAAGAACCAATGATATACCTGAGTTATACCTTGATTGTATGCTGTAAAATGGAATAGCTTGCTGCTGTCCAAAGATTCCGGAATCTGATTTATATTAAAAAAACGCAGAAATTGCAGATTTTGGGTGAGGAAAAGTGCCCCAAGACTCCAAGAGGTGCTTAAAAGCTCTTAGAATGATGAATCTTGGGTACTTTAGCTAGGACAGTGAATAAACCTTGCAAAAACAGCCCAGCAATGATAAAATGCAAGTGCAAATGAATGATATCCAAATAATTATCTCAAACTTGGAAAAATGGCGGTGAATCCCCCTAGGGTTTCACCAAAAATATCCAAAATGAAATATAACAAAAATGAACCGCTCAGGAGATGAATTTCACTGTTAGAATGTGTTATATAAACTTAATAAACAATTCCAAAGTGAAATATGAACTATGGTAGGGTTAGATTTCACCTTTCAGGGTTAAACTCTAGTTCTAGGGTTTCACCAATTCTGATTTTTATTGCTGTAATTTAATAAAGATCTTAAATCAGCCACAAGAATGTTAGATAAGACAATGAAGCACAATCCAAGAGGGCCGATTTTCCTTCTAGGGTTTTAAATCAACAATTTAGCACAAATCCTTGGACAAAGATGTCTAGAAAATAAAAGTAACAGTTAGTTTTACTCTAGACAATGAAATAAATATTTTTGTCGGTTTATATCTTTTATATTTTTTTGTGTTTTTGTATTTTATAAAACATAAAAGAAAGTAATTGAAATTTTAGGGTTTTGGTTGGTCAATGTTGGGAGTTAGGGCTTAGCCTTGTCTCCACTAGGGATTTATGGGGTCAAGAAGTATGCTCCTCTAAAAATTGGTTATCCTCGTTTATGGATTAGAACTAGAGACTAGGGCCAGAAGGCTAGTAATTTCTGGCTAATCAAGATAAACTATGATAACCAATGCCCTATAAGAAGGGTTTCCCCAATGGAATAGCCTTGACCAACAAGATCATCAAAAGACTTGAAAAGTGTTAAATTTATAAGCAACTGCAAGAGCCATTCTCTGGGAGGATGGCTAAGACCCTAGACAAGATCTAGGGCCCCCAGTGCACTCCTGGGGTACTTGGTCTGGGACCAAACAGTCAGTGCCATGGCAAAAGACCCTTGTTAGGGCCCCCAGTATACGACTGGGGTTCTTGGTCTAGGACCAAGCAGTTAAAGCCCCTAGATAAGTCTAGGGCCTCTGGACATGGTCTAGGGTACCCATGCCTAGGGCATGGGTTGATCCTTGGTCTTTGACCTTGGTGGATAAGACCCCAGAAAAAGTTCTGGGGCTACTTGATCTTCGATCAAGTATTTTGTTGGTGTATGATCTTCCTTGAAGGAGGACATAACCCCATGAGAGATGTGTCCCATATGCAATGATGATAAAGTAATAAGATCACCATGAATATGAATGAACGAGTATTGCCACCTTGTAAACTCTTCTTAACCCTCTCCTACCCTTGTTTGTGTGATTTGCGGTTTTATGTTGTTTTGTCTTAAGGGTTAATTAAAGTTTAAATTAAATGTTTATTATATCATGTTTAAATTATTTAATTTAAACATGTTATATTAATTATTTTAATTTAATTTAAATTTTTAATACCCTAGCCTAAACTATAAATAAAACTCCCCTACCCCTCACTTTATACATTCATTATTTTTGTCTCTAGAGTGAGTTGATCCTCTCCTTGCTGTGGCTCTCTCTTGTTGAAGTCTCCTTGTTGCGGCCCTCTTCTGTCGGAGTCTTCCTTGCTGCGACCCCTCCTGTTTTGCTGTTGTAGAGGGTGCTGGTACTGTTGCGGCTTTTCTGTGTGGAGTTAATGTGGACCGGCCCTCCTCCTCTTGTTGTTGTATGGTCACTGTAGGGTGCAACCCCTCCATTTTTGTTGTGGTGAGCCTATAGGGTGTGGCCTTCTATCTTCTACTGTGGTGAGCCTATAGGGTGCGACCTCTTATCTTCTACTGAGGTGAGCCTATAGGGTGCGGCCTCCTATCTTCTGCTGTGGTGAGCCTATTGGGTGCGGCCTTCTCTTCTTGCTGTGACCTGTTCTTTAAGCCACAACCTCCCTTATTGTGTTAGGGTTTATCTACAGTTTTTCTGTGTGGGGTTTGAATGATTTAAGCCTCTTTTTGTTTGAGGGTTTGAAGTCTCTTTGGTTCTATCCCTTTGGTGGCAAGAAATTTTTTCATCTCTTGGAAAGAGATCCAACCTATATGGTGGATCTATGACCTAGACTTTGCCTGAGCATAATTACAAATGGTTCTACATCTCTTTTGTTGGCTGTGACTTCTTCAGAGGTAAGGTTTCAGGACAAGGTAAGCTATCTATTCATCATCTTCAGATCTGGAATTTTGTTTTGAGTTTTATACAGTTTGATCTATCTAAATCTATATATCATCATTGACAATGATTAGATCTAAACGATATATTGAGTTTACTTGTTTGTTTTTGTAGTATGATCTACTGTTCTTGATCAGATCTGTAGATTGAGTTTAGATCTGCAGACTAGTATTAGTTTCTTATTCCAGCTTTATAGATCTGAACTATTGTCTTACTCTTTAGACTACTACTAGATCTCTTAGAGCTGTGCACTGTTTAAGTAATGGAGTTTTAGATCTAGCTCGTTATACTCGCTGAAAATTAAAAAATAATACTATTATGCTTTACTGCCCTAATTCTAACAAAAAGAATACTTGAAACCCTTGCCAAGGAGCATAGAACTAATCAAGACAAGAGACAAGCACTTACCAAATCATTTTAGGGAAGAAGGAGGAGATACAAACCCTAGACGTCTTCCCTCCAAGTAGTTAATAACTCCTCTCCACTCTTTATTCCCCCAAATTAGGCTACGAAATAAAATAAAATGACTTGTCATCCACACAAATCAAAGACTAAGTAAAAAAGTAAAATTAAATGATGCTTTACATGTTTAAAACCTTCATAAAGGGGGCGGCTTCAACAAAATGTGCTAAAAAATGTTCAAATAATGTCCATAAATCCTTGAAATATGTCTCCAAAGCTTGACCATGTCCATACCTAAGGTCAAGGCACCTCCATGAAGCATGGGAGTGACCCTCCAAGTGAGAAAATGGGTCATAAAATCCCCAACAACAAAAATGACGTCAAGCTTCTAAAAAAGGACCGATTTGGCTTTGAGGTACAATGTTTCACTTGAAAGTCACTTGGGGGGCCTCAAAATGTTGCAAGGAATATTCCTTGGCCACTCAAACTCCAACATCCACCTACAAGAGAGGGGACGACCTCACCCCAAGTCAAATAGAAACCCCAAAAGTGGATGCCTTCTTGAATTTTGCTCAACAATCCCTCAAAAAGTGATAATTAAGTGCATCCACATGAAAGGATAAGTGCAAAGTGATCCCCATCAAGTGCTGAGTCACATAAGTGACCTCCACATCATCAAATTAGGCTCAAAAAATCCCCAACGTCCTCATGAAGTGCCCCCAAATGAAGTTGACCCTCCTTTAGTGGGTAAAATGTATTAAAAAAGTGCCAAAGGAGGTGGACGTCCTGGTTTCTAACACATGGCAAGCATAGTCGATGTCCATGTGGATGAAAGTAGCCCGTCCGTGCCTTGGAGAGGGTGACCAATGTCTCAAAATCCATGATATGCCTAAAAAAATGTGCAACTTGTTAATTTCTCTAACCTAGCACCACGATAGTTAACTTAGAAATAAAATCACTTTCTTCATTTAACTGCACTGCTAGGTTTTAACTGAAAATAAGCGGAAGCATTAAACCAGAGAACAATCACACATTGCACAAGATATTTGGGTGAACACCCCTGGAAAAACCTTCTTGCTAAAACCAGATCTTCTTTTATTATTATTGGGCTCCCTTCCTGGGATAATGGTCCTTTAGAGGATTACAATGCAGCGATAGCCTAGCCCACCTGGCTGCTATCTCTCTTGCTGCCCCTTTCCTCAACCCTGCCCACTCACACTTGGATGAACTCTCTTCACCTGCTCAGTGAGATCTCCTCACTCTCTCAGTGTGTGTCTCTCACTCTCCTTAGATTTGCTTTTATAATCTCTTAATGACCAAATCCCTAACCCTAAGATTTCAACGGTCAAGATTAGATCTTGCCTTCTCAAGATCGTCGATTGTGATTTAATCTCTTGTTGAGATGACTTAAATCATTTAAGTCACTCAACTTTATAAAAAAGTCACTTTAGTCATTAAATAAAAGCCACATTAATTTTATAAATGCAATTATAAAGTTAAAGATCTAGAGAGTGTCGCTTGGACACCTACGCATGCTAGGCACCGCTAATGTAGAAGTACTTGTCCGAGCTACCCCCAAAACTAACACTCCTTAGTGAGGAAGGTACTTCTGGAACCTCCACCTAGATCTGTCTCCAACCCCATCACTCCATTTGCTGTTGTAGCTGCTCCCTCTAAACCAAAAAGCTTCCTTGCCACTTGCACCGAGTCTTGTGCTGAAGAACCATTCCTCCTCCCCATGCCCTTAGGAGTCTCCTCACACTTCTGAGCATCCAACTATGTTATCTCATACCAGTTGAGACTCCTGACAGTACTGGAAGTAGCCTCACAACCACCTGACACTGACATTGATCCTGAATCCAAGATCCCCTTGGACTTACACACATGTTGTCCCAACAACTTGTATAACCTCCCATGTCTGACACCAAGCACTATTGCTGCGTCGAGGGTAGCTCCCTCTCGATATATGAACACATGTCCATGCTCGAACACAACTCCATATCCCTCATCCTCCAAAGCTGATATCGAGAGCAAGCTTACCTTCAACTCCGGAACAAACAACACCTCTGCCACCTCCAGAGATCCTCTTGACTCTAGTTGGAATCTCACACGTCCAACCCCCTTCATTGCATGCATGGTACCAGTCCCACAATTCACATGACAGTCTGAGTCTGTTTTTGAAACATTAAGGAACATTGACCTCATTCTTGTCATATGGTGAGATGAGCCGCTGTCCACAACCCATGCTCCAATGTCCCCAAACTCAAAAACATTTACTGCCTGGTTTCGTTGCCCGCTGCCTAGGGCTTCCCGCAGCCTCCTGCTACTGCCCGATCCTTTTCTGGGCTGCTTGGAGCCTTTTTTGGGTGCAACCTCCTGCTGTTGCTCAATCCTTTTCTGGCCTGCTTGGAGCCTTTTTTGGGTGCTTCCCAACTATCTCAGCCTGCTACCTAGGCTGCTTGCTTGTTGCCTGGGGCTTCTGTTTTCTACGTGGGCAATTTTGGGGCTGCTTTGTTGCTACCTGAAAATTTTTGGGCACTTTGGTTGTTGCTCGGATCTCGTTGGGCTTACCTGGGTTGCCCGACTGTCACGCTGACACTACTGGGTGGCTTTGCTATGCGTTGGCCTGGCGGCTGTCACCTGCTATTTGCCCACTCTAGTCGGCTACGTGGCCGCCTTTGGTTGTCATCTATTCTTGGCGACTGCAACAACAATGGCGGCTGTTCCATTCTTCCATGCAGACTTCTGGCGGCCTGATCCTTAGCAGCTCGAGCCTCTACGCACACGGGCGTCTCTTCGACGATCACACGGCTAGGATTTCTGGACGACCCACTCCAACCGACTATCTTACCTCTCGGCCGTGTTCTTATTCCACTTTTGGTGGTTGTCTCAGCAGCTAAAACTTCTGCAGCCACGTCCCATGCATCTTCTGGCTGCTTATCGTCACAAGCCCCACCTTTCTTCACCCACGTCCGCCACTCTTGCACATGCGGTCTCACCGTGTTGAAGTTTTATTTATACAACTAGCAGTTACAGTTCTTCTTTATTATTGTAATCATTTAGCATATTAGCTGCATAAGATCATTGAAAGAGAGGCAATCACAGAAACAATAGAGACACAGATTATCTTGGGAAACCCTCATGGGGGAGAAAACCCAACAAAAACTTCCTCAATATAGATAGATCAAAGACTGAACACAAGATCCTCCTCTACTCCTTCACTAGGAAGAGTAGCGCACCACTTAACCAAGAAATACCAAGAGATAGACCAAAACCCTCCTTGACGTCACCCCCAGTTGCAACAACTTCTCCTCCAAGACTTGCGCACTGTAGAGCTAGTTGGTGAGAGTGTCCAAATGAGGCGCTGGCCTCTCTTATAAATATTGGTATGGCCAGCCTATAACTAGGTCTAGGCCAACCTGTCACTTTACCCTCTTAATTTACATTTAGCTGTCAAGGTACGATAGGGATGAATTTTACTAAGGCACAATAGAGCCTAATCAAATATAATATAATATTATTCAACTCTCTCAAGTAGAATATTATTCGAAGTTACAATATTTCAACACTCTCCCTTAACAAGAAGGGTATTCTACTAACAACATCAATAACGACTGATTGGACTCAATACAACATCAAGAGGAGGAGACATCGTCATCAGCATCGGGAACATTGTCGGTCATATCTATAGGTCATTGAAAGTTTTTCTCATCATCAACATTAGTAGAAACTGAACATCATCATCATCAACAACATGAAGCTGGAACATCAACATCAACAACACGAAGTTGGAATAACATCATCATCATCAACAACATGAAGCTGGAACATCAACATCATCAACAACATGAAGCTGGAATAACATCATCATCATCAACAACATGAAGCGTGAATAACATCATCATCATCAACAGGATGAAGCTGGAACATCGACATCTATATGTGGCAACAGAATGAGGCAGGTGCATCAACAACATCTGTGGTACTTTGACAGACCGTCCTTACCGGACCTTCTTGATCTGCCCAGGAATCATAAGATTCCCTAAGATATAGAATCCTAGCTGAGCTACAACTACTGACCACAGCTGACATGTACATGCACAGGTACTCTAACAGACCGTCCTTATCGGGCCTTCGAGATCTTCCCAGGGATGATCAGTCTGCTAGGATATAAAATCCTAACTGAGCTACCCGCTGTTGGTCAAGATACCATAGTATCATCAACATCACTCCCCCTTTCAAGGGAGGTCCTTTCAAACTACACCAAGCTTGTCCCAGAAGTACTTAAACTTCACACGAGACAGAGGCTTAGTCAACACATTTGCAACCTGCTGATCTGTGCCAACATATTGGAGTTTTACAACTCTCTTTTGCACCATTTCACGAATGTAGTGATACCATATCTCTATGCGCTTTGTCTTATCATGGAACACTGGGTTCTCTGTCATCTTTATGCAACTCTGATTATCACATAGAATCATGGTAGCTTCCATCTCTAGATCGAACAAAACTATCAACAACTTCCAAAGCCATATGGCTTCACAATTGGCAGAACATGTTGTAATGTACTCCACTTTTGCTGCACTGAGAGCAATACTGGATTGCTTCCTGCTTTGCCATGAAGTCATGGTTGACCCCAAACTAAAACAACATCCTGAAGTGCTTTTTCTGTCTGAAGCACTTCCAACCCAATCTGAATCAGTATAACCATACAATCTGAAGTCATGATCTCTAGTATAACAGAGACCATAATCCAACGTACCCTTAAGGTATCTCATCACATGCTTTGCAGCTACAAGGTGAACACGTCACGTCTGGGCTCCGCCAGATACTGACTCAAGGTGTTCACAACAAAGCATATATCTGGCCTGGTATTCGTCAGATACATCAACGAACCAATCATCTGTCTGTATAGAGTAACATCAACTATTTCTGACGAAGTATCATCCAATAACTTCATATTCGTCTCCATAGAGGTGGACATGGCTCTACTGTCCATCATGTCGAATCTCTTCAGAATTTCTACAACATACTTTCCTTGATTAAGGAAAATCTCTTCTGGGCTATGCCATAGTTCATGACCTAAGCAATAGTGCATCGAGCCTAGGTCTTCATTTCAAATTCAGTGACATGTTTCTTCTTACATTCTGTGATGAGCTTTTCTTCATCTGTCAAGAATAAGTCATCCACATATAGCAACAATATAACTGGTCCATCATTCTCAATCTTGAAGTAAAGGTTGGTATCATCTTTACTCTTGGTAGAGCCCAAGCTCATCAGAAAACTATCAATCTTGTCATACCAAGCTCTTGGAGCTTGCTTCAACTTGCAAACATGAGTCTTCCTGTCCTATACTTCGAAACCTAATTTTCACATTACATTGTACCAACCTAGTACACTTACTCAGTTGTAACTCAATCTGCATAATCATGTGTTGGTTCTATGTTCTTTCTGCAAAGCACTATTTGTCTAACTACCTGAGAGTATATCCTCTACTTTTTTTGCAACAGTTCCTTCTCAAATCGGGACTTTGCACCTGTAGCTACAATTTCTGAAGCTGAGAATGACTGCTCTATTCTCACTGTAGTTGTTGAACTCTGAGAGTAGCTCCTCTATTCTATCATGGCAACAACTTCATCTGAAACTGAGAGTGGCTGATACTGAAGGTAGCTTTTCTTCTTTCATGGAGGTAACTCAATCTCAAATACAAGAATTGCTCCCTCTAAATCTCATACTGTATCGGAATCATGGTTGTTCTGGCTGCCTTCACGAACATTGGAACTATTTCTTCGATTACTGGAGCAAGTGTCTCGTCATAGTCTTCTCCCTCTTGTTGGGAGAATCCTCTGGACACAAATCAAGCTTTGCATAGCTCTATACTATTATATGCAACATACTTGATTTGTTAGATCAATCTTGGAAGTCACCACTTACTTCCCTTCTAGTCTCAAGGCAAAATCCATATCCCAGTCCTTCTGACTGGCTTCCTCCCCTGTTACTGAAACAAGGGAATCTTCCCAGGAACGTCTCCTAGAAGTCTCTGAAGCTATGATCTAGTCTTCTCAACTCATGGCATCCGTCTGTCAGTCCTGGAAGACGTCTCTTTACTCATTTGATCCTCTCTAAGATGAGGCTCACTCTGAGTCTTGATTTCTTTTGAGTCTACAAAAATGTCATAGTCTCTGTAGGATATACTTGGTGTTGAATACCAAGTCTTAATATGAAAAGCTAAGTCAGACTTCAAACGAATTCTGCTTCCTGTCAAGGTGGCTTCATTACCCATTGACCAAGTCTATTGTGAGTTCTATTCTAATGTTTGGTCATCTTTGGAGCTTTTTGCTCCTTACAATCAATCTCCATATGAGATACTCTGTATCTGAAAAGTAGCTGCTTCTCCATCTTCTTTGGTACATGGATGTATACAATCATGTATACAACTTGGATAGTCTGCTCCATGTCTCATCTAATATGTTGCCTCCTGCAACCGTCACTATAGCTTCCTCAGGGTTATCACCTGTGACCTGCCTGGAACAAGAACAACAAGGGAGAAACAACAGATAAGAATAGTACTCTTTATAATAATAATAATAAAACAATAGCGAGAACAATCGTCATAGTAGCTCCTTTAGAGCTATCACTTCTGACCTGCCTGAAATAAGGGTAAAAGGTAAGAAATACAATAATAAGGAATGAGAGAAACACTCTTCTAGTGTTGTGATCAATCATTCCTCCATGGTAACCTGGAAACAAAACATGAAGTTTCTCTTAGAGGAGATGTTAGTTATATCTGGTAAATGATTACAATAAGCATTTATCTCAATAATGCTCACATGCTACCAAGTATAAAACTTTTCAAAGATTGCTATCACAACTATAGTGTTTACTTGTAATGAGGCAATTATCAAACTTGACATGTGCAAATTTTAATCTTATCAACTAAATCAATCAAACTTGGAACCTAGAGTCTTGTCCTCAAGAATGAGTGTTGTTTCTTTTCTTCCGAGTCTCCTTCACTCAAGATGACAAGTATTCTCTTTAACCTGTCCTTTGTACTAGGATAATATGCTTTCTTGACAAAAATCTAAGTTAGAGAATAAACTCTATAATCTCAACCTTAATCAATCTAATACTTTGACTTTAATTTTGACCAATGGTTAGTATGATAACTTCAACAAATCAAAATGCAACCTGGATATTCATAAGATCACAATAATGCCATAACAAGTAGAGGCATATCAAAGTAATCAAACCTGGGGTGCATAGTTCCTCTGAATGTGCTGGATCTGTGATCCTTCTGGATCTATGATTGTTGCTTAGACAAAAGTTCCTTTCTCCTGCAAGTACCCTTTAAAATAATGATACAATTTTAATATATGTAAGTACATACCTCTGACAGTATCGACAGCTGGTGGCACCATCCAACAAGTTACAACAACGACTAAATAAAAAAGCTTTTAAAATTTCAAAGGTGCTGCAACTTGTAATTTAAAGATAGCTGGAGATTTGCTAAGGCGCACTAGGACAATAAAAATCAGTTGCAACACTTGACAAAAACTTTAGCTGCAACTGGCATTGCAACTGGTGTTGCAACTGGCATGAAGGAACTGGCACGAAGGAACTGGCACTGCAACTACAACTGATACTGCAACTGCAACTGATACTGGTACTTCAACTGCAACTGCGACTGCAACTTAGGGTTTTATGAGGAAACCCTATTTTCTCAAACTTCAATTTTCAGAATTCTGATCTAGGGACTACATGCACCCTCCTAGGGCGAGTTCTCAGGTGTGGTTACTTTCTCCAACGTCCTCCTCAAACATGGAAAATGTCACACTTAGGGTTTATGCAGAAACCCTAATTTTGCAACAACTGTAATACTGAAAACTAGAATTTGGAGAGGGTGCGTTGGGGCTAGTCACTTCTTATAAACTGTGAGTTGGTCTCTTTCAGGCCTGCTCTAATACCATGTTGAAGTTTTACTTATACAACTAGCAGTTACAGTTCTTCTTTATTATTATAATCATTTAGCATATTAGCTGCATAAGATTACTGAAAGAGAGGCAATCACAGAAACAATAGAGACATAGAGATTATCCTGGGAAACCCGGGAGAAAACCTAGCAAAAACTTCCTCAATATAGATAGATGAAGGACCAAACAAAAGATCCTCCTCTACTCCTTCACTAGGAATAGTAGCGCACCACCTAACCAAGAAATACCAAGAGATAGACCAAAACCCTCCTTGACGTCACCCCTAGTTGCAGTAGCTTCTCCTCCAATACTTGCGCACTGCAGAGCTAGTTAGTGAGTGTCCAAATCAGGCGCTGGCCTCTCTTATAAATAGTGGTCTGGCCAGCCTATAATTAGGTCTAGGCCGACCTGTCACTTTACCTTCTTAATTTACATTTAGCTGTCAAGGCACAATAGGGCCGATTTTTACTAAGGCACAATAGGGCCTAATTAAATATAATATAATATTATTCAACTCTCTTTCAGATAGAATATTCTTCGAAGTTACAATATTTCAACACACCGCACGCATCTGCTGTCTAGGTTTGCCAGCCCAGCCTACACGCACTGCTCTGCTACGGGATCCTCAAGCCAATTCACATCTCGATCTCAACTGATCGCTGGCGGTTGAGCTCTCTCTACTACTGGCCCAATTTCAAGCAACCAATCTACCTCTCAGCTCATGTGGCGGCCGGACAAATTTTAGCAGCTTTTAATAGCTCGATCCGCCACACACCTGCTGTCTCACACAACCTACGACCAATCGACGATCTGAGACCTCCACATGGGCCTTCACTCGGCCAAATTCTCACACAGCCCACTACCAATCCATGATCTGAGACCTCCACACGGGCCTTCACTCGACCAAATTCTCGACCAAATTCTCCTCAGCCGCGACTATCTCAACAACAACATTATCCATAGATCTTTCCTGTAGTCAGCCGTACGCTGTACGAATTGTACAACTGTATGACACTGTACGACGACCTTACGTACGACTCTGTTAATTTGTTTTTTTAATCTCTTACCCCTAGAGCTCAAAACCTGCAATTAATTTTTTTATTGCAAATAATAAAATTTTCTTGCTGCATATCACATCGTATGCAATCTGGTTTCTCCTTTCAGAGTCTCGGCTTTGATACCATGTTAATTTCTCTAACCTAGCACCACGACAGTTAACTCATAAATAAAATCACCTTATTCATTAATTGCACAACTAGGTTTTAACCAAAAATAAGCAGAAGCATTAAACCAAAAACGAATCACACATTGCACAAGATATTTGGGTAAACACTGCTGGAAAAACCCTCTCGGGAAAACTATAGCTTCTTTTATTATTATTGAGCTCCCTTCCTAGGAATTAACAATGCAGCGATAGCCTAGCCCACCTGGTTGCTATCTCTCTTGTTGCCCCTTTCCTCAGCCTCGCCCACTCACACTTGGATGAACTCTCTTCACCCACTCAGTGAGATCTCCTCACTCTCTCTCAGTGTGTGTCTCTCACTCTCCTTAGATATGCTTTTATAATCTCTTAATGACCAAATCCCTAACCCTAAGATCTCAAGATCGATGATTGTGACTTAATCTCTCGTTAAGATGACTTAAATCACTTAAGTCACTCAACTTTATAAAAAAGTCACTTTAGTCATTAAATAAAAGCCACAGTAACTTTATAAATGCAATTATAAAGTTAAAGATCTAGAGAGTGTCGCTTGGACACCTCCGCATGCTAGGCATTGCCAATGCAAAAGTACACGTCCGAGCTACCCCAAAAGCTAACACAACTGAATAATCATGTGCAAAATGTCCTCCGAAGGCCCTAGTGTAGAACATACATATGAAAGAGAGGATACATGTGGGTAAGGTGTGCTAAGCCATGGATGTGACAACCTTTACAAAAAGCAATCGCCTTTTACATAACAAAAGAATAAGTGAATAGTTAAGGGCCCTGTAAATCATGTAACTTAGTAGATCCAACTAAGAATTCTTGCATGCCTACCCATGACATAAATTTCCGATATCAGAGGGAATTACCACCTCTAAAGGGGTAGTTGGCTGGAGCAGTAAAACCAAGCACCCTGAGAATTGGGACTAAAAGGACATGCCATGGCTGTCCACTTGAGGCAATCTAGGTAACCCCTAACCAACACTTGTACATCGAAATCATTCCATCATGGCCACACACAAAGAAATCATCACAATTTGGGCATGTCGGAGTGGTCACATCGCATGAAAAAAATATAGGGTACATTGCAGAGAATTTGGGGTGTGACACTGCCTACACTTTGTGCAGTGCTACTTATGTTGCTAGTTTTGTACTTGTCATCATGATGCAAATAGTCTTTTTGCAGAGAATTTGGGGTGTGCCTACACTTTGTGTAGTGCTACTTATGTTGCTAGTTTTGTATTTGTCATCATGATGCAAGCAGTCTTTTGGCTAATGCAAAATAGGATGTGACTATGTCATGTGTTACAACTCTTCAAATACACTGGTTGAATTATTCTAGCTTTTGTTACATTGGTGTGGGTGGCCTAAGTGCCTTTACTTTGATATATTTCACTTAAAAGCGCATGCCCATCTAATCTTTCATTTTTCACAGTGTTGCTGTTTTGTGAAGTGGAATCTCTCTCATATTATTTCATTTAAGCTTTCTTGTGTCCTTGGTTGCTTGCATGCACATCAAGGGCAACCACTTTGTGTGCTGATCACTTGTACTTTTGTACAGTGCATGAACACTAGGGACACCCCCTTGTGACTGGAGAAGCACTAGCTCGAATGGAGGAGTAATTAGCAGTGACCTTAGGCTAATTACTCAATTGTTTCCGAGGTTTCCCTGGAGCAGATCTGAGAGATAACAGGTATGTACATGTACTTCATATATATATATATATATATATATATATATATGAAGTTTCTGGCCGTCCAATAGTTATGTAGTTGTAGGTTTGAAGTAAAAGTTGACATTTCCTTTAACTTTCGTTTTTATCCTTTACTTAAATTTTTAAGATTACCATTAATTATTTCAAGATATTTGAGAGTGGTTCCAACCTCATTAGACTTCATATGGAGAAAGTAGAATTTCATAGACCATTCAAAATCCAGTAGACTTAACAGTTTTTAGGATTTCTGGATTGGTAGGATTGCAACATTTTCATTGGATTCTATCATGTGTGAGGTATTGGATTGGCATTTAATCAAGAGCACCAAGCCCATTATGTACCTTGATGTTGGTGGTATTGATTGTTGAATTCCTCTGTGATGGCCTTAGGAAAAATGTACCTTTTACTCAAACGAAAATCATTGATTAGTCATGTTAAGCTTTTTCTACCATATTATAAGGCTTGGATTGGGTAGTTTCATCAAAATTGGGTGGAGTTGACTGATGTCCCTAGAGGATCGAGGTAGAGGCAAAGGGTAGACAAGAGTGAAGGGTGATACCAATGATGAGGATACCAAGACAAGCAATGGTGGAACATTGCTTGTCATTTAAATGGTCTTGCTTATTTATTCATAAAGCTTTCTTTCAAAATTTCAATAATTTTTTGGAATCATGTTTGGAATCTTTAAAAAATATTTTTTTCATTAAAATTTAAATATCTTATGTATCTTTTAGTAAACCGAGTTGTTGAAATCATATCGGTCCGAGTCTATCCGAGTTTGAGTTGGAGTTCATCAGGTTGACCCTTGACCAATTATGAGTTCAAGCCTAAGTTTTAAAACATTGGGTAAAAGTTCTTACGGACTAGATCCAGGAAACCTTTGGTGTGAGGTAGAATTTTTGAATTTACCATAAAATTCATAAACGTAGAAATTCTAACAATAATGTCAGTAACAAAGGACTATTCGTAAGACCAAGAGAATGAAAGGTGAAACATGAGCTTGTCCTAGGTGGAATGAAGATCGTCCCAAAACGCTAGCGGATTATCTCGAGGAATGTAGGAGGGTAAGAACACTCAATATGAGTGTGGTCCTTTATAGGTAATATGCAAGCAAATTTAATACATAATGAAATAACAAGCACAAATAAAGTTCGTGCTTGTGAATTGACTTGGCCACAGGTTCAATGATTACAAATCAATTAGAGCATCACAACAACAAAAGGTGTTTCTCAATGATGGTTGTGATCAAATTGAGATTAGTAGAATCTTCCACTCATATGTCATCTCCTCAATAAGAGAATATCATTGGATACAGACAAGGGTTTTACACAAGCAAACATCATTTTAAATTTAAACGATGATGGGGAACAAGTACATTTCCTAATGTTTGATTTATCTTGTGGACACATCTAATGGATACCATAATTGACCCCCCCCCTTGTGGTCTTACTCTCGAATTTCACTTTGGACGAAAGCATTACAGAATGCTCTCGGGAGTGTGGTCTCAAAATAATATTCTTTTGGGAGCACTCTTAGGAGTGTTCTGTTGCCCAAAAATAGAGTCTCCTTGGTTTGAAGTAGTGCTCTTTCTCTGTTCTTTGCTCCTTGGATGTTCTTGTGGCACTCCAATCGCACTCTCATGGTGCTCCCTAGACATTCCTGTGGCACTTCTGGGATGGCATTTCCAAGACTCTCCCTAGACACTTTTGTGGTGCTCCTTGGACTTTTGTGCTATATATGTTCCACTACAGAGGATAAATAACTAGAAGATGGAATGGCCATGCAGAGTTTATTTCTGAGCATAAAATGTTATTTGCAAGATTACCTATAGAATGTAACCAAATGTGAAAGTGAAAAAACACAATTTGATGTCATGTGTCATGACATTGAAGGTACTGTGACATGTGTTGATTCGACATGTTGTATAGTTGCCCAATATATGTGATTACGTCTCTTAGAATGAGTCTGTTTCAATTTGAGGACATTCTAGAAGGGGCTAGCCCTAGGCATGACCCATGGGTTTTATTAAAATTAATGCAGTTGCAAGAGCCATTCTTCGAGAGGATGGCAAAGACCCTAGTTGAGATCTAGGGCCCCCAATACACTCCTGGGGTTCTTGGTTTGGGACCAAGCAGTTAGAGCCATGGCAAAAGACCTTAGTGAGGCCCCCCAGTGTATTGTTGGGGTTCTTGGTCAAGGACCAAGCAATTTGATGGCATAAGTCCCTAGATGTGTTCTAGGGCCCCTGGATGTGTTCTGGGGAATCCTTGCTCGGTGCTTGGATTGATCCTTGGTTGTGTACCTTGGTGGATAAGATCCTAGTTGTGATCTAGGGCCCCCAGATGTGTTCTGGGGTATCCTGGTCTGGGACCAGGCAGTTTCTTGGTTAAGTACCAAGCCGAGATGATGTGTGACCTTCTTCTCTCCCGGGATGGTCCATGTGACCTAGGAGCAGTTAAGAAGGAGGGCATGATCACATCATTGACCCTCCTCGTATGTTGGGATGATAAAAGCTTATAAGTTATATCATGAAATTCATGTGGACAAAACTGCCATTAAAGAAGGACTTAACCTTTGACCTTGTCTTATTGTTCATTAATGAAACCCCCTTGCTTGAGTGATGTCCCCCTCCCAATTGTTGATTGGGTGTTTACTTCTTCCTAAAGAAAGTTGGCCGCCTTGATCTTGAAACCCCTCTCTTCGACTTGTTTTATTTCTTGTTGACTTTTCTGAGATTTGACATATAATATTTTAAATTGTAAAATATTATTTGTTTAATTATTAGGCATTAAACCTAACCCTAAAGTTATGAAAAA
>ML794910.1:122046-134560 GCA_009831015.1 Picea engelmannii | reverse complement strand
AGAGTCAAGTTGAGGCAAATCAGGTTTTTAGTGTCATATCTAGGTTGGGTGATTTGAGTCTTTGACTTGTTCCCAAGTTTTTGTTCACATGTCTTTCATCAGGATTTGAAATTTTGGGATTCTTAGCATCTTACAGGGGGATTCTTTCCCCAAATGGAGACAATGTTAACGCCGTTTTTTCCCTTGCAAATTTGAGTGGTCATTTTGTGAGTACATCTATTGTTTCCAGAAATTTGAGATCAGGTCGAGTCCCTTTTCCAGATATTTTCAGAGTGATACAGGGGACACCATATTGGGTGCTTTAGTGTTATTGGCACAGAAACTGAACTGGTCGACCCCAAAAAGTAGAACGGCATTGGATCAGGGGAAAAAAACCCAAAACAAAATCTATTGACCAAAACATACATAAAATGTTCATATTTTAATTTAAAAAAATATTTATTCATGTACATCAATGTAAATCCAAACCATTTTAGGCACAACATATGCAAACTTTTCTCATTTATATATCATGTAAGGGTGAATGTAATAAAATAGCATCCAGTGCAATACATATTTGAAACAAAATACATAAACATTGAAGCTCTAAATGGCCTCTAGAGTCCAAAAAAGATTATGCTACAACAAGTAACTACATATAATCAAAATCATCACCTATATTGGGATCCTCATCATTAGTAACACCTTCTCCCTCTAGCTTCTGCCTCCTCTGGCCTCTTTGTCGATCTTCTAGGGACATTAGTACTAGTGCTTGGTGTTACTTGTAGATCAAATTCTATCCACTGTGTTGTTGCTCAAATCAACACCCTTCAATTTTGATGAAATTGGCTAATCCAAGCATTAAAATGAGTCAGAAAGATTAACATGTCTAATTAGTGGGTTTAGCCTGAGTGAACGGAACATTTTTACTGTGGTCATGACATAGGAGTTCAACAGTCAACACCACCAATATCGGGGTACATATAGGGCTTGGTGCTCTTGATGAAAAGCCAATCCCATACCCTCATACATGATAGAATCCAATCTTGAGAAGTTGCATTCCTAAAAGTCCTGAAATTCTGAAATCTTGAACACTGTCAAGTCTGCTGAATTATGAAATATGAAAATCTATTTTTATTCATATGAAATCTGATGAGGTTGGAATCACTCTCATACCAGGTTTTTCTTTTTAACCTTTTTTTCTTGCTTAGCATTGTGATTGTATTGAACCAGTCAATACCGACCGTTTTTGGACTGGTTCCATATAGAATTGGTCGAATCTGGTTTGGGAGACCAGTTTTGACTAGAAACCGAAACTGGGCAGAACCGATTGGTTCTGATAACATTGTTCAGTTTCTACTTCACTTCTATTTTTAGTAGGGTTCTCATGCATGAATGTTACATGCAACACTTGGAGCATGCATGGGAGAATGATTGCTTCAAATGGGTTCTTTTTTGTTTTGTGTTATTTTGGGAAAGCTTCTATTTTTAGAAACTGACTATTTTTAGCAGCTCGTTGCTGTTTATAGTACCCATTTGCTGTTTTTCCAAACGGGTATTCAATATTCATCGATTTTCGAATTTGCTGTTTTTGGAAACATACTATTTTGGAAAATCAAGTAGGTTTCTGGACAATGGATACCCTTTTTGGAGGCATGTGTGTGACTTTTGGTGATGATCAAATATATTTCAAGTCTTCTAAACATCTTCTTCCAAAGGCAATGTTCTTTCTTTACACTTAGTAGCATCAATGAATTTGTTTGCTTTGTTTCCTTTTAACTCAAAAATCTTTGGCATCCAAAGGTGGACAGGGACGAAAGGTAGCTCGACCTAGAGTTGGATAGTTGTTGAGACATCCTTAGACAAATCAAAGCTCATTGACTAGTAGTTTATGTAGAGCCCCTTAGTGTCCATGAACCCATGAGCCACCTATAAATGTGCTGTGCTCATCTTCTAGATGATTAAAGGTAAAAATAAAGAAACCCCTACTGCACCTTTGAGGGGAAGGGTTTCCACATTTCTATGATCCTCCAAGTTCCTTGGAGATGGCCACAATAAATTTTCCAACTGGGGTGAGTTTTGCTAATTTTGAAGCAATTGCCTTTGATAATTGTGGGAAGTTCTAGCAAGAGAACTTCATCCCATCCTTTCACTGGGTGCATTGACTCCTTTTTTTCATATTTCTGCTTAGAAAATTCCTATGTTGCATTGGTTTTTGGGACGGGGGAACGGCGGGGATGGGGGGACGCATCTCCGGGACGGCTAGAGCGCACCCCCAAATTGTTCAGGGGACGACGGGTTGGGGACGACAATAATATATATATATATATATATATATATATATATATATATTAAAAATTTAAAATTCACCATAAACATTTGTAGTTGCTTCAAGCTTGTAAGCATAACAGCCCTTACACCTGCCAATTCTGAAAAAGCCTAAGCAATTTAAAAAGGGCCAAGTGCCATTTCATTATTGGCTGCTAGACAAGAGCAAAATGCAGTTTAGCTTTAAGAAACTTAAGTGAGAAATGTCTCTATAGCAGTTTTTCTTCCTCATATTTCTTGTTAATGACGATTATGTTAAAACTTAAAAGGCATTCCCTTCAATAGGTTTTGCAGATTTTTATGGCTGTGTTGAAAAACACTATAAAACACTTTGGTTCTGTAAAGAGATTAGATTCATATTTCAGATTAAGAAGGTGATTGAATAGGAATTTATTCAAACATTTAGTACCAATTGAAGTCAATACTATCTGATTGTTTTCACAATGCTTGAGGTTGGGATGGTGGAAGCACTATAATTGAATGACCCCTGGAAACCCATGTACAACATGTAAAAGCTAAGATGACCAGAAAAATGAGAAGAACAAGAGCAATAACCAAAAGGATCAGCCCTTTAAAATGTTGCATTTCTCGTTTTTTTGACATGGAAGTTTTGCTTGTTGTAACCTTGCTGCTGAAAATACAATATTTAAATCACCAAAAACCCAAATCAAAACCCATCACAAAACCCATGTTTTGAGCTGCAGCGTTTACAACAGATTTAGATTCAATGCAATACAAAAATAATAGATGGGAAAAATGATCTTATTGTCCAATCATCAATTTCCATGATTGTCAAGACTGAGGATATATGCTCGGAATATCCCCAAAATCTGCCCAAAAAATCCCTGAAATCTACCCAGAACATGTTCGAAATCTGTTTGGAATGTCCCTAAAATCTGTCCGGAACGTCTTGGGGACAGCCAGCAAGTCCCCGAGTCCCCAACAATTTGGTTAAGTTTCCTAAGGGTCCCCAAGTCCCCGAAACGCGGGGACGATGGGTATGCAGGTTTTTTAGGGGGGGGACGTGTCCCCGTGCAACATAGGAAAATTCTCTAGCTATCACTCATTTTGTAAAGATTAAGGGATCCTTTTGGGTGCAGTGCCGCAGGAATCCTTGTACATATGGTTAGGGGAGTCGAAGCTTCCATTCTCTCTAAACATAACTTGATTGCAAAATTCGAAGACCACCAAAAAAACCCAAAATTATTTCCAAATGGACACTTTTTTGTTAAATGGCAAGCATTTTTAGAAGAGAATATGTGGGTAGGCTGGGGTCCTTAATATGGTGACATGGACCTTGATTGCACCATCAAGATGGGGCTAGGCCACACCATGTTGATATGGGTGGGTACACAATGCATTGCCATAATTTCAACCCGTACCTCTAGGTGCCCCCATGGCTATTTCATGGTGTTGGAAAGCCCCTAGGAATGGAACCTTGGTCTATGGTTGAAGTTGAACTCCTCATTCCCCATCGTTAGCCCCAAACCTGTTGGGATTTCGAGAGTTACATGCGGAGAATCCAATTGGTGAAATAACTTCTTTATATATGTTTTAGATGACTTTTTTTGTCATTTGTCAAGTTTATTTATAACTCAGTTTTATTAAATACTAAATAGTCCATTATCTTCTTGCTTAGAAATATACTATTTTAGATGACATGTTTTAACTGTTAACAATTATTTATTACTGTCATCCTCCAACTTTTATAGAATTGCTCATTGCCATTTCACTTGATATCATTTTAAGTTGTATCTTAGAGCACCATGGTAGTGTTCTACACAAAAGGATTCTTCTTAGTTTCTAGGATCACTAATGTTTCTACGAAGCCCTATAGTATGCAATGATGTTTGTTCTCGATGCTCATACAATCTAAATTTGCCTGTATTATTATGAGGCTGCTTTCACTACTTATTTCTGTCGATAGCATGTTTGGGTATAGGTGGGCAGATTAAGCAGATTTCTCCAAAATAAAAGCTTTGGAAAGGCAGCTGAAAGACAAGCAAAATAGTGGTGAGGATACCTATTCCATGTTACCATGATTATATTTTCTATACTTCAAAAATATATTTTGTTTTCCATTTTTCTCATGACTCAGCATAGTTCTATATTTTGTGCATTCACAGAGGTGGTGGTATGCTCAGCTTGCATCTAGGCATAAGAAAGATGACCCAAGGCTATATTTATCATTTTTGAATTTTTTTTGTAGGCAGATAATATCAGCCCTGGTGATATACCACTTTTTAGGTTTTAGCTTGTATTACTACTATGCACTGTCATATCTTTTATGACTTGTAAAATTAATCACGAGGAAAGAAAATTGAATCAAACTAAACATCTTATCTCTACTATAAATAACTATTAATTAGGAAGTGAAATGGCCCTCATTTGTTATTTTGCCCATCATTCCGAAAAAGGATCCTGGTGCAAGTATTGAAGTTTATGAAGAGCAAAAATCTCTACTGTGATACAGCACTTTTTAGGTTTTAGCTTGTATCATTACTATGTGCTGTCATATCTTGTAAAATTGATCATGAGAAGAAAAATGAATCAAACTAAACATCTTATCTGCACCATAAGTAACTATTAAGTTAGGACATGAAATGGTCCTCACTTATTATTTTCCCATCATTTTGAAAAAGGTTTCTGGTGCAAGTATTGAATTTTGAAGAGCAAAAATCTATACTGTTAAAGTTTAGATAGTGAAAAATTTCTTCACATAATATCCTGAAATGGAGGTTATAATTTAGGTCAATGTTTCATGGCTTATACACCTAATATTTAAGAGGAAGTGATATGTAATCATTATCATACCACTTGAATATGTATAGCCTGAGACTTTGTAATTGGTATGACTTGTGTGGATAGCTTATAAGTTTACAATTGAAAAACAATTCAATTTGCTAGTAAGTAAAACCCAAATGACCCTAAAAGGCATCTCAAAGAGGTAATTTAATTTTGCAGGTTACTTTGGTTGCAGGGTACTGCTTCTCGCATGTTCAGATTCTAATGCCTAATTATATATGTACCCCAGATGCATGTGTGTGTGTGATGAATTAGCACATTAAAATATGAGACAATATACGATTAGAATTATCATCAACATCAAAATCATGAGATTGTTTGGTCGCTACTTGCTCATGTAGTACACATCAATGATACATCTAGCTTTCTATTGTTGGACTTAGCCATAACAACACTAACAAAAATGAACATTGGTTAGTCCCTCAACACATTATTTATCAGATTGCTTCAAAACTAGGATTTCTTGCTACATATTATTGAGTGGGAAGCAGTGTTGCAATATAGTGAATGCATGGAATCTATTTAGGCTTGTATTATTTTTTGCTATTATTATATATGTGATCCAAAATTATCTTCATTAAATGCCTTGTCAACAATTGAAAATTTGTGAAATTACATCATAAATAAGTTTTCTTGGCACATGTGGTGGCATATTGTTGTGCAAGGAAACGACTTCAATGTGTCTCCTGTAATAATGTTTTTTGCATTATAGTCAGTTGGTAATGTTAATATGTGGGATTTTAAAATCTATAGTCCAAGCATGACCAAGTCCATGAAGAGTATCCCCAACAAAATCTGCCAACATTATATCTTCATAAAGGATGACACAACAATGGCAAAACAACCTTAGGTATCATTGAACACCAAAATGACAAAGATCGTGATAGAAGAAATAATGTCTTTTGTTCATTGACTTTGTTTATACAATTGCAGAGAATAAACATGTCTCCACACTCATCGTTATTCCTAAAAAGGGTGGTAAAAGGAGGATATGTACGGATTACTGAAAACAAAACATAGCTACTAGGAAGGATCATTCCATGTTGGCATTCATGGATCAAGCGTTGTTAATTTTACTCACCTAACACTTGGTAAATTATTTCCTAGCAAAAACCTTGCTGTAATTTACTTATTACTGCAGATTTACTGAATAAAAAACATAACTGGGTTTTAATGATTTAAATAAATAAATTAGTGGAAGCAATAAACATGAAACCACAATTATGCACACATATTTACGCCCTTCAAATAAGCTTTTCATTATAAATGAATCCATGCTTACAAGGGCTCTCGTCTTAGAAAAGTAGCCCCTTTGAGGAAAAATACAAACAACAAAATAGTTAATGCACACCTCAAGATCTATCCTTTGATCTTGTTGACCGCTACTCCTTTGTTGCCCCTTGCTCCCTTCCTTAGACCTTGCACACTTGGATGAAAGTCCTTCTCCACCCAATCAATGAGATCTCACTATCTCACTCTGTGTGTCTCCTTCTCTCACCTTAACTGCTTTTTATAATGTTCAGTTTACCCTAAATCCAAAACCCTAGATCTCCAAAATGATAAATGGTTGAGATTAGATCTAATTTAATTCACTAATGCCAAAAACTGAGGCACTTCATTAAATTAAACTCAATTAATTATAAAAGGGAATTCACTTTAATGATTACTTTAATAAAGTGAATTTCCTAAGTCTTGAGAGGTATTAATGACGACTTCCACATGTTAGACACGAAACCAATGTGGAAGTACTTGTTTGAAGTTACAAACATCAACTCTCCCTCTTTGTGAGGAAGGTATTTCTCAAAGAACCATCTAGAACTGGTTCTTCCTCCGACCTTGACATAATGTCTCACACATCATCCTACACAATGACATCCCTCCAACCCTGCTAGTCTACTGCTTCCTGAACACTGGAAGTCTCAAAATCGATGATGTTACACATTAGTGCCATGAAGTATGGACACTTCTTCGGAGGCCTTATCTTTTTGTTTGTTCTCCTAGGAGCCTCCAAATGCTTATGAGCATCCATCAATCTCAGTTCATACCAACCGAGTCTCTTAACAAAACTGGAAGGGGTTAAATCCTTCCCACCCAAAGGTTGACTCCTTGAACTAGAAGTCTGTGAACTCGACTCACCCTTTGGAGCCCCCTGCTCCTTGTCCTCTGCCACTGACATCTATCCATGATCTAAGATCTCCTTGGACCCATGAACATGCTTTCCCTGCAACCTGTATAACTTGCCCTCTCTAACACCAATGCTTACTGTTGTGTTAGGGCCAGCTCCCTACGAGTACCTGCCCTTTCTTGAACAAGACTACAAAACCCCTGTCGTCCAGAGATGAGTCTGAGAGCAATTTTTTCTTTAGCTCCGGGACATAAAGCACATCTTGGGCCTCTAAAAAACTTCCCGACTCAAGCTGGAACAACATAGTTCCCTCCCCTCCACTACATACTCGACATCATCACCAAGCTCCACATGAGATCTTGCGTACTGTGTCGTCACACTGCTGAATAACTTCCATGCCTCCGTCATATGATGAGATGCACCACTGTCCAAGTATCATTCATTCCTAGTGATGGTGCTGTTAGAGAGGTAGGAGACTAGTGAGAAATCATTATCAAACTTCACAACAAACTCGTCCATTTGAGTTTTTGTTGTGGCTGCTACATGCTGCATGTTCTCCTTAACTTTCTTCTTCTCTGAAAACTGTGATGCATAATGCCTCGTCTTATGGCACGTGAAGCACTTGACTTTACTCAAGTCTTCTTTTCTCCTTCGTTCGAACCTTGTCCTTTGCTCCTCTTGGTCTAATTGACCAGAGCTAGGTTCTCCTCTCCATCTTCCTGCTTGCCTATTTTAGACTCCTCCCGAGTCTCTTCCTGGATGCAATCATCCCAAAGCCTATAATAATATGGAGGCTTCTCTCGAGCACATATCCCCTTGACAAATGGTTCCCATGACTTTGTGAACCCATTTAGTGCCACATTCACAAGTTCTGCCTCGTCCACTTTCTCTACAATGGCTGCAAGCTGATCATGTGTCTGAGTGATCCTCATGAAGTAACTGGTAACATTGCCAAATCTTGACATCTGGATGGCTCTGAGCTTGTTCCTTAAGACCATCTTCTTGTTCAAGTTATCACTCTGGAACAAATCCATTGGAGCCTTGAACATCTCTCTGGCCGACTACTTCTTTGCCACGTGAGGGATCAAATGATCTTTCACGACATCCATGATGACTCTCTGGGCTTTGATGTCCTTTTTCTCGAGAGTCGCCTTCTCTGCTGCACCTATTGGTGTAGGAACAACCTTTTCGTGATCTCCCACAGGTCATATTCCTTCAAGATCAAGGTCACCCTCGCTTTCCAAGAGAAAATTTGATGCTCCATCCAATCTGTCTTCAAACCGGAGAGAAGCCATTGCCAGTTCTAGATCTTCAAAAAACTATCGTGTGCTTATTTTGTCAAGCATAAAAAATTGACCTGATCTCTTCTATTGGCTACCTGGATCCTTGCCTGGAATTCTTCCACTACTCAGCAAGCCACCCAACACTTCTGCTATGAAATTTTTTCTGTTGCCCAGAATTTTTCCGCTGCTTGGATATGTTGCCCTCAACTCAATCCTTGTTACTTGCTTCCCAGACCTTTCGCTGCTGCTCGGATCTACTGCCCGAGATTCCCTGTAGTCTCCTACTACTGCTTGCAGCTTATTTGAGGCCACCCACGGCTTTCTAGAACTACTCGCAACACTCAGCGGTTGCCCGCGACTGTCTGGGCCTGCCTGCAACACCCAACAACTGCCCATGGCTGGTTGCAGCTGCCCCCGTGCACCGTACGACTATACGACAATCGTACGCGACCTGTTCGACCGATCTGGCCGTCCTTGGCTGTACGACCTGTAATTTTTTTTTCCATGGTTGGGTTTGTCTTTCTCTCCCTTGATGTACTAATGTTCCTACAAGAAATCACTGGATCTGTACATCCTTGGTTTTCTCCTTAGAGATCTTGCTTTGATACCATGCTAATTTTACTCACCCAGCACCCAATAAATGATTTCCTAGCAAATACTTTGATGTAATTTATCTGTTACTATATATTTACTGAATAAAAAACACAACTTGGTTTTAATGATTTAAATATATAAATCAACGGAAGCAATAAACAAGAAACCACAATTATGCACACATATTTTTGCCCTTCAAATCAACTTTTTATTATAAATGAATCCAAGCTTACAAGGGCTCTTGTCATGGGAAAACGACCACTGTGAGGAAAAATACAAACAAAAAAATAGCTGATCACACCTCAAGATTTGTCCTTCTATCTTACTAGCCACTACTCCTTTGCTGCCCCTTGCTCCCTTCCTCAGACCCTGCACGCTTGGATGAAAGTTCTTCTCCACCCAATGAATGAGATCTCACTATGTGTGTGTCTCCTGTCATCATAACTGCCTTTTATAATGTTGAATTTACCCTGTTATCCCCACTTTTTAGGGATAACTAGGAGATCATGTCTCGAGGCCCACAGGTCATAGACATGGAGTACCGAGAGTAGGATTGACCTGAGCATGGCCCTGGAGGGCCCATTCTTTTCTTATTCCATCAACTTTATCTTGTCAGCAGCAACAACATCCATCACCATCGGCTTGGTCCTGTATCAGAAGAGGTTCTTGCTCCATGAGGTAATTGATATAGGTATCATGGTATGTGTCACTTTTGATCATTGAAACCTTTAAATATATGCATCTGATTCCTTTTATCTCTAACAACTGCTTGGATCTTACATTAGCCCACTTGACCATGATTGGGGGAATTGACAGGGTGCCCTAACAAGCCTGTGCCCATAGGTTTTGGTTTGCCACTGGGGAATTTCTAAAGAGCCATCGTCCGCTCCCATCGTAGCACCACCGTTTCATCTTGTCTCCCGCTCATTTATCCCATTCCCCTTGTTCGGGCATTGGGTTGACCTATTTGTAGGATTGCACCTGATCTCGTGGGAAGAAGGGGCTAAAGGCCCAGAAGGTAAAAACAGTTGGTAAAAGACAAAAGCCTAAAAAGAGACCTCGAGATGCTTTGCCCAGGGATCCTCGAGAAGGCAGTAAAAAGCCTCTTAGCAAGAAACAGGAGGGACCTGGAAAATAACAAACAAGATCTAGTCAGAGGATAGGGGGTCTCATCACGAGCTAGCCTATTAGGTTCATGGGTACCTAGCAGTATGACATTGCCACCATCTGGTTACCACGTCAGGGCAGTGACCTTTGGTTGCATGGACAAGGGAAAGGGGGTCTCATCATGAGCCAACCTTCTCATCTCTCTGAAAGTACTTGTGGGTAACACTGTCAACTTTGGTCACCATGCCAAGGCAGTGTCCTCTGGTTAGCCCTTGAATAAAAATAAAAAAGGTAAACAAAAGAATAAAGCAAGAAAAAGAATTAAGGCAAAAAATGGGCTTGGAAAAAGTGTATCCATGACAGGTACAATTCGCCTTCTACAAAGGCACCCACAGATAACATTATGCATCCTTGACCCTCACTGCACCCACATGTCTGGACATCCCCTAGCCACATCACCTCACTTACATGGCTTGGATGAAAACTTCCTGGAAACTTTCATTTTCTTGTCGATACTAGCCCAATAGGACGTCTTGTCTTTTTCTCCAATCTTGTATTGCAGGTTTTTGTAATATCTTTGAGCTATTGATTGATGTATCAGGGTTTTTATGCATATGTTTAATAATATTGATGATGAGATGTGATTAACATTGCTATGATCCCGGTAACTGATGAGCCCATGGAGGGCGTAGCTTTTGATGTGTAGGACCATGCCCGGTGAACAAGTACCATTTGAACCGGTACACATGGGGAGATGACTAGTTCGGACCTCCATGGGGTTGAAGAGCCCACCAGATGGATGCTGAGACCCCATCAGGGGGTAGAGACAGGATGGATATGGATCATGGATTTTGCACCGAAGAGGAAGAGGACGTTCCATCAGAGGCACTTCAGAAGGACTAGACCTAGGGGGAATGACCCCTTTTCAGTGGAATGCTAGCCTTGGAAGGCTTAGGACGTCCCCATCTTGACCATGACGTCATCCAGCTTCATGGACACTTTTGGAGGCAGACTGGGCAACAGTGGCATGTGTGGCATGTTGGAGAGGCCCTTGGGGGGATAACGTTTTGCTCCTAGATGTCTCATTTGCCATAGAAGGGGCTAACGCCTCCCTTGAAGGGGATTTTACTCTCTTTGCAACTCAATTAGGGTTTTAATTTGACAATTTAATGTAAAAACAATATTATTTTGACATTATGGCCTTGTCGGCCTTTTTATGACCTAAACAGTAAAATTAGGTCAGTGATAGACTATATTGAGGGTTTTGACTCTCATTTTATCATCATCTATCACTCACTCATTAGTGAGGTCTGATTTTTAGCGCCCTACTTGGGTATTTTGTTGGTTTAGTGAGATGCACTTTTTGAAGGAAGGCATTTCTTGGCATTTTATGGTGTTTCTCTTGAAGGAAGGTGTTACAACTAGGGTTTGCATGGTTATTTTTTGATGAATTGTAAGTATTTTTCTGCAAAACTTCTTGATTGAATGGTTGTAGTCTTATTTTCTTACATGTATTTATAATTTGCTGAATCAAAACCCTAGGTGACAAGCACACAAGTAGGTCCTTGTCTCAAGTCCCCTAAAAGAGAAACTTTTCAGCCATTGAAGAAGGAAAAGGGCCTAGCCTTTGCTACACTCTTCTTCTTTTCTTCCCCTATTTGCTAGTCGTACTTTCCAGAGGTCAAGAAGGAGGAGACGTCCCAGGCCTAGGTTATCTACACCTTGGGCCGGTTTTCTTCTAGGGTTTGATAATAGAGCCTTGTTGTAGCAACACTCTCTCTCATTGCACTCTCTTGTCTTGATTTATCTTTCATGCTAGCTGTTTTTGCCAAGTCAACCTAAGGAAGGAGGAGAGAGCACGAGGCCTTGCTTTAGCAACATCGGAGTGAGCCTCTCTCCCCCAGGGATTTGATTATGAGGCCTTGCCATAGTAGCACTTCAGAACTCTTCCCTCTAGTCCTTAGCCATCCTCCTTCAACCCTTGCGCCCTCTACTAAATTGACTCCATTAACCCCAAGGCACTGATCTTAGACCTCCAGCGTTGAAGTAGAATTGGATCTAAAACACTCTGAAACCTTTTGAATTGAAACCCTAACTACACTAACCCTAACCTACTAACCCTAAGTTGCTGATGTCATCTTTGGTTATTCCATCTTTGATGCAACGTCTTGTTTTAAGAGCAATTGAATGGTGGTTTAGGCATTAATTGAATAAAGTGTTGATTGGTTACCTTGAATGCCACATTGTTCCAATATTTATTGGTGGAGTGTCATATCTTTTTATTGCTATTAAT